>JAEAOA010000520.1:0-600000 GCA_016746295.1 Potamilus streckersoni | reverse complement strand
TCAAATATACGGATATAATCTGCGTTACATAAATGTACAAAAAATTAATAGATGTCGCTTTGGCTTGTAGACTTTTAGGGAATTATACAGGGTTTTCAGTATCAACAACAAGTCTATACAAGCTGGTTGTATTTTTAGTTTTAACTCCTGTTGAGACAGCCATGTAGAGGTTTACAAACACAACATTTTTGTGATTATTTGTTTGCTTTATATATGTTTTGTATTTGCCTTGAAAAATACTCATTAAGAGTTGAAAGTGCTCAGGCTAGTTAGTTACTAGTTTTGCACTGTTCGTTGTCAGTTTATATATATATATATATATATATATATATATATATATATATATATATATATATATATATATATATATATATATATATATACTTATTCAAGTTTTTCTGCCAAAATAATCTTTTTTTTTACTGGTTTCTCCATTAAATCCTAAAGATGGTGACTCAATTAAAGAAATTGAACATGACAAATTATAGCTATCAAAAAAACTAATCAAACTGACCACCCAATATTAACAGATTTGATTTTAATTGTTAAGAAGCCTCTTTATAATTTAATATTAATCAGGAAAACAAAAGAAATATAATTTAAACATGAAAAATTATACTGACTCATTCTAACCACAAAAACCAACAGGAACATTGTGAAATCAAAGAAAACTGTCAGTCAACAGTTGATCACAAACTCTGAAATCAAAGGTAATTGTCAGTCTACAGTAGATCACAAAAGTCTGAAATCAAAGGTAATTGTCAGTCCACAGTAGATCATAAAAGTCTGAAATCAAAGGTAATTGTCAGTCTACAACAGATTACCACATTGTAAAATCAAAGGAATTGTTAGTCTACAGTTGATCACAACATTGTGAAATCAAAAGGAATTGTCATTCTACTGTAACAGTAGAACACAACATTGTGAAATCAAAAGGAATTGTCAGTCTACAGTAGATCACAACATTGTGAAACTAAAAACAATTATCAGTCTACAGCAGATCACAACATTGTGAAATCTAAAGGAATTGTCATTCTACTGCAACAGTAGATCACAACATTGTGAAATCAAAAGGACTTGTCAGTCTACAATAGATCACAACATTGTGAAATCAAAAGGAATTGTCATTCTACTGCAACAGTAGATCACAACATTGTGAAATCAAAAGGACTTGTCAGTCTACAATAGATCACAACATTGTGAAATCAAAAGGAATTGTCACTCTACAATACATCACAACATTGTGAAATTCAAAGGAATTATCATTCTACAGCAGATTACAACATTGTGAAATCAAAAGGAATATTCATTCTACTGTAACCGTAGATTACAAAATTGTGAAATCAAAAGGAATTGTCAGTCTACAGCAGATCACAACATTGTGAAATCAAATGTAATGGTCATTCTACTGTAACAGTAGATCACAACATTGTGAAATCAAAAACAATTGACAGTCTACAACAGATCACAACATTGTGAAATCAAAAGGAATTGTGAGTCTACAGTAGATCAAAACTTTGTGAAACAAAAGGAATTGCCATTCTACTTAACAGTAGGTCACAACATTGTGAAAAAAAAGGAATTGTCAGTCTATAGCAGATCACAACATTGCAAAATCAAAAGGAATTGTCAGTCTACATCAGATCACAACATTGTGAAATTAAAAGGAACAGTCAGTCTACAGATCACCACATTGTGAAATCAAAAGAAATTGACATTCTACTGTAACAGTAGATCACAACATTGTGAAATCAAATGGAATTCACATTCTACTCTAACAGTAGATCACAACATTGTGAAATCAAAAGGAATTGTCATTCTACTGTAACAGTAGATCACAACATTGTGAAAACAAAAGAAATTGTCATTCTACTGTAACAGCAAATCACAACATTGTGAAATCAAAAGGAATTGTTAGTCTACAGTAGATCACAACATTGTGAAATCAAAAGGAATTGTCATTCTACTGTAACTGTAGATCACAACATTGTGAAAATAAAAGGATTTGTCAGTCTATAACAGATCACAACATTGTGAAATCAAAAGGAATTGTCAGTCTACAGCAGATCACAACATTGTGAAATCAAAAGGAATTGTCAGTCTAAAGCATATCACAACATTGTGAAATCAAAAGGAACAGTCAGTCTACAGATCACCACACTGAAATCAAAAGGAATTGTCATTCTACTGTAACAGTAGATCAAAACATTGTGAAATCAAAAGGAATTGTCATTCTACAGTAGATCACAACATTGTGAAATAAAATGGAATTGTCAGTCTATAGGAGATCACAACATTGTGAAATCAAAAGGAATTGTCATTCTACAATAGATCATAACATTGTAAACTCAAACAGAATTGTCATTTTACTGTAACAGTAGATCACAACATTGCAAAATCAAAAGGAATTGTCAGTCTACAGCAGATCACAACATTGTAAAATCAAAAGGAATTGCCAGTCTACAGTAGATCACAACATTGTGAAATCAAAAGGAATTGTCATTCTACTGAAAGAGTAGATCACATCATCATGAAACCAAAAGGAATTGTCATTCTACTGTAACAGTAGATCACAATATTGTGAAATCAAAAGGAATTGTCAGTCTAGAGTAGATCACAACATTATGAAATCAAAAGGAATTGTCATTCTACTGCAACAGTAGATCACAACATTGTGAAATCAAAAGGAATTGTCAGTCTACAGCAGATCACAACATGGTGAAATCAAAAGGAACAGTCAGTATACAGATCACCACACTGTGAAATCAAAAGGAATTGTCATTCTACTGCAACAGTAGATCACAACATTGTGAAATCAAAAGGAATTGTCAGTCTACAGCAGATCACAACATGGTGAAATCAAAAGGAACAGTCAGTATACAGATCACCACACTGTAAAATCAAAAGGAATTGTGTATCTAATGTAAAAGTAGGTAACAACATTGTAAAATGAAAAGGAATTGTCAGTGTACAGCAGATTGCAACATTGTGAAATCAAAATGAAATGTCAGTCTACAGCAGACCACAACATGGTGAAATCAAAAGGAATTGTCCGTCTACAGCAGATCACAACATTGTGAAATCAAATGGAATTGTCATTCTACACTAACAGTAGATCACATCATTGTGAAATCAAAAGGAATTGTCATTCTACAGTAGATAACCTCACTGTGAAATTAAAAGGAATTGTCATTCTACTTAACAGCAAAGAACAACATTGTAAAAATAAAAGGAAATGTTAGTCGAATGCAGATCACAACATTGCAAAATCAAAAGGAATTGTCATTCTACTGTAACAGTAGATCACAACATTGTGAAATCAAAAGGAATAGTCAGTCTTCTGCAGATCACAGCATGGTGAAATCAAAAGGAATTGTCAGAATACAGATCACCAAACTTTGAAATCAAAAGAAATTGTCATTCAACTGTAACAGTAGATCACAACATTATAAAATCAAAAGGAATTGTCAGTGTACAGCAGATTACAACATTGTGAACTCAAAAGGAAATGTCAGACTGCAGCAGATCACAACATTGTGAAATCAAAAGAAATTGTCAGTGTACAGCAGATTAGAACATTGTGAAACCAAAAGGAAATGTCAGTCTACAGCAGATCACAACATGGTGAAATCAAAAGGAATTGTCAGTCTACTATAAAAATTGATCACAAAATTGTGAAATCAAAAGGAATTGTTAGTCAAAAGTAGATCACAACATTGCAAAATCAAAAGGAATTGTCATTCTACTGTAACAGCAGATAACAACATTGTGAAACCAAAAGGAATTGTCAGTCTACAGCAGATAACAACATGGTGAAATCAAAAGGAACAGTCAGAATACAGATTACCACATTGTGAAATCAAAAGGAATTGTCCATCTACTGTAACAATAGATCACAACATTGTAAAATCAAAAAGAATTGTCAGTCTATAGCAGATCACAACATTGTGAAATCAAAAGGAATTGTCATTCTACAGTAGATCACCTCACTGTGAAATTAAAATGAATTGTCATTCTATTTAACAGTAGATCACAACATTGTGAAAATAAAAGGAATTGTCAGTCGAATGCAGATCACAACATTGGGAAATCTAAAGGAATTGTCATTCTACTGTAATAGTAGACCACACCATTGTGAAATCACAAGGAAATGTCAGTCTACAGAAGATCACAAGATTGTGAAATCAAAAGGAATTGTCATTCTACTGTAACAGCAGATCACAACATTGTGAAATCAAAGAGAATTGTTAGTCTACAGCTGATCACAGCATTGTGAAATCTAAAGAAATTGTCATTCTACTGTAAAAGTAGATGATAACATAGTGAAGAAAAAGTAACTGTCATTCTACAATAGATCACAACATTGTGAAATCAAAAGGAATCATCATTCTACTGTAGATAATCACACTGTGAAATCAAAATGAATTGTCATTCTACTGTAACTGTAGATAACAACATTGTGAAAATAAAAGGAATTGTTAGTCTACAGTAGATCACAACATAGTGATATCAAAAGGAATTGTCATTCTACTGTAACAGAAGATCAAAACATTGTGAAATCAAACACAATTGTCATTCAAATATAACAGTAGATCACAACATTGTGAAATCAAATGGAATTGTCAGTCTACAGCAGATCACAACATGGTGAAATCAAAAGGAACAGTCAGTCTACAGATCACCACACTGTGAAATCAAAAGGAATTGTCATTCTACTGTAACAGTAGATCACAACATTGTGAAATCAAAAGGAATTGTCAGTCTACAGCAGATCAATTCATTGTGAAATCAAAAGGAAATGTCAGTCTACAGAAGATCACAACATTGCGAAGTGAAAAGGAATTGTCAATCTACTGTAACAGTAGATCACAACATTGTGAAATCAAAAGGAATAGTCAGTCTACAGCAGATCACAGCATGGTGAAATCAAAAGATATTGTCATTCAACTGTAACAGTAGATCACAACATTGTGAAATCAAATGGAATTGACATTCTACTGTAACAGTAGATCACAACATTGTGAAATCAAATGAATTTGTCATTCTACTGTACCAGTAGATCACAGCATTGTGAAATCAAAAGGAATTGTCATTCTACTGTAACAGTAGATCACAACATTGTGAAATCAAAAGAAATTGTCATTCAACTGTAACAGTAGATCACAACATTGTGAAATCAAATGGAATTGACATTCTACTGTAACAGTAGATCACAACATTGTGAAATCAAATGAAATTGTCATTCTACTGTACCAGTAGATCACAGCATTGTGAAATCAAAAGGAATTGTCATTCTACTGTAACAGTAGATCACAACATTGTGAAATCAAAAGGAATTGTCATTCTACTGTAAAAGTAGATCACAACATTGTGAAAACAAAAGAAATTGTCATTCTACTGTACCAGCAAATCACAACATTGTGAAATTAAAAGGAATTGTTAGTCTACAGTAGATCACAACATTGTGAAAATAAAAGAATTTGTCAGTCTATAACAGATCACAACATTGTGAAATCAAAAGGAATTGTCAGTCTACAGCAGATCAAAACATTATGAAATCAAAAGGAATTGTTAGTCTAAAGCAGATCACAACATGGTGAAATCAAAAGGAACAGTCAGTCTACAGATCACCACACTGTGAAATCAAAAGGAATTGTCATTCTACTGTAACAGTAGATCAAAACATTGTGAAATCAAAAGGAATTGTCAGTCTAGAGTAGATCACAACATTGTGAACTCAAACATAATTGTCATTTTACTGTAACAGTAGATCACAACATTGCGAAATCAAAAGGAATTGTCAGTCTACAGCAGATCACATCATTGTAAAATCAAAAGGAATTGGCAGTCTACAGTAGATCACAACATTGTGAAATCGAAAGGAATTGTCCTTCTACAGTAGATCACAACATTGTGAAATCAAAAGGAATTGTCAGTCTACAGTAGATCACAACATTTTGAAATCAAAAGGAATTGTCAGTCTAGAGTAGATCACAACATTGTGAAATAAAATGGAATTGTCAGTCTAGAGTAGATCACAACATTTTGAAATCAAAAGGAATTGTCATTCTACTGTAACAGTAGATCACAACATTGTGAAATCAAAAGAAATTGTCATTCAACTGTAACAGTAGATCACAACATTGTGAAATCAAATGGAATTGTCAGTCTACAGCAGATCACAACATGGTGAAATGAAAAGGAACAGTCAGTATACAGATCACCACACTGTGAAATCAAAAGGAATTGTCATTCTACTGTAACAGTAGATCACAACATTGTGAAAACAAATGGAATTGTCAGTCTACAGCAGATCACAACATGGTGAAATGAAAAGGAACAGTCAGTATACAGATCACCACACTGTAAAATCAAAAGGAATGGTCAGTCTACAGCAGATTACAACATTGTGAAATAAAAATGAAATTTCAGTCTACAGCAGATCACAACATGGTGAAATCAAAAGGAATTGTCAGTCTACAGCAGATCACAACATTGTGAAATCAAATGGAATTGTCATTCTACTGTAACAGTAGATCAAAACATTGTGAAATCAACAGGTTTTTGTCATTCTACAGTAGATTATCTCACTGTGAAATTAAAAGGAATTATCATTATACTTAACAGCAGATAACAGCATTGTGAAAATAAAAGGAATTGTTAGTCGAATGCAGATCACAACATTGCGAAATCAAAAGGAATTGTCATTCTACTGTAACAGTAGATCACAACATTGTGAAATCAAAAGGAATAGTCAGTCTACAGCAGATCACAGCATGGTGAAATCAAAAGGAATTGTCAGTATACAGATCACTAAACTGTGAAATCAAAAGGAATTGTCATTCTACTAGCACAATCGAGTCTCTAGGGAGTGCAAACATGAACACTAATGACAATTGCATTACCTGAATCAAACAACCTATCTGACTATTCAGAGCAGCAAGAATGCATCTAATTAAGTATATACATGTATTTTGTTATCCAATGGATTTTTAACTTGGTGTATGTTTTTATTCAATGTCAGTGTTTGCACATATGTTCAAAGTGTGTGGTGATGATATTTGACAATGTTAAGTCTACAAACTATGTTTCTCTTTGTAAGTGTATAAAATGCTGTAAAGATAGCAGGCAAGTTTTCTTTCATCCAGATTTGAAGTTCTAAAACATTTTTTATAGGTTTATATGAAATGACAGACTATTCTCCACTTGGACAATATCAATTTTTTTGGTAATGTGCACTAACCCCACCCCTTTGGAATCTCAAAACATTTTTTTTAGTCTCCAAACCCACTAACACTGTATTTTGGGTATGCTGAAGACAGTAGCTATCTTTTATGACAGTAAAGAGCCATTCATCTAACATTATGCCAGACCAAGCCTCTAAAGAAATGTTTAGTCTGGGGCCAACTGGAAAGAATGGAAAAGGTAGACTCTTCAGTAGGAGCATGTCCCTTGGGCAGTGGTTCCCAAACTGCAGGTTGTCACCCAAATCAGGGTCATGAGGATATTCTGGAGAGTTGCCAGAATTTTTTTGTGGGAGGCAGAATTTATAAGGCTCAGAAAAATGTCTTTTTGGGGTTGGAAATCACTTTTCTAGGACCATCTCCCTCTTATGCTTAGGAAAGGGGATTCTAAGGGTCCATGAACTTCCTTCCTTGTACTTTGTGGTGCACCATTTAGAGCCAGCATGTTGAGGGTAAGCTTTGAAACTGAATTGCTGCTTTAATTGAGGCTTCAAAAATCAGCTTTAAAGAATTCAGCCAATAGACCCTGAGGGGGCAGTCATGATAAATTTGTTTCTTGGCCAAAAGTGGATGCAAAGGACTGGTGTCATTGGTCTCTCAAAGCCATGATGGGGATGATCCCTTCAGTAGTCTCTACTTCTAGGGAAGCAGGCCTCAGAAGGTTCTTACTTTGCTATAGTAAGACCTGGAAGTTTCCAGAGCAACATCCTTGAGGAGGATATGCTCCATTGATAAAGCCATAGCTTTTGCCAAAGTATGCCAAAGAAAAGATGAAGAGCCATTGGCAATAGACTCCACTTTCAGCTTGCTGAATGAGGTTGCTGATAAGAGACCAGCATGCAAGGCTATCATTACTAGTGATCCTGTCTTTTGTTCTAGGAATTCCAGAGTTTTTATTAGAAGGTGAGTCTAGGTCCCAGCAGAAATGCCAATTGAGCCATTTCAGCATCAAAAGTGGGAGGTTTTGTAGGCCAAGAAGAGGTATGGATCTTATAGCTAGAAGTGCCTAATAGAGGCCACAATGTAGAGGGGAAAGATGACCTCCCCTTTATGTTATCTAGCAAAGTATTGGTCCTTGTTAAACCTCTGAGACAGAACTCCTTTATCATTACTGAGTGAGGAAGCAACGAGAGATCTGGTTGAAGTTTGCCTTCAAATGTTTTTCAAACTGGAAAGATTCATCAGAACCTGAGTGATTGGGTCAAAGATTACTGGGCAAGTGGCAATAAACCTATTTTACCACCTTATCAACAGACTAGATCCCTCCATCCTCTGCTGCCTTAGCCAATGGTTGAAAGGAGGCAGGCAATCTGAAGGGAGAGGATAAAACCTTTGCATATTCTGTATCAAATGGGTGTGCATCAATGAGAAGATAATTTTTGACACACTCTCTCTCCAGGGAGGCCGGACAATGAGCATAAGAGACATCGATGTCTCTCTATTGCTGGGGAGACTTGGAGGAAGAGGAGTTTGAACCAGTGTGACTGTCTTTAGCAATGGACTAAGCAGGAGGGAAAGGTTGACTTTCTACTTATCTAGCACAAATATTTGGGAAAAGAATATCAATCCTTCTCCCATTTTTTATTTTTAATGACTTGACTTTATAAAATGACATAGGTCCACAGACAGCATCAATGACCTCAAAACAATGCTGCCATGGTGCAGAAGTTCATGGCTGCAAGTAGGAAATGAACCACTTGCTTTATTGCAGTAGATGATCCAACAACCCATAGGGATTTAGAGCGATAATAGGGAAGGGAGGTTGCCAATCCAATCCCCTTCCCTGATCTAATGTCCATATGCTGATTCCCTGGTCCCCAATGTACTGTGGACTGGAAAGGTCACTGCTCTCCCCTTTACAGTGGGTTTGACTCACTTCAAGCCTACACCAAGTGATACTTACCCCTCACTGAGAGGTGCAACTCACTCTCTGCCCTATTTGGATGAAAAAAGAAAGCGGCTTTTCCCTTAGGGGAGGGTGCAACTCACTCTGTTGTAGTGGAAAAGAAAAGGAACCATATTCCAAAATGAGAAGGCATAATTAAGTCTCCACGTGCTTATAACCTCCCTTGGGAGTGGGCTTACTAACTCTTGGAGTCTCAGAAAAACTTAGTTAATCCTTCCTTAAGACCCAACAGACTCAGATAATGACAACCCTAGAAATTTAAAAAAAACAAGGATGGAACCTTCTGCTTCACTTACATATTTTTTACTATTTATATAGAGACTGCTGTAGGGATAACTATTTGTTCCCCCTCAGCCTCAACAAGGTGAGCAAATGGTGTGTTCATCCTGGGAGGATTCTGTCTCCACCAACCTATAATCTGCCTTAACATTGTTCCTATGTCTATTTTAATTATGATATGGTGAAAAACCATCTTACATGTGTGTTCTAAATACTATTCTAGTTGCAAAACAAAGGAAGCAATGCTAAGCACAGTACAGAAAAATGCAGGATAATGAAGTCAATCATGCTTAATGAAAGCTAGGGACAACTAAGTTAGCAAAGTCCAATTGGTACAATTGCAAATAAAACTGGTAAAAATCAAGGACAACTATACAAAACTAATCTTGAAAAGAACCTGCGTTTGATAACCAAGTATGTGATATTAAGGTTAAAGTGGTGTGCAGCCAGCTTTATCAAGTGAAAATATAGTGCAATTTACAAAGCAGGTAAGGTGAATTACAATGATTTGTAATAAATAATAATATGAATCAAGGTGAGTCTGTACACCTCAGTTTTGCAAGGATAGGAAAAATCTCATAAAAAAATACTTGCCCAAGCTAGAAAAATGCAAAACCAAATTAGCTTTTCTGTCTAATAACTAATGCCCAAAGAAAGGGCATGTGTGTGTATGTGATTTAGATTTTTAACATTGCTTTTAACAACTTTTTAGTCATATAGCTATAATGTCTGCAATATGACAGTTTATACTTATGTCTAGCACTGAAGCATCATCCTGCAAACATGTAGTATGATGTCCCACCCAGTCACATTATCCTGACACCAGGCTGACCAGTCCTAATACTAGCCTCTTAATGCTGATTGCCTAGCAAGCAGCTGTTAGTACCATTTTTCAAGTCTTGAGTATGACTCAGCTTGGGTTTGAACCCGTGAGGTCCTGTATCTAGGCCACAGAGTGGTCCCCAGTGAATGGGAGAAAAGGGATACAATGCAAAGCTGAACACAACTTATCTCAAATGAACTTAACTGAGATTTTTTTCAGGGATATAATCCAAATATCAACAAAGAATATGCAGATAAAAGATATTAAAAAATAACTCATTTATCCCCAAAGTGATGGCAATTCATCATCATCAGTGTATATAATTCAGCCATGTGACAGAGAAAAGAATTTTTTCACATAAGCATCAAAAGTATGGAGTTTCCCAGGGGTGATCCAATGTTCTGGAATCTTTGGTTCACCTTAATGGGCAGATGAATTCTTGTCATACATTCATGGTATTTTTGACCCAGAAAAGAATCAGCTATACATTAGCTACAGGCATGATAAAACTTGCAAATAAATAGTAATGTTTATGATTGATATATATTTTTTGCAGTATAAGAAAAAATCTGGAGATGAATGTACATTACCATGAACAAAGAATAAAATATACAAATATTTAGTATGTGTATTTTTCCTAAATAAACCTAGTTCAAATTTCAAAATGAAAAACTAATGTCCCTTGCATACAAACCATGTTGGTTTGAAATACTATTGTCCTGAAAGACTGTTTTGTTTTTGCAGAGGAGTTTGTCTCTCAAAGACAAATTTTACTCAATTTAAGTCTGTCATTGATTGACTAAAATAATTGACTTCTTGAGATTCTGTTAGGTTAATATCTGTGTAGGACAATGGAGGTCAACATAATTCTCATGTATCAACAAACATCAAAGTAACTAATGCTCTAATGGTTGAAAATAACTTCCAGGAATTAAACATAGGGCCAATTTTATTTAACTGCTGACTTTTGAATGACCAGTGGAGCTAAATAATGCTAAATATCCCATACCCTTTATCAAAATCCAAGTCTCTTTTGCCCATGATCAGTGTTTATGGATCCAATTGTGGTGAGTTATTGAGGAAGAGTGCACTACTTTGTTTGATAAGCTTTATAAGAAACTTGTCCATAAGTTTCAAGGGAAAGAAACACTGAGATCGTCTATATATTCCAAACATAATGTGCCAAATAAACTCTACCATATATATGTGCTTAGAAGTTGAATCCAATTGCAAATAGCATAATGCACTGGCTGATCAGATTCTATGTTGTTTGTTCTACATGTACTGATTACTCCGTTTATTAAAAGGTGTGTGTGTGTGTGTGTGTGTGTGTGTGTGTGTGTGTGTGTGTGTGTGTAAAATGACAATGTACTGTATGATTATTCTTACATCTCTTGGCTGCAGTTCTCTGGTCTCTTCATTCGATAGCTGTGGCTGTGGCATAGTTCCTGAAGTAGGTCAGTGTTGGACACCTGTGGGTAAGGTGTACCACCAAGGGTTATAATTTCAAACAGCACAACACCAAAAGCCCATCTGCAATTATAATAAAAAAGTTGAAAGCATTCAGTTTTATGTGACTACTAAAAAGCACATTGTCTCATAACTGGACACTCTTATGGTTTCTTTCCAGATAACAATCAATTGACTAAAGAGTTCTCTTTGAACATATCTTTATCTTTATCTTGGGTAATTAGCTAAATGCCATCCTGCCCGCCATAGAAGGTTGCACGTGGAGGTCAGAAAATGAGTAGTATTTTGCTGTGAACATTCGCCTGTGTAACAGTGATAGCACACTTTGATTGCTCATAAATTATTTTCAAATACAACAGACAGATCAAATTCTCTCTTTGGTTTTATATGGAAGTGTCAAGCTAAAAAAATCAAAAGCTGAAGTCTTTCTGAGCAAACATTAGATGAATGTCAAAGAAGAGATCATGACTGATAATTTTGCAACATTTGACAATTAGAGAGTGCAAGTAACACTCTCTTTCACTGAAAGGCATACTTCTGTTTGATGTCCAAGGAGCAAAATGACCCACTTTATTATTATGGACAATTTAAAAAGAATTTCAAAAGGAACTGCCCAAACTTTTTCATGTTTTCCAGTTATTCATTATGAAAAATCAATGTGCAACATTGTCATTATCTTATCTAATGATGTGTAGGACTTTGCTAAAGACTGACAATGCTTGTTTGAAAGAATGCTTTTAAAACACCTGCAAGGGCACATAATACTTAAGACCACACATAAAATAGTTAAATTTCTTTGAATAAAAAGCTTTTTTGTTTCTGCACCTTACATAATTAAAAATAGTTTATAATTAGCCAGAGATACTATCAGAAATGCATCCTGGATCATACAAAAATTATTGCTGGGGTTACAAGCATATGATCAAAGACACATGAATAACTGCTTAATTGGGTTGTTTTTTAAAACATTCTTTTAAAATATATTCTTAAAAACAAAATTCTTCACTGCAGTTATTCACCTCCTGAACTGCCATTCTAATAAGAAGTTACTGTTATGAACTGTAAGCAACTACTTTGAATACATTTATTTTGGGGGTATTAGTTTAAAGCTGATATTTTTCACTAGTACCTAAACTGGTATATATGACACTGGTGGAGTGGGGAGTCATTTTGTTTTCACAAAGAAATAATTGTACAAATGACCTTATGTTTCTGATTTTTAGCAACCAATGAACCTGCCAAAACTTGTAATTTAAAAAAAGCCTGAAATCATAGTAAAGTACTCCCTTATTATTTCTCATTCATGTGACAAAGAAATGTTTTGCTAACCATACTTTTCTTGTGTCAGTCTAGTCATCTCAGTCCATGCACTCATAACTACTTTTAAAAAAGTCAAGCTTGATATTTTTTGCTGTGCCTGACATAGTTATTCTAATATTTAACAACAAATATATAACAAAAACATAGTAACTTAAGGTAAATCCATCTTTGAAAACACAATATAAAACAATTTCAAGAGAGACAAAAACTCAACATGCACATAATGTCCAGCCTTTTGGTATTATGCTTATTCTTTACACACAGCATTGTCAATTATATGCAGGCTTAGCTCAGTACATTTTAGGTCAGCATCATTAAATGTAGCTAAAGCTACCTAACTAGTTTTAAATACTTCGTTTGAAACAAATTATATACTGTTAGCTACATTTAATGATGCTGACCTAAAAATTGACTGTGCTAGAGATAGGATAAAATTCTCAATGCTGTGTGAAATGAACTATGACAGAAAATGGTGATCTATCCACATAGACTATAGACCTATTCACTTCATAGCCTCCCAACTCTCTTAACAACTGCAGAAAATTATGTAACAGATAGAAATATCAAACATGCTTTATTATAATTTTGTTAAGCATCTCTATTGAGCCCCAGTTGAATCGAATATATACCTACAATATTAAATAAAAAAATACACTTACCAGGCAGAATGAATCATTTATTCATCAACACATTAATCCATAAGCAAATGTCACTGTAGCACATGCCATAACTCCAATTCAGAAATATAAATTTTTAAAGAATCCATGAACTTGAAAATTTAGCACATGGTTATCCACTAGGGTTCATATTTGGAGGGTCTTTTTATATATGCTGGGGTAATTTTATAATTGATAATAAGGACAACACAAGTATGTCACAAGTAGATCACATTTTCACCTGATCCACAAATCTCCAATTGCCCATAAATAATCTAATGCAACAAGTTAATCTTCATTACAGTTTGTACTAAGTATAACTACAGTAGAGCTGAGTAGCCATCATCATTTCATCATTTATAATATAACTTTTCAAAAATTGTTACTGATGAAAATGAAAGAGTTTCTTGTAATAAATATTCATCAATTATAGTTAGTTTCATACAAAATCCATATATTTAATGTGATAATACCTGAACACTATGGAAAGTTTTATGTTATTTAATTTTTTGGTTCACGCATAAAAACTTATTCAGATGACACATCACAAAACAGTCCTCATTAACATATTTGTATTAATGCACTGCATGTAAACATTTGCATGTGAACTATACTCCACAAGTAACGGTATTCTTTCTCACTTTAACTGATAATATTGGGAGAGAAAAAGAATATGCATAAGGATTTGGACTGAGACAAGGGGTTACATTATGTCTCCCCAAGCCTTGTGGGGAGACAAATAATGTAACCCCTTCTCTGGGATTTCCTTGTCGAAGTCCAAACCCCAACATACATTCTATATATCTTGGTGGTTGTGGTCAGTATCTGATAGCTGCATTAGGTACCAAGCTATGGCATAGAGAGAATAGTTAAAATTTTGATGACTGTGTGTAAATGTGTAATAATTATAGCATATGCAAATTAAAAATATTGTTTTTACTCCATGTTACCTGTGCTATTAAGCTTTGTGTTTATTTTTCTCTCAAACAATACTTCATGCATCTGATACAGTAAAACCTGTCTTGAAATACCACTGCTATATGAGACCACCTGTCTTGAGAGACCACATTCTCAGTGCACAAATTTGTTGATTATATAGGATTGTGACCTGTTATGGGAGACCACCTTCCTTGAGAGACCATACATTTATGGCACAAGAGGTGGTCTTTCAAGACAGGTTTTACTGTATGTCAATTCAAGAAAAATGGGTGAATTTTGGCCATCAAGTCTATGCATTATATCCAGATTCATATTGAGATAGGAGGGCATTATTTTCTGATCATCAACACAATTTTCAAAATATATCTGAGTAAAACTGATAATAAAGATGAAAAGTCTAGGATTTGGCGAATGTGGATATGTGAGAAAGCTTGCCTGTAGCTTCTCATGGGTCGGTGGTTCTTTCCGGTGATTTCCCAGTTTCTTCCTCCAACATTAATTCTGGCGGCTATGTATATCCTATCCTGTGCTGAAATATGGCGTTAAACCCCACAACAACAACAAATGAGTAAAATTGATAATGAAGATGAAAAATTGTCCCTAATGTCTGACAAAATGGCAACATCAGTATGTATACTTGGAAGTTATGATTATAATTTAACTGTCATGATCTATATTAGCTGGGCAATACCAGTTTGAGACTATACTTTACACTAGACAAGACAGACATGTCTGACACCATACTTTACACTAGATAAGACAGACATGTCTGACACCATACTTTACACTAGACAAGACAGACCTGTCTGACACCATACTTTACACTAGACAAGACAGACCTATCTGACACCATTCTTTACACTAGACAAGACAGACCTGTCTGATACTGTCATTTACACTAAACAAGACAGACCAGTCTGAAACCATACTTTACACTAGACAAGACAGACCTGTCTGACACCATACTTTACACTAGACAAGACAGACCTGTATGATACTGTGCTTTACAGTAGACAAGACAGACCTTTCTTATACCATATTTTACACTTGACAAGACTGACCTGTCTGACACCATACTTTACACTTGATAAGACAGACCTATTTGACACCATACTTTACACTAGACAAGACAGACCTGTCTGACACCATACTTTACACTAGACAAGACAGACCTGTATGATACTGTGCTTTACAGTAGACAAGACAGACCTTTCTTACACCATATTTTACACTTGACAAGACTGACCTGTCTGACACCATACTTTACACTTGATAAGACAGACCTATTTGACACCATACTTTACACTAGACAAGACAGACTTGTCTGACACCATACTTTACACTAGACAAGACAGACCTGTATGATACTGTGCTTTACACTAGACAAGACAGACTTGTCTGAGATCATGCTTTATGCCCTTTCTCTCAACAAACATTTGATTCCCAAATAGACATTTATTTATACTTCATAATGCACATGTACAAGGCAAGCAGCATCAGGAAACTGCTACAGTGTACTATGAATTTTTTTTCCGAAAATGCTAATAATGGCAAAAATTTGATCAAAACAACTAATTCAGTACTTTTGAGGCAATATAATTCTTATTTTGACAGTAAAATAATCCTGGAATAGAAACTTCAGGAAGCATCAGATTTTAAGTCAAAATCATACTACACACCTTCAACATTTTATATAATCTATATACACAAATGAGATGCCATATATATATATATATATATATATATATATATATATATATATATATATATATATATATATATATATATATATATATATATATATATCAGTTAGCTGGGTGATGACAAGGGTACTGGCAGAGAAATAAATATTAATGTTTTTTTTCTTCTCACACTCATTTTAACCTTTTGCAATGTAATGATCTCTTCCATTTTTCATTATGTACCATTTCATTTTATTCACAGTAGTTCACTCCCTATCTCACTGGTAACTAGGCTTTAACTTATACTGCTTCATTTTTGTCTTTTCACAATTTCATGTTTTTATGTTCATACATGTTTACAGGATGCATGATACATATGAACCACTTTACATGCTTACCATTTCATCAGTGCAGGATTTATGACAAATGAGGCCCTGAGCTAGTTAAGTTATGAGGTACCTTACTTGGGCTATGAAGGAGGTAGGCCTGGTAGACCTACAAAGGTAGACAGACATATATACTCAGGAAATCTAGGAGTAGTCAAAATAGCCACAGACTTTTGAAAAATTCCTTATAAAATTTTTTTGGCCAAAAGGATGGGCCCCTGGCCAACAGAAGCCCTGTGCTTAAGCACACCTAAGTACAATGGTATATCCAGTACTTCATTTCATTTTATTTTCTAAGTGCATAAATTTCAAAACTATACTCTATTTGACTGAAGACTGGAGACAGAGTTGATATCATCAAGCCATATCACACTTAGTAGTATTCATTTGTGGAAAACTAGTTAAACATGGAAGATGACCTATCTCTGCAGTACCAGAACTTAGGACATGGAAAGATCAAATAAAAAAGCCACATTCACACAATAATTGTAAAATGAAAACCAACAGCTTTGCTGTTGTAGATGGCAAATTGTACAGATCATATGATATGTAAACACCAAAATATTTTTAAAGTAAAAAACCTTAAGTATATTCAAGACAAAATATTTTCTTGAATTGTATAATGGATTTCATCCCAGTCTTTATCTTGTTAAATTTTATTTGCATTCAACTGCAGATCAGTGAAAAATAATTTGAACCAGAATGCAATAACTACAATGGACAATACCCAGTTATTAAACAGAAAGAAGAATAGATATCGTCTAATTGAAGCCCTTTTTAAAACTTCTCATGATTCTGAACAAGAAAAATGTATACCAATTGGAGTCCTGTTTAAAACTCCCCATGCCAAGAATAGATACTGCCTAATTAGAGTCAATTATAAACTCCCACATTTCTAGACAAGAAGAATAAATACTATCTACAAACTGGAATCCTGTTTGAAACTCCCATGACAAGAAGAATAGATACTGTCTAACTAGATACTGCCTAATTAGAGTCAATTATAAACTCCCACATTTCTAGACAAGAAGAATAAATACTATCTACAAACTGGAATCCTGTTTAAAACTCCCATGACAAGAAGAATAGATACTGTCTAACTAGAGTCATAATTCAAACTCCCCATGATTCTGGACAAGCAAACTAATCCAATGCCAATAAAACTTCTTGAACAACACAATGATCAAATAATTAAAAGCAAATCTTCAACCCCCATATCTCTTGCAAGTATAAAATCCAGTTTATAATCATGAATTCTTGACTATTTTAAGTGCCCTTTTAATGTCTCATTTAAATTAATCATAATTATTTCTTTGATTCAGAATAGTGCTACCTACTTTTTCATTTGTCATCAGAACAATTCAGGTAGCATGAAGCCTCACATATTCTGTATAAACATGCACTAAATTTATTTGCATATTATGCTTCACCCAGTTCTCAATATCACAGACCCAGGTATTTGATTGCATAATGTACCAGCAGGTTAGGGTTAACATTATAAAATAAGTTCTGGGTCTATGCAATTTTGTGCACAGACTCAGATCTGCCATCCAATAATGTAACAACAGTTCTGGGTCAATATCATAAAATTATAGACTATATATAGACTAGATATGTCATCCAATAATGTAAAAGCAGGTTTTGGTCTACACCATTTTATGTATAGACCCAGATCTGCCATCACATGGATTAGCACTGTTTTACATAAGATTTCCAGCAAACTGTAGATAATTATTGCATAATATAGAACTTGCTAACTGCATGAGAGCTATAAAAATGGACCATCTTATTATTGAGATCTAATATTGAGTAATTTTATATATAATAATAGCAACAAATAATGAAATGGAATACAGGACCATAACAGCTATATAAATGTCATTCTCTTATATATCTGAGGGTACTGTATGTATCAAACTGCAAACATGGTAGACATAGATTGCTCATCCCATATTGTGACAGTAAATTTGCATGTCAACTTTATTAAATATCAAAGTTGGTAAAATATGGATGGATTGATGGAATTTTATGTCAGCCTTATTTGGTGTTTGGTAAATATGGTAGATTTTATGGTAAAATATGGATAGATTTTTTGAAATTTTATGTCATCCTTATCAAGTGTTAAAGTTGGTAAAATATGAAAAGACTTGTTGAGTTTTCATGCCTGCCTAACATACTTGAATATCAGACATTCCAAGACTGAATACTTCATCTGGAAAGGTCTATGTGATTGATGCTCAATTCTGAAAACTTGAGTAGCTGGATAAAAGTAATATTTGGTTTCCTTTGCAACAGATCTGTGATGAAATTGAAACATTTCATACTGGATTTAACCGAGCTCCGTAATTATCCAAAAAACCTCTTGAGTCACTTTATACTCCAGCCAATCAAACGCTGGTAGGCATCTGTACATAACAGAATGGCATATATTGTTGTTTAGAGGTATCAGATTAAAACAAATTAAGAAATGTCCACTACCTAAATGCCTGGGACTTCTGCAGCTTTACCGTCAAAAAATATTCCAGGTTTGTTATACTGTGGATTAATATAAAAAATTCCTTTTATTGGTAAATGAAACTCGATTTATGAAATACGGTGTTATGATAAAAAAAAGGGATTAATAATATCAACACCGTTTCCATACTCACATGTGCATGTCCAGATGTAAACAGCTCATAGCTACTCTCTTGTATGGCTATAAAATCCAGAAAACAAGAGAGGATGGTTCCAATATTAAATTTCGTCAATATCTGTGGCATCATCTCTGTTGAATAGTCATTTTTCAACTCTATAAACGAAGCTGAAGTAGTTGGAACAGTTGATGCTAATGCTTATTCGTCCACCTTGTTTTGACCACTAGTCTGATCCCCTGCTTAGTACGATCCCTATACTATACTAGGGAGCATACTAAGCAGGGGACCAGACTATTTGCCTACCAGCTATTGATTGGATATTGCAGTCAGTTGACCACCCGACACATGATTGAAATTCTGAGCAAATTACAAGGAAGTCTCCATGAAATGGTCTATTAAGTCTGGTTGGGTAACTTTGTCCCTTGAATAGTTCAAACTGCAGATATAAATATGATATCAACAAAATGCCTTATTTAACTCCATATCTATGTCTGAACCTCCAGAATGTTAAACTTATAATTAACAATGTCTTGTAAAATTAAATCAATGAAATCTTGTTTAATCTAGATAAAATGTGAAAAGAGCAAAGAGGAAATTAAGACCATTTCACTCTATGTTGGAAAAGATTTGCATTACCAAATGATGCTATTCTATTCTGAACTTCTGGATTTTTAAATTATCACATTATCCAAAAACATCATTTGCATTCTAAGGGTTTGAACTCAAAAGATTAGAAAAAATAACAGTATTGCATCTCCTGTCTATTATTAATAATGAAATACAACTATAATTACTCTAAAAATTGTATGATAAAAATAATAACAATGTCATAATACAGGGCCTTGGAAATTCATCTGTGGCTTTTACAATATGGAATAAACCAATTGCACAGTTGAGGCAATCTCAATAGCTGTCATACTGAATATATATAGTGATTTTCAACCAATCCAAAATTGATTTTAAAATGCTTATTCAGATGACAGGGTTCCCAAATTTTGTGCACAAGGGATCAAACCATACCATATATTTTTTTAAATATGAATTTGGATTGTTTGGATTCATTTCAGAAAGTTAAACACTTGATCTAGTTGATTATAAGTTAGGTCAAACTGTAAACTGCACAAATCTGGATCTACCATTTCATATTGCACCAGCATCTGAGTCTATGCAGCAGGAGTAATCAGTTAAAAAAACAATATAGACCTTGATATGTCAGCTCATTTTGTACAGCAGTTGTTGTTTGCAGTTGGACATGGCTTATAAGGTAGTATATATGGTACTACAAAATCCTTAGGCATAATTGATAGTGTACCTCATTAACCTTAATCTTCTGAAAAATTATGTAATGGCAGATCTGGTTTGAAGCTCTGGGCAGATGGGTAAACATTAAAAATCACTAAATATGGCACCAATACCATACCATATATTCTTAATAATTTTTCATTGGATTTGAAGAGATGTTGAGTTTTTTTTGGTAACAAGTTTGTATAAAATATTTTTTTTAAAAAAATTGTTCAGTAAAAAATTTTTAATGATGACATTTTTGAAACATAGATTGGTTGGTTTTATCAGTTTTTCTGCCAATGCATCCACCTTCAATTAAATTTTTAGGTATTTTGCTAGAAAAACAAATTCAAGATACAGAACTCCTTCACTTTAAGGCCCTTCATTATAACACAGTCACTGTCAAAGGGCATACTGTACTTCATTAAGGCAGTCTCACTTTAAGGCCCTTCATTATAACACAGTCACTGTCATAGGGCATACTGTACTTCATTAAGGCAGTCTCACTTTAAGGCCCTTCATTATAACACAGTCACTGTCAAAGGGCATACTGTACTTCATTAAGGCAGTCTCATATTAAGGCCCTTCATTATAATACAGTCACTGTCAGAGGGCATACTGTACTTTATTACGGCAGTCTCACTTTAAGGCCCTTCATTATAGCACAGTTCTTTTCATAAGGCATGTATGGTCATGGATCTCTTTTTATTAAGTGGTAGTAAAATTGTAAGATAGTCTCATCACAACTGATATATTCTATGGCTTCCATGGACTACCTTATAATCATGGAATACTGTAATCTTATATGGCTAACCATTCAAATATGATGACAAAAAAAAAGAATAAATGCCAAGTAAATATGAATGCTATATGCTGTCAGAGCAGCAGTGTAAATGTTCAGAGTAAATACAAGTGATTAATTGAATTTTTCTGTCTTCCTTCCAGTGTCATCTGTGCCAAAAAACACCTGTGCTTATTTATGTCATGCTTTTAATACCATATATCCTGAGCTAAAAGTTTTCCTTAAAAGGCACATCAACAGTCAGTAAAAAAACATGTCTTGAGCAATCATTGATGCTCTATTCTGAAAAAAGTTCTCTCATGACAAGGGTCTCCCAAAAGCTGTCATCTGTGTATGTCACAAAATAAATGTGTGCTTTAGGAATCTCGTCCTGGTTTCTAAACATTTAAAATTTTCTTCAGCAGATTGAGATTTATGAATCTCTATCTCATTCTTTGGTTTGGAATTACAAGGTCTGCGCTTAAAATTAATATGGTATTAAGGATAAAAATATACAATCATAATTTCTTTCAATTTGTTTTAAATTTGTCTTTCCTCAACTTATTTTTAAAGAATAAATTTATTCCCATGTGTACAATTTGAGACTTAATTGCTTTATTTGTCAATCCATGT
Source organism: Potamilus streckersoni (assembly GCA_016746295.1). Taxonomy (NCBI): domain Eukaryota; kingdom Metazoa; phylum Mollusca; class Bivalvia; order Unionida; family Unionidae; genus Potamilus; species Potamilus streckersoni. The sequence continues at coordinate 577,964 of JAEAOA010000520.1, read as the reverse complement.
ATTATATTTTCCTGTGACAAAAATCCCAATGTTGTCAGAAATGTCAATAGTGTATATTGCTTCCTCAATAAAATTGTGTATGATGTGGTCCAGAAACATTGACCACACTAGTGAGGGCATGAGTCATTGAAGGACTTGTCTACAGAAAAAACATGATAAAAAGATGGAAGTTGACAGACGCAGGCAAGAGCAGGGTGGGGAGGAGAACAGGTTACATTGTTAATCACATGAAATTAACTGTGAATAAAAATCTGTTTATAATGATGTATAATTTTTTTTTCTCATAAATTACTTTTAATTCCAGAATAAACTATACTGAAGATGTCATTACAATATTCCACTTTTTCATGCACTTAAAATGTTTACTGCTAAACATGTGTATTATTACATTTAATTAAATACATTCTAATGTTGGTGAGCACTCAGCAACTTACAAACTAAGCAATAGTAAACTATTAGTATTGAAGAATGAGTACAGTTGTCCTGTGATCACAATATTAGGATGCTGATTGATTGACAACATCCTTCACAAAGTCATTCATGGAAAATCTAGACCAGAGAATTATCAAAAGCCTGTTAAGTGTCAAGCTTAATAATCACAGTGGATGTCATCAGTGGTCACCATTTTCATTAGTGGACAATATACTGACTTGTGCTAACTATTACAACATCTGAATATAAGTCCAATTTAGGTTCAAAACTTACAATGAATAGAAAACATATCCTGAATATTTATCAAACTTGAATATAATCCCCACCCCTTAAGTAATAAAACTCCTCAACTTCATATACTGATGCAAATTTTAATAACAAATTTCAATTTTACTCTTGTACTGTGAGACAAAGACCTGGAAAACATCCCATGAGCACACAAGGGTATAACAACACTTGACCTGTATGCCAAAACAGATTAGAGCTGATAAAAAACAATAATCTAAAGTCTTAACACCATCAAAAACAAGTAGAATTGTAAGACAAATATAACTAAATACTTGTAAGTAAGCTATTTAAGAATGATTATGTTTATCCTCTTATTTTGCTAAATATGATTGATGCTATTCAGTTGCTACATGATCAATAGAACATTTTGTGTATGTTCTTTAAAATTAAATGTCACTGCTTTTTTAGCCAGGCATACAACCTCACATTTAATGCTTTGCTGAAAGAAGCCAAATTCACTCAATTAATTTCCAATGTAAAAAAAACAACATTATATACACAACCGATCCAGTGGCCTAGTGGTTAGAGCGTCCGCCTCGTCGGTCGTGAGTTCGATCCCTGGTCCGATCCCTGGTCGAGTCATACCAAAGACTTACAAAAATGGTAATAACAGCTGCCTCACTTGACGCTCAGCATTAAGAGGTTAGTGTTAGGACTGGTAGGCCTGGTGTCAGGATAATGTGACTGGGTGTGACATCATGCTACATGTCTGCGGCATGATGCTCCAGTGCTAGACATCACTATAAACTGCCACACTGCAAACAGCATAGCAATATGACTGAAAAATTGTTAGAGCTATGTTAAAAATTATAAACACCTCACCACATTATATATATGAATTTGAGTAACCACGACTGTCATTTGTTTTCATTCACATGTGAAAATGTCAGAATGACCCTTCTAAGATTGAACTATTCCCACAGGATAAAAGATAGTTTGCTCAATCAGTATAAATCTACGCCAAAACCTATGCTGAAAAACTTGAGGCAAATTTGGCATAAAAGTGACTACTGTTTCAAAAGAAAACAAAACGGAATTCTACAATAGTGAATATGAAAACAACTGTAACTAAAGTAAGCTTAGTTTCAATCATGCTGCAAATGTGATAAACTCAGTGATTTTGCATGGCAAGCTAGGACCAGAAACATTGCATTCTCCAGCTATGTATGTATGTATGTATGTATGTATGTATGTATGTATGTATGTATGTATGTATGTATGTATGTATGTATGTATGTATGTATGTATGTATGTATGTATGTATGTATGTATGTATGTATCCAATATATATATATATATATATATATATATATATATATATATATATATATATATATATATATATATATATAATGGTATGAAAAGGACAATTTTCTGCAAAATCCTCAGTAAACTGAAGACCTCTCAAACCAAAAATATTTTGGAGTCTCCAGTATTTTCAGTATTGTGGGTTTCACACACACACACACAAACTTGCACACCAACACACACACAAACTCTCTCTCTCTCTCTCTCTCTCTCTCTCTCTCTCTCTCTCTCTCTCTCTCTCTCTCTCTCTCTCTCTCTCTAAATTACCTCAGGATAGGGAATAAAGTGAAAAGTAACCCCTTTTTTTAGATGGGTACATTCACAGATCCCATTTCATTGGTTAGTAGCAATATTACAAACAAAATACCTGTTTAAGAAAACATGACACACATTATCTGCCATGTTACATATTCCATTAATTTTCTATAAATGGTAAAAAAAATCCTGCTTTTCCAAATGTTCTGCAGCTTCATATTACATGAATTTACTTTATACTTAGAATCAACTAAATAAGTACAGATTATTTATGGATGTAGGGTGGGGTATAATTAAAGAAAGAACAATGTAGCTGCAAAAGCCACAATAGAATTAGCCAATCACATCTTGCCTCTATGCTTTTAAATAAACTGTGGAACACTTATGTGCTAATTCATCCAAGCTGTTTGTCTTTGAACAAGTGCAGTACAACAACAATCCTTAGTTCACAAATATAACAGACTAAGCAGGTTTTGACACAAAGCAAGGAAAATGGATTGCTTAGGCAATGTATTATGTAATATGCCTCTTAGGAGACAGTTTCAGACAGTTTTTTGTGTGTAACTTAGGTATTTCAAGGTAGGGCATACATCATACAGCACACATTCAACATTCAGCAACCATGAGTAAGTGAACCTAGTTGATACAGTTGAATAATTTTAGTCACATATTTGAAACAGAAGAGAAAGCAACCAAACCTTTAAAATAATCATTCATTAGCCTATATTTCTTAACTTGTTCAATCAAATAGTTTGGTCTCTCTATCAATTCCCTTATAATGGTTACAGAAATATATTTTACTAAGTAGAGCATGGTTTCAATCACACATTTCAGTCTGAATGTATCTCCTTGTTATTTACTGCTAATAGTAAAATAAGTACTACAGCATAGCAAATATCAGTACAAACAGTCAACAACTGCCCTACCATCAGTACAAACATTGTTCATCTGCCCTATTGTCAATATAGTCAATACCAGCTATACCATCAGTACAGTCAACATCTGCCCTATTGTCAGTATAAACAGTCAACATCTGCCCTACTGTCAGTATAAACAGTCATCATCTGCCCTACTGTCAGTATAGACAGTCAACATCTGCCCTACTGTCAGTATAAACAGTCAACATCTGCCCTACTGTCAGTATAAACAGTCATCATCTGCCCTACTGTCAGTATAAACAGTCATCATCTGCCCTACTGTCAGTATAAACAGTCATCATCTGCTCTACTGTCAGTATAAACAGTCAACATCTGCCCTACTGTCAGTATAAACAGTCATCATCTGCCCTACTGTCAGTATAAACAGTCAACATATGCCTACTGTCAGTATAAACAGTCAATATCTGCCCTACTGTCAGTATAAACAGTCAACATCTTCCTACTGTCAGTATAAACAGTCAACATCTGCCCTACTGACAACAAAAAGTCACATCTTCTTTACTGTCAGTATAAACAGTCTATATTTGCCTAACCATTTTCAAAACAGTCCACATCTCTTCTGCCATCAGTACAGTCAACATCTGCTGTACCATCAGAACAAAGTCAACATTGGATGGTAGATCACATATTGACTTTATACTGATCTAGATATCAGTATAAACAGTCAACATCTGCCCTTCCTTTCATACTCACCTAGCATTAGTTTGAAGTAGACAACTTTTAAAACAGGGCTAATTGTAGGACATAGCAAGGGCATGTATTGCTTTCTACACTGATTAATAAATACCCACATTCAACCTACCTACCATCATCTGTCAATCAAGTGTTCATTCAACAATCCTATTGACCACTGTCCACTCTCTAGCCTGGCTCTGATTTATAATGCAATAATATCTGGTGTGCTAAGTTCTCTGACTGTCAACTGACTTGGTTAACTGATGAACATAACACCTAGTCAAGTTTGACCATACAACATGTACAAGTTCAAACTGTTATTAATCCACTATCTTTCACTTTCATCTGATTTTTATGATATTTTCACAATGAAACAAATCTTGCTGTCTAATAAAGTAAGAAAATCTTTGATGCTTAAAATGTTAATTAACAGGTGAAGTTGACTCTTATTTGAAAATCTGTCAATTTCATGTTACACTTATTACAGTGTAATTTGAAATTCATGAATTGTTGTTAAAAAGGGCATTAAATTGTAGTACATTTCAATACACTTTTCAAAATTAATTAACTTTAATTGGTATGTACCCCCTTACTGATTTCAATAATAGAAATCTCTAATGTGATAAAAAGTGCAAAGAAATTAGTCAATTCATCATTGATTTATATTTTCTAAATGACTCTGAGTAGAATAACCCTAACACCGTCATTGTGTCTGTGCATTTCATACTTTTTTCTATATATTAGAGGACATGCTTGAGACCCATTTCCAGTTCTTGGACAAGTCCATTTTCAAGCAAAGGGGTGACAAATCAAGCAAAGAAAAAGAATGACAACAATAAATTTGCCTATCACATGGATTTAACAAGTGGTTTAATTAATATGTTTATGTGTGCAAAGGGATATAATTCCAAACTCAACATTATAATTTACGGAAATATCTGACAGTTATAGAATAGAATGAATTACGTCATTATGTTGTCTGATGGAAATAAACTAGCCCACAGTGTATGGTGTCCTGTTAGCAAAGAATGTCCGTTAAGCATGAAAGATGCAAGGGGATGCCAGTATTAGTGCCATTCTGGTCACAGTCAGGGTAGAAATTATAAACCAAAGATTCATTTGACCTAGTTCTGTGCACTTTATATCTCATTAAACCTTTTAGCTATTGAAATTGGTAGGGGGTACAAACAAATGGGGATGTAGCATCAGACTATAGGTTGCTGATGTTTAAATTGCAATTGGTGCACATTTTACACAAGTACAGTAAAGTGGTAACACCTCTTCCCTCATGATCTGAATATATACACAGACTATGCAAGAAATTCTTTCCAGTGAATAATATAAAAACAGGATTCCAGTATGATGGTAAGAACTTTTCACCAATAAAATGTCAGCAATTTTTAGTGGATGTATGAGTGTCAGAAAATCATATAATACAGATAGATTGACTGTTAAGTACAGTAGATTGTTTGTATATTGACTGGTTATCTAAGTACTGATGGTTAACTCATTAACCCCTGGTGCTATGTTTATGGGGCAGGAGGTGGTAGCCTACTTCTGAGCTATATTGCATCAAGGTCATGTTGGACACAATAAAGTGGGTGATGTTATAGAAAGGTAAACAGATGTAGCTTAGGATGATACTAAATAATATGGCTGTTCTACTTGCACTACAAAATATAGAGGGGAAAATGCCACATTTTCGACCAGAGTTTTATCCAGCCGAAATTTGCCCGAGGTCTGAATCCAGTTTTGTGTCTGTAGTTTAGACATTTTGGCCTTAGATCTAAGACATACTTGTCTGAATTGCACACAGACAGGTGAACCTTTGCAAAAAGTAGAATAAGATGAGCATTTAGAATAAAGAGTGGTCTCAACATGAAAAAAACCTTCCAACTTTACCCTTCTGCTCATTCTCAGGCAAAATAGCCAATGCAAAACAATGTTTCTAACACAAATAGGCATTAGGTTAACCGAAAATATCTTGGAGGTCGATGTATTAAGATGTATTAAAAAATAGCCCTCAAAATGGTTTCTTCCTCATATTTCAGGCGAAAATGACAAAAACCTCCAGGAGATAATGAGTTAATCTACTGATGTTGAAAAGAAAATGATCAAGAGTAGTCATTACCTTATACTGTACTCTCAACCTAATACTTAACATCTCAACAAGTTATTGTCAGTAAGGCTCCTCTGAGGTATGCAATGTGTAGTGATGATGTGCTTCAAACTAGTACAAGTTAACACTAATTATACAATATATTTTATGGGCTTTTAATAGACAAGGGAGACTGATAGCACTGGAAATGCATCACTGGATGATTTCTTCAGGGGCTTAACTTTCCTTGATGGCTTGCCACACAAACTTTGTATCAAATTATGCTGGTGTGGGTGTGATTAGACAGTCAGCTCTTGAGGAATTGGGAAAGACTATTTAGTTTAATGTTTTTCATAGAAAAGTCATTAGGAAAAAGTATTGATATTACATTACTGTCTTTTTGTCTGTGTATCATGCATATGTAGATCTGGTGGCACACTGAACAATGGCAGATAAGGGTCTATATATTCTGTTCATTTAAAATTATAGGTAAACCAATAGTGTGGACACCAATCTGCTGGTGCATAACAGAGTCTACACCAATAGCATTTTGGTAATCATTATGTACAGGTATATACATTAGCTAAGAGACATTAAGTTGACATGTATGATAAATGAGCTTCCTGATCTCTATGATGCATCCAAAACATTCAGAATTAAGTTAAATTCCTTGTAAAATGTACTTTCTATGCTAGGGCTTGATCCAAATAACATAGGCCCTGGAGCCAAAAATATAGGCCACTGTAACATATCTCAGTCCTTTCAATTAATATTTTGATCAAGTTTCATAATGTTAAAGAAAAAGAATGAAACGAATGTAATCTTTGGTGAGAAAATTAGGTGATAGTGACCTAAATGTGATAGAGGTGAGTAGTTATCTTTAAGATTGCATTCATCAAAGTTTTATTATGGTACATGAAAGTTTTATTATGGTACATGAAAGTTTTATTATGGTACATGAAAGTTTTATTATGGTACATGAAAGTTTTATTATGGTACATGAAAGTTTTAATATGGCACATGAAAGTTTTATTGTGGTACATGAAAGTTTTAATATGACACATAAGAGTTTTATTGTGGTACATGAAAGTTTTATTATGGTACATCAAAGTTTTGCTACAGTACATCAAAGTTTTATTATAGTACATGCAGCAAATGAAGAGAAAAAAAGAGCTAATAATTTCATGTTGATGCCAAGCATAAGAAAATTTTTAACTTCATTGTAAAAGTGAAACACATAATTTTTAGTATACAATTTTAAGGCAAGACAACAAAACTTAACTGTATATGTTGACAAATATAAAATAAAGCCATTTATCAACATAGTGGAAGGAGGAGCAGGGAACTGAGGTAAATCCCATGTTTCTGTTAATTTAAACACATTCCACTCTGTCAGCAATCTATATTGACAACACTGTGCAGGATAGTTATGTCAGCAAACACAGGTGGGCAAGATCATGAAGGGCCCCTTAGTAAAAGTTGTCCTGGTAAACACAAATTGATAAGGCAAATAGGAATGAGGCATTGGTCAACAGAAGTGATACATACCACTTACACTCCTTTGGCCCCCTAATTCCTTCAGGATTCACATTAAAACACTCCAGAAAAATAAGGATAACATAGGATCAACAAACAGTGTAGCACTATTGTGTAAAGTGTTCATTTTATGGTATTTTGATGAAATAAAAGGTCCATATATTTATGAGTTTTAATTAAGATTAAGAAATAGAAGCAACCATAAACATCAAAGAGAGAAACCATGGCAAGAAATGGACTAAATTCTGAAAGACTTTATCAAACTTTAAATGATTTAGCCCATGATCCATAATAGAGATGACATCAGCATTGCGTAGGTAAAGGATTAATACAAGTCACCTTCTGATATACACCTGGTAAGGTAATTTGTCTTTGATAGATCTAAATGAACCTTTGATGTCTCATTTATCAAGGTAGATTACTACATGGATTGGGCATTAGCTTTAGGAATTTTACCAGATAACAAGAAAGTTGTTAAAGAGCACATGGTCTAAAGCATTAATACTCATCATAATAAAGGTCAAATACAGAATTTTTTGTTTAAACTAATATATTTTTTTTTAAAGTTTGCATACCAAACTCAGAGTGCAGTGTTATTTCTGTAACAACTGGACTCGTAAAAAAAAGCACTGATTCAATATCAGGCAATCATTGAATATAGGAATAACACCAAATGATCACATTTTTCTTCCTATCTACAATCATGGCAGTTTTTACAGATTCCTTTTAGAGGATGACTATGACTTGTTTGCACAATATCATCATAAGTAGCCTTCACTTAGCTAAACAATGAATGAACCATACTTTCAGATGCAGAAGCAACAAAGATAATGTTTGTACTCAATATCTTAAGAAACATCCCCAGAACAATACAGTTGCCCATATTAAGTTAATGTGAACTTCTGGCTGATAAATTGTAGACTTCCTCAACATTTGGATGGCAAACCCAGTTCTTCCTTCAGAAATAGTTTCATTCATGTTGATAGTTACAAATGTCATAAGGGGCCCCAAGTGGCCGAGTGGTCTAAAGCGATGTCCGTTACAGATTACTGCCATCTCACCTCTGTCTGTGTGTGTTCGAGTCTAGGATTCCGCAAATGTGGATATGTGAGAAAGCTTGCCAGTAGCTTCTCGTGGGTCGGTGGTTCTTTCCGGTGATTTCCCGGTTTCTTCCTCCACCATTAATACTGGCCGCCATGAATAGCCTATCGTGTGCTGAAAAATGGCGTTAAGCCCAACAACAACAACAACAACAAATGTCATAGCTATGATCACATTCCTTGTGGTGGTGGGATTATGTATTTAATTCAATCAGATATTCCAGCATGCAATATGAAAGAAATAGGGTCCCAGTGCCTGGAGCAGATTACTGATGAAATGTTATTTAAATAAGACTAAAACAGCAAATTCATGGTGTATACAGACCTCCATCAGTGAATGAAAGCCTCCTTTTGGATATTTTTTTTTAAATGCTTGACAAAGGTATGGATCAATGTGAAAACCTAATTATTACTGATGCTAGATATCTTAATGCTTAGGTAATATTTGTGCTATTAATTGATCTTACATGCTTAATCAGAGAACCTATAAGTTCTAAGAATGGTTGTAATCTATGTTGTAGACTGGTAGATCAACAAAATCAGTGTATGAATACCATGAATCAGTCAATAGCAATTTTTATAAGAATTGGTTTACTCAGTTAAAAGTACATTCTGCAACTAGAACAAAAAAGGTCTTACAAAAATTTCAAAGATTTTGGTGTGAGTAAATGAATCACAAAATGCTTCATTTTCTTTATAACTGCAAGTTATTACTCAGAATCTGTCAACTCTGACAAAAAAATCTACAATAAAGCTCTGTTAAATGTCAGAGTCAAACATGCTCTAAGAAAATATACATATCCACATAGGAAACCATTACTCTGATTAAAATGAAAACTAAGGAAAGTTATATATGTATTGCTAAATATAAGATGTTTAAAACATACATTCTGCACAGATCAAGCAAAATATGGGAAAATCAGAAAGTGTAGGTGACTGGTAAACAAACTAAAACCATGCTCATTCAAAAATGTGATGCAGGCATTAAACCCAGGAATTTCTTTTCTGATGGGGGCATTAAATCTAGGAATTTCTTTTTTGATGGTGGCATACAATCTAGGCATTTCTATTCTAATGGTGGCATTAAATCTTGGATTTTCTTTTCTGATTGGGGCATTAAAACTAGGAATTTCTTTTCTAATGGGGGCATTAAATCCAGGAATTTCTTTTCTGATGGAGGGGGAAGCATTAAATCTAGGAATTTCTGATCAACTATTAAGCCATTTTTAATAAATGTTCTTCTGGTCAAGAAAAGATCATATTTGTAGAAAGTACATGTAAATAATACCAGGGAAATATGTAAAATCTTCAAACCTTTAATGTAAATGTGACATTAAATATTGAAAAGAACTTTTTGGACCTTTTATTTCATCAAAATATCAAGTATATTACAGAAAATAGAAACACATTAACATAGTTACAGTGGACAATAGTAGACAAATGTAACACAGTAATACAGATACAGTGGACAATAGAAACACAAAGTTTTGAATTTATGCAGTTAACTGTCATGAAGTATATAAAATATAAAGCTACCATTAGACAACAAAGGTTAAGTAGGGGGAGAATTTGGTTTGGTGCTTTGTGACACTTCAACACGAAAAGGTTATTTAGTGCCAAGGCAAGAGGAATAAAGTGATTTGCCCAGGGACACACAATACATGTAGTAGCTGATTCAGACTGCTTCTATGGTAGGATTCAAGCAAGGATTAAAAGCTTGGGTACCAAATCATGTTGGCTATGATACAGATCTAATTAACAAAATAATTCTAACATATGCTTGATCACTTAAAGCAAGCACAAGTAGTTCCAATTTTTAAAAAGAACAATTCTCTTGATAAAACTAATTACAAATCGGTTAGCATTTTCCCATTATGGCCAAACTGTTTGAGAAAACAATTGCAACTTAGGTATCATCAATTCTGGCAAACAGTTTTAAGAAATATTTTGGTGCTTTTGGAGGCAGGCCAGGGAATCCCAAGCCAGTAACCCCATGATTTGCATTGCCACCATCTCTTGTCTACACTGTCTACCATAAAACATTCAGTGTGCATTTTGGCCTTTTCAACCACCTGCACACCTAAAGGATCTATCTATCTCATTCAAGGATGACAAAAGTGGTCCTTCTTGACCCTGTGGATGAACTCATAATATTGAAATAGCAGGTTCAAATCCTAAAACTGGATCAGTCCAGGTTGGTTACCATGGTACACATATATCCTTGGGCAAGGCACACTATAATCCAAATGCTTCTATTGTTAAATAACCTACTAATATGTAGGTGTCGTAAAACACTAAAAACCTGTGTTTACAAGGAACTAAGATAATTGCATGTAAGGTGTTTGAAAACAAAATTGGATGAGCAGTAGCACTTACTTGGAAATTCCTTCATAATACCTTTCAGTATGACAGTTTATAATTTCCAAAATCTTTATTTCTGCACATTAGCTTTATTTCCCTAGTTTTGATTATAAGCTGTGACCATATACCACACAAAGTCTGTCATTTTGACTTTGAACTGACCATGTAGTTAATACTCTTCTACACTGGCTCTTTGTAGACTGACATTCTACATAACAGCAAACTGAGCAGAGGTGGTAATGCAGTTTGTAAGTTTGGACAATCTAACTCTTCATACATTTTAGTGGGAAATTTGGAAGGATTAAATTTTCTTGGAGAAAATGGATTGGTAAAATGTACTCATAATGAAAATGTTACTTTTTGAACATGTTTTCCGCATTTGATATTGAACTTAATCTTCCATTTTTATACATTGCTCATTACAATGACAACATTTCTTTTCATTTCATTTTATACAATGCAAAATGTTTGTATAAATACCTATAAATTTCATGAAAATCTAAACTAAATTTGCTCTTTCTTAAAATAATATTAATTAACTTTATTTTTTAATAAACTTTTCAGTTTTATTTTCATAATTATTGTAAAAGTGCACATATTTTTCTTAATTTGGTGGCCTTGACAGTCACTATGAGCATCTTCTACAACAAAAGCAGATATTCTCTAATTTATATCAGTAATTTCTTTTTATCCATCATTATTGTTCTTAAGCCTATAAGACTGAATATCAAGACAGAACACAAATCCCATTGACTGAAACATTTGTGCTCCACAAAATGAAATATTTTGTTCTAAAGATTTTGACTTGTGATAAAACTATTGTTGATTTTTATGGTACTACAATTAAGCAATGTAAATTTGTCTTTTTATTAACCTAACTTTTGGAAATGAAGAAATTTGATGTAAATATCCTTCCTAACTAATTCAAATTTTCATGACATATTTGATTGATTTCATTTGCAATAAAAATTCAGACAATCTTTGGCATATACTGCGAAAGTGATTGAGATTGGTTCTAAATACAATCTGTCTGACTTGATATTTATGTTGTACATTGGGTGTGCCAGTCTACCTTTTTTCCCTTCAAAACCAATAAAGATCAGCATTATCATGGATCATTGTCAGTCTGACAGATACAAAACAAAACATGTCTTTCTGTTCTGGGATATATTGTACAAAAACTGATCTAAATAAAAAATTTTACTCTTGTATATGTTGCAGTCATGACCCAGATCTGCCATTACTTAATGAGCTGAAAGACCATGGTATACAATGCTCTCTAAAAATATTGTGAACAGAATGAACTGTTACTCATCTATGCTCTTAAAAAAAAAACCCAGAAAAGATTGAAAGACAACAAGCTTTATAAAATTCAAAAAATATTTTTTTCCCATGAATACAAAATGAAAATGAGAAAAACAAACTTATGGTATTGCAAATTAAATCCCAAAAAATCCAAGAATTATAGACACAAATCCTAATAATTTAAAGTCCTGAATAAAATTTATTAAAAGTCCAGAATTAATGCAAAAACTGAAGGCGATTATGTGTCTTTGGTAGCTGATAGAGTTTTGATGTGTCAACAGTCTTTTGTTGAATCACAGTAAGATAATTCCAGTTTTGAATTCATGATAAATTCTAGTGAATTCTATCCAAGAATTTTATCAGAGCACTTTTGTATTTTTAGAGAAAATAATTACTTGAATTCAAGAATTTGAAGAAATTCTTTTTAGACCAACTGGGCACAACATATCATACAACTTCAGAGTGCTACAGCTTAAAACTATCCTCTCATTTACAAAATTATATAGTTCTCTACTTGACCTTAGGTCATAAATAATAATTTTATAAAAATAAAATCATTACCTAATGGTAAATAACCTTCTAGAATTATCCTAATGCTTACAAAACAAAAACCATAATCTGGATTATGTAAAATACACTTAGAAAATTCCAAAACCTAGACATAGACCCAAATAAAGATATTTACTTCATACAATAATAATAATACTGATTTTAATCCCTAACATACAGGGAATGATTTAGCTATGTATTAGTCTTTGATATACAATAAAATTAAAAATAGTCAATTAGGTCAAGCAGAAATGAACTCAGTTTTGACAATATCAAAGCCAACATTCAATGTTACATTAAAATAGCATGTAATGAATAATTTTTTTAGAAAAAGCTAGCTAACAAAGTAAATTAAATATACATAACAAAACACGGATCCAAATTTACATCTGCATAATGAACTGTGAGGTAATGGTATTCAGTATATACACATACATGTATCTGGAAAGCAGCATTTTAATGAATGCTGAGCCAGATTTGCTATTGTATAATGCACTGACAGGACAGATTAGGGTCTACAATGCATGCTGGAAATTATACCTGGAATGAACAATATCAGCAAATGAGTCTGGGTTTAGACAGTTTACAGCTGGGCCCATGTTAGACATGAGCAAATAATGTATCCACTGCAATACAACTTTCAAAATCTCAGTTTCCATTTTTGTGCTATAAACCAATACATACACTTAATAAAAATTAGAATTTAACCCTTAAACACAGAATTTTCAGTATTACCATTCTTAAGCCATTCCAACAATAATTAATTTCATGATATAATATATACTGCCTTCATTTTCTTAGGTTTAATAAAATCAATTCCATTAGTTATGAGTACAACAAGACTATCATACTTATTTTCAAAAACCATCTTGGAATCAGCACACACAATATTATTATACTCATGTTAAAAAACATTTTGGACACAACACATACAAGACTATCATACTTATGTTAAAAACCAACTTGGACACAACATACAAGACTATCATACTTATGTTAAAAACCAACTTGGACACAACATACAAGACTATCATACTTATGTTAAAAACCAACTTGGACACAACATACAAGACTATCATACTTATGTTAAAAACCAACTTGGACACAACACATACAAGACTATCATACTTATGTTAAAAACCATCTTGGACACAACACATACAAGACTATCATACTCATGTTAAAAACCAACTTAGACACAACACATACAAGACTATCATACTCATGTTAAAAACCAACTTGGACACAACACATACAAGACTATCATACTTATGTTAAAAACCAACTTAGACACAACACATACAAGACTATCATACTTATGTTAAAACCATCTTGGACACAACACATACAAGACTATCATACTTATGTTAAAAACCAACTTAGACACAACACATACAAGACTATCATACTTATGTTAAAACCATCTTGGACACAACACATACAAGACTATCATACTTATGTTAAAAACCAACTTAGACACAACACATACAAGACTATCATACTTATGTTAAAAACCAACTTGGACACAACATACAAGACGATCATACTTATGTTAAAAACCAACTTGGACACAACACATACAAGACTATCATACTTATGTTAAAAACCATCTTGGACACAACACATACAAGACTATCATACTCATGTTAAAAACCAACTTAGACACAACACATACAAGACTATCATACTCATGTTAAAAACCAACTTGGACACAACACATACAAGACTATCATACTTATGTTAAAAACCAACTTAGACACAACACATACAAGACTATCATACTTATGTTAAAACCATCTTGGACACAACACATACAAGACTATCATACTTATGTTAAAAACCAACTTAGACACAACACATACAAGACTATCATACTTATGTTAAAAACCAACTTGGACACAACATACAAGACGATCATACTTATGTTAAAAACCAACTTGGACACAACACATACAAGACTATCATACTTATGTTAAAAACCATCTTGGACACAACACATACAAGACTATCATACTCATGTTAAAAACCAACTTAGACACAACACATACAAGACTATCATACTCATGTTAAAAACCAACTTGGACACAACACATACAAGACTATCATACTTATGTTAAAAACCAACTTAGACACAACACATACAAGACTATCATACTTATGTTAAAACCATCTTGGACACAACACATACAAGACTATCATACTTATGTTAAAAACCAACTTAGACACAACACATACAAGACTATCATACTTATGTTAAAAACCAACTTGGACACAACACATACAAGACTATCATACTTATGTTAAAAACCAACTTGGACACAACATACAAGACTATCATACTTATGTTAAAAACCAACTTGGACACAACATACAAGACTATCATACTTATGTTAAAAACCAACTTGGACACAACATACAAGACTATCATACTCATGTTAAAAACCAACTTGGACACAACACATACAAGACTCATACTTATGTTAAAAACCAACTTAGACACAACACGTACAAGACTATCATACTTATGTTAAAAACCAACTTGGACACAACACATACAAGACTATCATACTTATGTTAAAACCATCTTGGACACAAAACATACAAGACTATCATACTTATGTTAAAACCAACTTGGACACAAAACATACAAGACTATCATACTCATGTTAATACATATGATAGAAACCATCTTGGACACAACACAAACAAGACTATCATACTCATGATAAAAACCATCTTGGATACAACATACAAGACTATCATACTTATGTTAATACATTTAATAAAAACTATCTTGAACAGAGCATATACAAGACTATGGTACTCATGTTAAAAACCATATTGGAAACAACACATACAAGACTATCATACTTATGTTACAAATCATTTTGACACAACACATACAAGACTATCATACTAATAATAAAAACCATCTTGGACACAAAATACATGTACAAGACTATCATACTTATGTTAATACATATAATAGAAACCATCTTGGACATAACACATACAAGATTGTCATACTCATGATAAAAAACATATTGGACATAATACATACAAGACTAACATACTCATGTTAAACACCATCTTGGATATACTATCATACTTATGTCATAAACGATCTTGAACACAACACATATAAGAAGACCAAATTCTGCAATGTCAAGTCAATAATTAAAGCACTGCTGTAAAAAATGTGACTTTGACCCACAACCAAAAGGTTGAGCAAGTATATCAAAGAACAAATTGTATTAGCTTCATACTTATTCATCCAATATATGGTGAAAATCCATCAAGGAGTCAAGGAATGGAATTTAAAATCCTTACAAGAACCTTAATGCAATAGTTCAAGGAGTCTAAGTTCCCTATGAAAACAAATTCATGACTTCATGAACAATCATGAATGTTCATGAATGTTCATGAACATACTTGAAATGTTCATGATCAGTTCATCATTTGAGTTCATGAACAAATAGCCATGAACGTTCATCACCTAAGTTCATGAACACTTCAAGAAATTTGATGAATCAATGATGAACTTTTATGAACTATTATGATATCTTTGAAGTTTCTGAAATGTCATGAATTTGCTTCATGAACAATTCAAGTACTTTGATGCAACTTTAAGATATTTTTTAAAACTGTATATGAAATTTCTATATCATTATATTCATAAAATGTTTATGAAAATTAATCATACAAACTTCTCACAATATTAGTGAAATATAAATAAAGGTGAATATTATTTTTTAATTATATGATACTGTATAAATATTCAGAGATCTTTTATTCAATACTTGTATACTTAACTTGAGTAGTTCTGGATTAATATGGAAAAATATTTTTCTGGCCATCATGAACAAAATTGACTTGCTATAAAAGCTTTCAATGACTTTGTTCTAACATTTGTGTCCAGTACTGTCATAAACAGCATATTTTATTGACTTTGTAACTGGTTGCCAAGTTGCAGTAAAAACCGAAATATGTAAAGAACGATTATCCTGACTGGATGGCTGTGAAAGAAGACATGATATGATTTGGTAAAATACGCATGTGATTTCAGCGGCTGAGCACAAACAAAAGAGCATGCAAAGGGTTCTGCAACAAGCAACAATCTCGAACAAAAATAGTGGGCTCCTGTGGAATTAAGAGATGAGAAAATTTTCAATACCATTTCTTTTAAGTATGTAGAGGTGCAGACAAAGAATTATGAAGAATATGAAGGAATTGACTTGATGAGAGCAAAATTAGGCGGAAAAGCGTACACAGCGGGATCATCAAAATTACAGTGAGTGTATCTTTTTCTTCATATTTCATTATTTTTCAATGGGAATTATATGTATAATTTATTGGTTTTTATGTCATCATATAGTTTTAACCAAACTAATATATCTGGTTTTTGTCAGACCCAATTTAAACTTTCTCTTCGAATTTTTAAAATCATGAAACATTATACCCCCACCCCCTTTTTCGATCTCGATACCATACGTAATACTGCATCGGCGATATAAATTTATATGTTCGGTATCGTTTTATGTTTCATGACATCACTTTTTATATGATCTGATGTAATTTGGTAAATTAAAACAATAACAAAAAACAAGTTAATGTGTCAAACTGTACATAATACATGTGCTACTATTGCGATCAAACCTGAAGCAGCTATATGCAACATTCGGCGTAAGAGTAGATACATTTTTATAAAAACATTTGACTCCGGTGACTTATAATACATATGGCAAGTCAGCTTAAGTTAAAATACAACTAGTGAACAAATTTCTCCGATAATGTAAATGCGCAGTAAGTTGTGTATTAAGTGTAAGGGATTAAATAATTTTGAGTTGGATCGGTTAAGTTGGGTACAGAAATAATGTGCTAAAAGCTGAAGACAATGTTGATCATAGGTTGTCTGTAATTAATCTTTAACTTTCTTTCAGATCAGACAGCAGAAAAGGAAAATTATTAGAGGATAAAGTTTATAAGATCAGGAGGAAAATTTAACAACTGGAGGATCTTACAGCCAAGATGGAATAGACATTAAAAAGTGACTGCTGCAGCATACAGTAATGAACAGCTTAAGTTGCAGATGGAGACATTCAGTAGTTACAATAGTTGGAATTTCATTAAATTAAAATTAGTCCCTGTCTGTCTTTACAAAAAAAGAGTTATCTGACAGGTCAGTTTGGGGGTGGGGTTCCAGGTCTTCAGGAGAAACATCAGTGGAATTAGCTCCATGACAATCACAGATAAATATGCTTCAGCAGTTGATTGAACACAACTGTCCCATTATCTCTTGAACAATTTTCAAAGAAAAATTACAAAACATACAGAAAGTGTTGCTAGTAATAAAAAAGGAATATCGCTTAATGTCAGTTTACATGATCTTTGATGCATATTAGAAATTTATATGAAATTAAATAGTTTTTCAAGATAATATATTGCATTTTATACTCTTTTAAAACCCCACATCTAAGGTTATTTTATGATTCAGGATGAAATAGGTATTTGTGAGTTTGTCACATAATCAACTTTTTTAGGAACTGTTAATGAAGTCATGAATAATGAGGAACATTGTTCATCATAGTTCATGAATATGTTAATTAACTGTGATGAATGATGATGAACCAGTTAGTGAACTTTTATGAACTGTTCATGAATTCAATTCATTAATAGTTCATGAACGTTCAAGATCAGTTTGTAAAGTTATGGTTCCTGAACGTTCATGAATTCATTTAATTTCATCATGATTCAGAATTGACCATTTTCAGTTCATGCACATTCATGAATGGTTCATGAACCTTTTAATGAACTTTCAGGGATGGTTCATGAACAGGTTCATGAATCATTCAAGAACGGTTCATGCCAGTTCATGAATTATTCATGATCATTCCTAAGGAATGGAATCAAAAGTCTTTATAAGAACCTTAATGCAAAAGTTCTCTAATGGTGACTTCTACTCCAAAAAGTCAAAGTGGTGAGAAAATATGTTAGAGAAATATAAGCAACTGATGAAGAAAAATCTATCAAGTAATCTGAGAAATAACGGAAAATGGAATTTAAAACAAAATCAAAATCTAAATTCAAACATTCAAAAAAACAGTGACTTTGCTCTAATGTCAAAGGTGTAAGCACACATCACAAAATAAATTGATTTAGCTTCACAATTCATCCCAAATATGAATGAAATCCATCACAAGATTTAAGAAATATAAGCTAATGACAAAATTTATGCCAAAACTTCTAATGAAATTTTGTATGGCTGTAACCTGGACCTAAAGGCAAAGGAAGCATTTGCAAAATGAACTGTCTTATCTTATTAATGTTTAATGCCAAGTACAATAAGAATCCACAAGATGACAAAGTCTCCAGACAGCATGACAAAAGGCCAGATAGGCAATGTACTGATCAAAGGCAAATTTCAACATTACCAGAAAAGAAGATTCCAAGGTCAAGCAAATGTTCAACATTACCCTGAAGAACAACTTCAGCATAATCCCTGATGAAAAGGAAATGACTATTCATTCTTTCAACACAGTCATAAGAGTAACTAGAGAAAACATGAATTTTTGTAACAAAGCAAGAAAGTAAGTAGTTACATGTATATACAAGAAAAGCCCTCTTTCTAAAAGTAGATGTACTCGTATGGTGCAATACATGTTTTTGGATGTTTCGCTTGTGGGTTCAGTGTAGTTATATTTCATCTTGAGTGCTTTAGTTTGTTTATAAATAGCTACAGTAATTTTTTATTGGGAAAAAGGAAATTAGAACATTTATTCCTATATACATGTACTAGGGGCTGTTTAAAAGAATGCTAGAAATCTTTTTGACTGTAATTTTACACAAAACTTGTAGAAAATAAAAGAAAATAATTAAGTGATAGCTTATTAAGAATTTTTACCAACTTGCAATTACAATGCTCTAATCTTGTTACTACTATCAGCTACAATTAATTACAACATATAGTTACTGCTTTTAAAGTCATATGGCCAAAATACACTGCATGTATCTCAATCCAATCACACATATACTACAAGTATGAATAAAATGGGAATGAATATAATAATTTTTTTACATGAATAATATGTGTTGATGCCAAACAAATAAACACTTATTTTTCAACTTGAAAATAAGGTACTAGTTAAAACTGTTAAAAGAATACAAACAAAAAAAGCACTTCAATAAGATAATAAAGCTATATACATGTGTGTGTGTATATATATATATATATATAACACAGTACGAAACTAGTAACTAACTAGCCTAAGCTTTCGACTCTTAATGAGTCTTTTTCAAAGGCAAATACAAAACATATATATATATATATATATATATATATATATATATATATATATATATATATATATATATACACGACAAATAAATAAACACAAAAGACAAACAAATAAACACAAAAACTTGTGTTTGTAAACCTCTACATGGCTGTTTTCACATGTGCTAAAACTATAAATACAACCAGCTTGTATAGACTAGTTGCGGAAACTGAAAACGTATAATTCCCTAAAAGTCTACAAGCCAAAACGACATCTATTTTTACTTTTTGTACATATGTAATGCAGATTATATCCCGGATATTTGATTCTATACTGGTTATTCTTATAGTAAAAATTGAAGGATAATAAGAAGATTTAGAAAATGTTAAATTCTACTAGTGCATAATTTTCATTTTCGAGTCTTCTTGGTTTAGACCGCTGGGTTTCAATGTTCTAAGGCAGCATATCCAGTATGATTCCTTTTCCTTCCTGGTTTCGGAACTCCAGCTGTGGTTGTTAGCAATAGCGATAAGTATTATATCACTAAAAGTGTGGCCAGGGGAGGAGAAGTGTTCTGCGACCGGGCTTCTGTACAGCTTTTTGTGTCATCCAATCAGATCTATGAAGGTTTATCCTTTTGTGTAGCTTTTCAGTTTCTCTGACGTACTGAAGGCCATAGATCTTACATGTGATAAGATAAATCACATTCTCTGTTTTGCACCTTTTGTTTGGATCATGTATGTTTAGTTTTTCTTTAGTCACTGTGCTAGTGAATATCTTGGTCTCTATTATATGTTGACAGGTTTTGCATCTTTTATCGCCACAGGGTCCAGATTGACTAGGTTGGTTTTGACTAGCGATTGGCGTTAGCTTTGCCCTGACTAGGATGTCCTTTAGGTTTTTTGGTCTCCAGTAAGCTACTACAGGTTTGTTCGGAAGTATTAGGTTTAGTATGTCTGACGATTGTTTAGCTTCCACTTCTCTCTGTTTAGCAACCATTTCTCCCTGTTCTGACCAAAAGGAGAAGTCACTTCATAAAATTTAAGTCTAACTTGACCCCTGGTACCTCTGTGTCAACAGTAATGAAATCCTCATCAAACAAGCAATGCATCCACTGCTTCCAGCCAGCCCCAAGTTCCTGCTAATTTGGCCAATTTTTTGTTTCTGGCAACAAAATTAGCCCACTAATTTTAGATTGCTGGCTGACATTGTGAATACTGGTATTCAATCCCAGGTCAATGCTGATAAAATCAAAGATCTGTTGTATAAGTCAAAAGACCAATTAACTGTACCTTTTTGTGCCAAATAAACCTGGAAATTTGGAGAAAAGCTTCAGATATAAAATTTCAGTATGTTCTATTGATATTTGCAATGGAGCCCATTGCTACTACAATGAACTCTATGGTGATAGGAACCCTGGATTACACCTTGTACCAAGTATTTGGAATAGAGTGAAGATGCAGTTCATCTCCTTGCCATCATTCAAAATGATTTGTCTCACTGGTTCTTCGTTAGACCAGATTTGAAAACTCAACACTAATGTCTGTGCAGTTCTCAAAACAAAGTTTCAGACTTGCTATTTTGGGGATGACTTGGACCAACAATTAAAGACATGAGCCAGGCCCATAGAGCTGACTATCAATTAACTTAGTTCCAAGCAGGATCCCTATCATCCATACCCATCACATCACCATTCCAAGACAGGACAAATGTATAAAGGAGGCAAGCATTTTTAACCTTTTCAGCATCCCACAAAAATTTCTAGGCAGAACAAGGCCACAACCAGTTATGGGACACAACAATAGTTCCTACAGATCTTGTAAGTGCTTGTGATCCTATGTTGGAAAATTCAGCTAGTAATGGTCCTGGAACTGGCATTTTCAGAATTTACCATCTAAATTTTCTGGAGGGGAATGTGGCCCATTTTATTCATAACTTACTTCTGACAGTTAATACTGTCAAAGGGTATGCAATTGATGTTTTACCTTTACAATATGCACCTGCCAGGGATTTCATTTATAATCCACATGAAATCAACATCAATTTTGAAATTGCAAAATTTTTACAGCATGAAGTGACTGAAGCAACTGATCCCACAGTAGAAGAATTTATGTCTATAATTTTTATTCATCCATAAAAATATGGAACTTAAAGAATGATTTTGAATCTCAAAAACCTCAATGATCATATAGTGTATCATCAATTTAAAATGGAATCTTTAAAATCAGCTCTTAACTTGATGACCAAACATTGCTGGCTTACCTCTGTAAATTTGAGGGATTCATAACATTCTGTTAGTTTTCTATCAATACAGAAAAAATATGGCAAGGACAATGTTACCAGTTCACTTGACTTCCAGATGGTCTTGTATCAACTTCAAGGATATTTACAGAACTTCCTAAACCAGTTTTTTTATTCCTTTGGAAAATGAGATGCAGTAATGTGGCTGACACTGATGATAGTTTACTTTTAGGTGATACTTATTGAGTCTTGTGAACATTATATTCTTGAAACAGCCACATTGCTTCATGATTTAGGCATTACAATCCACCAAGAGAAGTCTGCTTTGGAACCAACACAATGTATATATTTTTCTTTTCAATTCACAAGATATAACTGCTTGCTTGAATGCAGATAAAGTAACTAAAATTGATAATATGTGCTGCAAAACTTCACACAAGCATGTTGTGACTTTTCATGAAATAGCACAAATCGTTGGGCATTTAGTCACTAGTAAAAAAAGTGCTTTACACTCCCTTGTTTTACAAACTTCTTGAAACTGAAAAAGACCACTACCTTAAATTAGCACAGGGTGACTTTGTTACATTGGTTACTCTGTCAGTCTAAGAAGGTTGAAACAGCCTTTAGGCCTGTTGTACTTGGGCAAGCATAACTTGTACTTCACAGTGATAGCTCTCTCAGTGGTGGTGTTGGTTATAATAACACCAATAACATTAGAAATGGTGGAAATTGGTCTTTGCAAGAGAAAAGTTTTCAAATGACTTACCTTGAACTTAAAGCTGCTTTGTAACCTCATATTTGCTCCATTCTGTGACCCAAATATTCATGCCAAGCTCTGCCTTAACAACATTAGCTGTTAATTATTTGTCCAAGATGGGTGACATGAAAAGAGACTGTTTGAATAATCTCACACATATATGGTTGTGGTCTGTACAAAAAACATTTTTCTCAGTGTTTTCCATACACAAGGCTAGCTTAATATAGAAGCAAAAAAGCTATCATGCAATATAAATACTGACATGGAATGCATGTTACATAAGCATATTTTTCAGAACTTTGTCAAATTCATGGGTAAAGTTGATGATTTCTTTGCTTTCTGATTACCAAACTGAATGGTATATTTCCTTCCTTCCAAATCGACAAGATGATGCAGTTGATGCTTTTTCTTTGTTATAGTCAAATTTTAATTTTGCTTATCTTTTTCAGAGAGAGTGCTACAGAAGATCAAGATACAGGCATTCTAGTTGTGCTACCTTGAACCCTGGTTTTCCAAATTGCTGTGTCTTGTTCACAATCAGGGTTGCCTTCTTCCAAATGGCGACAAAATGCTGCATTTGCCTCATGACTCAGCCAAGAAACACCGACTGACCAAAATGTGTCTGGCTGTTTTTTCTTTGTGCAGAATTGTTTCATCAGTAAAAGCATTTCAGAGGAATTAACCATCCTTGTACTTGCATTCAGGGAGGTATTCAATATAAAAACAATACTGGACTTGTATTCAAAAACTGGATGTGTTTTTGTCATGGACAGCATTATGATAGAGTTAAAAGATCTGCCAAAATAGTTCTGGATTTCCTGATGGCATTTTGTCAGCTGGGGCTCACAAATAGTGCCCTAAACACAGTTAGGTCTGAACTTTCACTGTCGGTCACATATGACAATTAGACTTCTGCTGGTATTCACCCATTAATTTGTTGGTTTCTTGAAGGTGTTTTTCATTCCCATCCTTCACTGCCAAGATATTTCACTACATGGGATGTTACTGTAGTTTTATAGTACATGAAACAGTTTTTTCCACTCACGTCATTGTCTTTGATACAACTTACTTCTTGTAAGTCGGTGATGCTTTTAGCTATTCTGACTGGGCAGAGACAGAAAACTTTCCACCTTATAGATATTAGAAATGTTGAAATTTGTAAATCTTATGTAAAGATTCACACTGGTGATTTACTTAAACACTCCAGACCAGGTGTTCATCTTTCAGAATTATGTATTAGTTCATACCTCATTGATCCTAGTTTATGTGCCTTGATTACATTACAAAAATATTGGCATAGAACTTGTGATATCTGTGGGAATGGAAAATCACTGTTTATTAGTGCCCAAGCACCAACCTAGTGAATGACAGTCAGTACAATTGCTGTGGACCAAATCAGACATGCAGGCAGCAGGAGTTGATATTTCTTGATTTCACCACATTATACGGTATCTGCATCTTGTTCTGCTGGCTGGGAAGTGCCCATTAATACTATTTTGAAAACTGCAGGTTGGCACAATAACTGCATCTTTAGAAAATATTATCAAAAACCAGTGAATATAAATGCTGTCTTCAGTGACTCCATTCTCAGTGATTTCATTTAACTTGTTCATCGATTTCTTTATTTATGACTGTCTTCATATTATGTTCTATTTTCATAGTTGCATTCTTAAAATCATAGTTTTGATTTGCAATTTTCCTTTTGCTGTTTTCTTTCACTTTTTCTAGTTCTTTGACCTCATTAAACTATTTGTGGATTGTATCATTTATTGCTGGTTGTAAATATTTTTTTCTTGGATACATTTAATTACCAATTAATGTTTCAGGTCACAATGGGAGTGCCTGATGACAACTATTCTAAATCAAATAAAAAAAATGACATTGTTAAATGACCAAACTCAACAGACAAAGCTCATAAAAACAAATGCATAATGCAATATTCAATTTAGGCTAATATTTGGTCAGTGAGTCTTTAATAATAATAATGATACTAATACTTATAATTTATTCTGGTGACATAATTAGCTGGAAGGTAGTTTAGATTTTGACCTGGTAATTTTTGTTTTGTTCTATGCATGTATTGTGGTATAAACAATGTTTTGTAGTTCATGAATCAAGATTATTTTCTAGAGATGTATTTAAATATATTCAAGTCTAAGCTACATAACTAAAATGGAAGAACATACCTTGAAATGTGTTTATGGAACATAAATGATCTACCACAATGTGCAAATGGAAATAAACGTAATTAAATCTTATGGACAGATGTATGGAAGGACAATAATTGTAAAACAGCACATTAACAATACAGTGGTTCCTCACTGTCAAGCCCCTCAGTACACTGCTGCCCATCATTATACAGATCAATAAAAATAGTGATCCCTCACTGTAAAACCCTTCAGTACACTGCTGCCCCTCATTACACAGCTATAGTGTGAGCACACTAACAATACAGAGGCCCTTCACTGTCAAGCCCCTCAGTGCATTGGTCCCTCATTATACAAAACACTAACAATATAGTAGTTCATCAGTATAAAGCCCCTCAGTACACTGCTGCCCCTCATTACATAGTACACTAACAATACAGAGGTCCTTCACTGTAAAGCCCCTCAGTACACTGCTGCCCCTCATTACACAGTACACTAACAATACAGTGATCCTTCACTGTAAATCCCTCAGCACACTGCTGCCCCTCATTACACAGTACACTAACAATACAGTGATCCTTCACTGTAAAGCCCCTCACTACACAGCTGCCCCTCATTACACAGTACACTAACAATACAGTGATCCTTCACTGTAAAGCCCCTCAGCACACTGCTGCCCCTCATTACACAGTACACTAACAATACAGTGATCCTTCACTGTAAAGCCCCTCAGCACACTGCTGCCCCTCATTACACAGTACACTAACAATACAGTGATCCTTCACTGTAAAGCCCCTCAGTACACAGCTGCCCCTCATTACACAGTACATTAACAATACAGTGATCCTTCACTGTAAAGCTTCTCAGCACATTGATGTGCCTCTTTATATTGCACACTAAAAATATGGTGGTTCTTCACTTCTTAACCTGCAGAAACACTTCTGACAAGAATATTTACAAATTATTCTGCAAAAAAAGAGCTTGCAGACTCATCATATATAATGCTGAAATCATCCCAAATGCAGTGAATGATATAATATTAACAGTGAGTGAATAAATATTTTTTTAGACTAATGCACAGTTTCAAACAATATAGCCAAATTATATTCCAATGAATTATTTCATTCTAGAAAACAAGGCAACACTTACAATTTAAGTCAATTTCAGCAAACCATCTTTCCATCCCAAAACCAAAAAAAGAACTCTTTAAAAAAAGTTTTCAAAGTCATTAAAGGAAATTATAGAAAGTACAATTATAAATGCATTTAATTATAATCTAATTCAATGGACAAAAAAATGGAACCTGTTTGATTTGACAAATACATTGCAACTTACACTCACTAACCTTCCACTTTGTTGTTTCACTATTATTTGTTCTGTGTATAGACAGTGTATATAGCTGGAACATATTGATTCAAATTTTACACCCACACCCACACAGCTTATTATTAGTGTGTGTGTCTGTTTGTGGCTTGCAGTAGCTTCTCATGGGTTGGTGGTTCTATCCACAGATTTCCCAGTTTCTTCATCCACCATGAATACTGGCCGCCATGTTTGCTGAAAAATGGTGTTCCTATTGTGTGCTGAAAAATGGTGTTAAGTCCCAGAACAACAACAACAAATCTGTTTGTGGCTGTGTACATGTAAATATTCATAAAATAGAGGGTCATAAGGAGGATTAGTTCAATGCAACTATTTATGTCACCCTCTTTAAAGAACTTTTTTGTTGTTCTTCTTCCTCTTATTATTATTATTATTATTATTATTATTATTATTATTATTATTATTATTATTATTAATTAATTATTATTATTATTTCAAATCTCAGTGCACACATTGCTATCTTTAAAACATGATATTACAAGTCAGGGTTACTTTCGTTCAGTTTTGTTTTCTTATTACATATAAATGTATTGGACTATGGTTGATGGGAATCAGTTATGTGGTGGTTTGGCTTCATTAAATGCTCTGTTTTTTGTTTTACACACTAATAGTATACAATTTTGCTGCGACATACATGTCACTCAGTATTAGGTGACTTTAGTTACAGCAGAGATTATTTTTATGGCTCCCATGAACAGCAGTTTAAAGATGGACTATATTATATATTTGATACAAAAGAAGCATTGTTGATATTAGTTGGCACTGAAAGCGAGATCAAAGTCAGAGAAATGTCTTTTATAAAAAAAATAATGTAGCTGTGGGGTAGTGAATTCAATAAGCATATAAACTGAATGAGCAAAAACCTCTGAATCATATACTTTTGAAGTTTTGATTATATTTAAAGCCTCCATTTTCCTGAAAAGCAATACATTACAGTTCACCATGGAACCCCACCATCACTATTATAGACTCTGACAATCTGTAGGCGCATCATCATCTATCAAATAAACTTTATTGTCCTTGATCCCTACTCTCATATACCTCTACCTGACTCCAAAACTTATTTGGAAAATATTCTAATCAAATACCTGCATTTGTATGTTCTGAAAAACATTCAAAATAAATGCTGAGCAAAGTTTTATGGCATAGGCAATCCACCTGGCTTTCTAAATATGGAACTCAAACTAAATTTCAAATTCTGCAAATTTGGCATTCTGTAACTATGCAGTTTAAGATGGAATAACAGAAACTTTTATGATTTTTGAAACTTCCACTGCTCTCTATGGTGAATGAGTAAGGAGGGCAACAAAAATTTTTAAAATTCCACTGCTCTAATCGATCAGTTGACAAGGGTTGGGGAAATATACATAAATTCTCCCTAACAAACTCACAAAAATATCAACTGCAGCACAAATGAGGGAACAATATAGAGGGTGACTGAAAGTTTAGTTAATACTAACAGTTTGGTGGGAGATTGAGGTGTTGCTAGCAACTGTCATTGAAACATATAAATTATAATGTATTTTGTTCCGATACTGAATTTTAATATTAGTGATTATTAGATCTTATGATATCAGTTGAAGTTAATAAACTGGTAACATACTTTTGAGAAAAATCAAGCTAACATGCAATACTTACACGTTTGTACATCAACAAAGTTGGAGTTACTTCCCTCTCAGTAACAAATCAATAGTATCCATTGTAAGCAGACACAGATAAATTATTGTTTAATAGTTAGAATTACATTATAAATCATCCAAGACAGTGATTTTAAATGTCAGCATATGTTCCTTCATTGTTAGCAAACACCAGTGAGAAAGAAGAGCTCCATGTTATTTGTACTAATGAATACAGTCCTCAAACACTACATCCATACCAACCAAATATTGATTGACAAGAAAAACAAAAGATAAAAATGTGTCTGTTTCATAATAATTTAATAAGTATTTTTAATGCATCACTGCAAATTTTGAAGAACAATCCAGAGATTAGCCAATGGCAAAAACTTAAGAGTTATCAAGTGTTAATCTTAACAAGAAATTTATCTCAGTTAAATACATATGCTACTTTGATGTTTGCATTTTTTGATACATTGTAATTGGCTGGAGACAGATAATAAATTAATTATCTTGTGTCAAAGGACCATTAAATCTTAACAATTGTCAAATTAAAGCCACCTTAACTTTTGAAAAAGCACTCATTCAGTTTCTCATGAAAAGTGCCCACAGGCAACACTGTGACATTCAACTTACTCTTTTCATGTCTGAAAGATGAGGACATATCAAAGTTACATTTTTATCAGTATTTAAATTTGTGAATAGAGGAGGAAAGTCCTGTTATTTCCACAAAATAATAATTGTTCATTGATTATAAATTGTTGGTTTATAGCATCTATGAATTCCAGGAAAACTGCTACCCTATAATAAATAATCCATTCATAGTATAATAAAAAAAAGTCCAAAGGGACTTAAGTTCTACATGCTGAAATGAATTTGCATGACTTCAAGATAAGACCATTTTGTTCATTTAACTGTTTAGTGTTTTAATCATCTTTGTTATTATTCAGTGATAACAAGATTTTCAAATTAGCTCCTGCAGTGGATATATTTAATGCCAGCTTGGCACCATTTTCATTGAGGATAAGTCTTCTGATGGAAACCCAATGTTATTATGACTTTCATTTTGGCAAATCAATAATAACTAGATTTGCAAGATAGATGCCATCATAGATGCCATGATTTCATGTCACATTTGCACAATCTCTACTTAGTATCAACTAGACATCATCATTAGCCATGTGATGAAAGCATAATATCAATATGACCAGTCATCTAGGAGAAGCAGAAATAACATGATTTTCAAGATGGCCAGTGTGGCAGTTTTATTAGCAGTCAGATCAGCACCATTTTCATTTAGGACCAACTAGACATCGTAAAATGTTTTTCTAAACCATATATAATATGAACATTGATTTGCTGGAGAAATAGTGGTTTTCAAAATGGCTAGTGTGGCAGGCATACTGAATGTCTGACTGGCACCATAGTAATACCAACAAGATATAAGTTTTTAGTAAAAACACCCATGCTCATATGATTATACATTAAGATGGAGCAGTTATAACAATGTTTTTAAGATGGCCACCATGGTAGCCATATTGGACATCAAATCAGCACCATTGTCACTGAGGACCAATAAGGTATTGTAAGAAGTCTTTCAGTGAAAATCCCATGCTGATATGACCATCCATTCATGTGGATTAGCAATAACACAATTTTTCAAGATGGCCATTGTGGTGGCCATACTAGATGTCCAAGTGGAACCATAACCATTTAGGATCAAATAGTCCAAAAGATCAATGTATGTGTAAAGTTTCATGTTTCTGAGTAGTTAAGGAGAAGTAGCATTAAGCAACTTGTGCTAATGGACAGATCAACAACAGTAAACAGACCATCCTAAAAGCCTTTCTGGTCTATGTCCAATCAAGTTAATAATTATAAATAAACTCACACATCACTGGCAGTTGAGAATACCATTTCAAATATGGCCTCTGGTGACATCCATTTGAGAGGAAGTTTGCCTCCATTCCTATTGACATAGATCTTGTTAATGTCATCATAGATATACCTGGTCAAACCAAAGTCTGCAATCTTCACAATTTTATTTTGACCTACAAGAACATTCCGGGCTGCAAGATCTCTGTGAACAAAGCCCTTCTGTGATAAATATTCCTGTAAATGAGAAAAGGAATTAAAATTAAACTGACTTACATAAAAAAATGCTATCTGTCAACACTGACCATAATTTTTTTGCCTGACCAATCATTTATAACCTCCAATGTCTCTTATAAAATTTTATTACCAAATTAGAGTGCATAGAAAATTATCTTTTTCTTAGAATACATACCCAAACAAATTATTGTTAGATTAAACTTTTTGTCTGTCCCATCTATTACAATACAGAAGAAATGCTTATCACTCTCCTCCTCCCTACTGCTGCAAGGTGGGTTACAATCAACAGGTTGTTCACCAGGTTAAGGTGATTGATACATCAATAATAATTTTTGCATTTTTTGGTAGGTTTTAAAGAGTTAAATAGCAATGTAATTAGGTAAGTCCTCTTAGAGAAATATCATTTATCATAAAAGCATGAATTTCCTCCATCACAGTAATGGACCACTCTGGTGGCCTAGTGGTTGGAACATCTGCCTCAGATGTGGGAGGTCATGGGTTTGAATCCTGGCTGAGTCATATCAAAGATTTATAAAAATGGCACTAACAGCTTCCTCACTAGGTGTTCAGCATTAAGAGGTTTGTTTTATTGTTTTGCCTGGTGTCAGGATAATTGGACTAAGTGGGATATGTTGCTACATGCCTGCTGCATGATGACCTAATGATAGACTTTAAATTGCCACACTGCAGACATCACTAGCAATATGAAAGAAATTTTTTTAAAGCTACACTAAAAATCCAAATCTCACACATTCACCATCACATAAATGTTAGGATAATAGGTAAGAAGAAGAAAAAATGCACTAGAAGCCAATCTATACAATTAGTATTGTTTCAGGGAAGAATGACTAAAATTCCTCTTAGAAAGGTAAACCATTTTCCAAATATAAATAAAGCACAACTGATAGTCAAATATCATGTGCCAGCAACATTCGAGTAAGGAGAAAAGTGACTTTTGCTTAGCGAGCAGAAACTTTGGGTGAATCTGGGAAAAGTCCTTAACTAGTGTCCACAAGGAGATTGTTTTGACCTCAAATGGCTCTGGTGGTCATTTAGACTGCAGTCACTAGACTCACCAGATTGCACTCTTGTCTCCATAATGATAGAACTCACATATAAAACTTCAGAAGGTTGACTCTGCATGCACTAGCCAATGGCTTCTGATATACTGAACACTTTTGTATTGAAACACAAAAACCTATTGAGATGGATCCAATCTCATCTATAATTGGGTCCACTGAAAGGACATATAGCTCTGCAAGCTGAGGCTATAGTTATCAGAAAGTATATCTTATAGGATAGCAGCTTCAACGAACTTCTGTCTAAATTTTCAAACTTATCTGAGTTGAGCCATGTAAAAAGTAATAAATGATTTCATTTAGGAAAACTTTTTGAGTAATTTAGGTATCATCATGTCAAAGTTAGCTAGAAAGTCTGATATAGGTCTATATTGTAATTTATCTAAACCTGGCAGTGAAAATCAACCCTTCTTCACAGAATCAGCCAAAATATTGATTCTACTAGGAATGTGTATAATCTGCAATGTTATATTTTGCTTGGAGCACATGATTAGAAACTCCTAGACCAGGATGTATGAATGTTGGTTGAATTGTTCCCCCTCTATTTCAGTAAGTAAACAACCACAACTACAAAATTGTCTGATATATACATTTACCAAAGTGAAGTAAAGCAACAAGTGAGCATGTCTATAGAAACAATGTCTGGTTTAGGCTTCTCCATTGGACAATGCCTGCTGTAAACCATTGCTGATCTTGTAACTGACTCATCATTTGTTTCATCTGGTCCTGACCTAATGACAGGAAAAGGGGCACCACTCAGTCAGGATTACTATATGCTGAAGGCTCATATAAAGGCAGTCAAGAGGAATCTGAATAATGTTGCCCTGATATGCCAGAAGCACTATCAGTGTCCTGAAGAAGGAAGACAACACAATTGACTGTTTTTGTAAATGCTCGTAGTCTGACACAAAGACCAAAAGCAGAGATATGAAATAGGTTTTTTAAACACAAATCAAAGGAGTGTGCATGAAGTCAGATGAATTAGAACATGACAATATGCATCAGTCAGATAAAACTGGGCACAAGCTCATCCATTTTGTTGGAAAGACCAATTGAAGTCTTCAGCTTGAATTTTGGTGTTAATATGTATCTGTTGAACTGGCTGAATTCTAAAACCAGTCAGATCTTGCCATTTGCTTTTGGTACCAGAAAAAAAAATGAATAAAACCCTGGAGTACTCAGTTTGCAAATTCTCTCTGTGTGAAGAGTAAGGAAGTGATCTCTTTCATTAAAATCTCTGATCTCATAATAGGATTTGTTAAGATTTGTGTCATTGAAAAAGAACACAAAGAGATTGGATAAATGAAATCGTAAGGCCAATCAAGATGAATTGATTCATTGCATGGAAAAAGGTTGCTCCAAGCTTGATAAAAAAGAAGAAATTTGGCACCAGAAAGGAAGATTTTCTTTTGGGAATAGATTTAGTGACTCTGTAGTGGTTGAATTTCATGGGAAGAGAAAATTGTTTAAATTGTTTCATTTTTATTAAATTGCCCCAATGACTTGAAAGTCTCAAACTGGGTTGTAAATGAGCCTGTTGTTGCTGAGTGGGATGCATCCCTCTGCTCCATCCTCTCTACAATGTGACAGAAAATGTTGTTGCTTAGAAGAAGCTATAATGTTATTGGCTATAGAATTATGTGCTGCCTGACTCCATGGGCTTTTATTACTGGTGTCTCTCCAAGAATGTACCAGACTGGTATAGCATGGATGCATCCAGCACCACCAAGCTGTCCGTCTGTAGCTGCCCAGAGGTGATGGTAGCTGACAGCCCTTTCTGAGGGCTATTTGGAGTTGGCATTAGAATGTCTCTTACAAAAAATGATTTCAGGTGGAGTTTCAGGTACTCCACTCTGAAGATTTCAATTTTGTCTTCCTATTTCCTGCCTTGAAAATATTTCTTTATGACTGAAGCCCATATTCCCTATGATCAAACCTTTGAGGTACTTTTGAAGTACAAGAACAGGTATTGAAAAGATAAGACTTTTGCTGTGGGTGTATGAGCCTTAAAAAAGGGTAATTGATTTGATATGCTACTCATTTTCAATGCAGGATGATATTTAATATTTTATATATGTTTATGTTTTCACAGATGTATGTGCATGTGCTTGATACTTTGACTTTTAAAATCACTTAATTATTTAGTGTCAAGCCAGATTCTTCACATCATGTTGTATATATTGTATATATTGTATATATTGTACATAACAGATAGAAGGCCTCAACGTAGATCAGTTTTGTAACTAATTGTATTACCTTCTCTAATTATAGTCTTTATTATTATTATTATTATTATTATTATTATTATTATTATTATTATTGAGAAGATTTACATTCGCAAAGCAAAGTCACCTATGGATATGATTCATTCTTTATGCATGCAATGTCCACTCAAAAAAATACATTTTTAATCACAGTTGGTTGCAAATTGATTTATCCATTAAAAAACAGGTTATCTATAACATCATAAATTCTATGTGTCTATGATAAATTGGATTTCATATTTAAGGAAGTGATTTTATTATCATTTCAAAACACCAGCATTGAAAATGTTATATACACATATATGTAGTGCAATACACAGATATATGTGTAGGGCACATGCAAGGTTAAGTGTATTAATTTAATAAAACTTGTAAACTTGTAAATCATCATTTGACATGTTTAGTCTTTATTTTATTTTTTCAAATTCAGTTTTAATTTAGAATTTTTTTAGACATTTCAATGAGATAATCATATTCATAAAAGTAGTCATATGTGCATATATGACTCATCTGCTTACTTTAGTTATACTGCCAGTTATATTCTGTTCACATGAAATTTTAAGTGGAATAAATGGCATGGACACTGATTTGCTGGTGCATTTTTATGACAGCTGATCTGGATTTACACTTGTTAATGTGATACAAAAATCCCTCACTATAAAGCTATTTAAGTGAGCCATAATAACAATATGGGAGGTCACCTTATAAAGGGGTACATTATACATAGCAATACATTAAGATACTATAAGAGAGTGTAATGGCATCCATGACCATACTCACCATCTAGACACCTCATAGTGAGAATTATACTTATTGATCTAGCATTTGTACTCATTCAGTCCATGTCATTTTGACAGGGTATTATTCCATCTAAAACTTAATATTTTGAGATCTGAGATCACCATGGAATAAATTTAAAAGAAAAGATCCCACATCTTTACAAGAAATGTCCATCCCATTAAAAAGACAAATCTGATTCGAACTAAAATATGCATTTCATCATTATATAATTTATCAGTTAAATACAATATTTCCATATAGACAAATATTGACATTGTATGTCCATGGACTAGTATACATCATTTCTCCTGTGATAAGCCTTGAAGGGGGTGAGGGTATGGGAGTATGAGTGTTGGGGTGATGGTATGGGTACGGTCACATAAATTACTTGGGAAATGAAGTTGTTATTGGTAAAGTTTTTCTCATATGTAAACTTTCTGTACATTTATGGAATGGGCTTTATATCAAATATGGGCCAGTGATAGGTGTTTGTCCATATTTTGTTTCCATGTGACAGTCAAAGATTCAAGGCATTCAGGAACTATATGTTACATATATAGACCCCAAAATATGTACATATGAATAAATTTTAGTTTCAATTTCTTTTGTTTTTTGTAAAATTCTGTATGCTTAATTTAACACAGTTGCTTTTTATAATATTGTCAGCACTTTTCTTTGAGTTATATTTTTCTTATTTTTAATATAACAAATGAAGTAATTAAGAAATGAAACTTGCTGAAACCTTCATTTTAAGTGGCATTAAATGGAGTCATTAACTTTACTTTTAATTATATATAATACACAAATGCAAATAATGCACAGTAAGGATACATTTTTTGGTATTATTTATTATCAGACTTAAATTTTCAAACTTCAACAATCTTTTGAATGTCAAGATTCTTTATCCTAGAAAATTTGAAAACCCCACCAAGACTTTGAATTTGACTGGACAGTGAGCAATAAATTCACAATTGTGGGAAAAAACTGCAATTAGGATTTACTTTCAAGAGCAATTTAAAGTTTATGTTGAATCCATTCCTGATTTATAGTCTTTTTCCAATAGTCTCCAAGAGACAAGCCTTGAAATTGGTGGTATTAAGTATTGACACTTGTCCTATGCAAATCTTAAAACTCAATTATATTGAAAGGATACACAATAAATCAAGTAGGTAATCCATAGGTAAAATACAGGTGCTCTTGAAGTTGACTTTAGGTAGATTGTTTAAAGACAAAGTAATGTAGCATTACATTACAATGTGACATTTTATGTTTGTTTGACCGAAAGTTAACATTGATGTTATCCAATGCCCATCAGCCAAACAAGCTGAATACCCATGTATCAAAACAGATGGAAATCAGCTTTAATTGATTACAATTCTATTACTTGATTACAGGTGCAAACAGTAAAACAGGTACTCTAGGCAGCTTTTACCTTCAATTGTTTTGTTAAAGTCTGTGATACAATTGTTCTAACCTTCCATCTTCTATGGTGGATCAAAATAACAAAGAAAGTTCCGTTTGATAACAGAACTATTTCATCGTTATTTATCTTGATCTTAATTGAGAGCAAATCCCTAAGCTTAGGAAAAAAGCATTTAACAAGATAATTTATGTCTGTAAAAGATAAACAGGCTAAACCATGTTTGAAGGAAAAGTCACTAAATCAAACCAAATGGATTCAAATGTAGGTTTACCCATCAATCAATAAACCTCCATACAGACTAAGGAATAAAACCTTTGTTGAAATCACTTGGAATTTTATTGTTGGTGATATAAAAAACAGGTTACATTAATGTAAGGAAA
The DNA here is from genome assembly GCA_016746295.1 of Potamilus streckersoni. Lineage (NCBI taxonomy): Eukaryota > Metazoa > Mollusca > Bivalvia > Unionida > Unionidae > Potamilus > Potamilus streckersoni. Next base: position 541,663 of record JAEAOA010000520.1, on the reverse strand, counting down.
AAGATCACCCAGAACAAGTAAGACTAGACCAATAGGTCTTGGTTGACAATATTTGTGATCAAAGCCACACATATGGGAAAGTACACACTATTTGGATCAAGAGACCATTATGATAAAGTATCCCACTAAGAGAGGCTATTCTCAAAAACCTATTAGTAATTTCTTCAAATGCCAGACTGGTCTCTCTGCTACCAAGGAGGGTGATGGGCCACCTGTAGAGGACGTCATACAGCCTTTATCATCCCATCAAGAAGTGAGTAGTGATACAGGTGTAGCACACCTGGAAAGGGTTCTTATTTAGGCCTGTCATTTTGATGGGAAAGGGATTTAGGCATTTGATTTAGCATATGAAACACAGGTAATCTGGCAATGACTGCTAAACTAGAGTAACTTACAGTTCACTCTTTCTTTCTGTTAGGAAATTATCATTTTATTCTGGTTTTACAAACAAAATCCAAAACAAAATAAATGAAATGTGGTTCTTTGTGACTGCTTTCCATCTAAACAAATACAAATATCTTTAAAATGCATATAGTCAATCTATTTGAATAAATATAATAAACAAATCACTTTGAAAGAAATGTAAATAAGTCCTGAATTGCTGGTTTCTCCAGACTGGAATACAAATCAGGGTTGGGCCATTGTTATCTTTGCATAACACATGTGAAAAACAACTTTGCTTTCTTTATAACATGTCTAGCTGTGACAAGATTCCTTATATCTCATGAATATACATAGACAAAACTATATTATCAATCAGATAAGCTATCATACATAATGACTGCTTATTGATCAATAAATGACTGTGTTTGGTAGGGTAACTCACTCAGCCAGCATTAAAGGTTCATGATGGGTCAAGCTTCCCAGATAATTTTACTTAGCTTGCAATGACTGCACAAGCTTCTATGGGTAAAAAGAGTGAGATTCTGTCCTTCTGTCCGAGGCTTGTGACGATGAGATGATGTAACCTGGGCCATTATTATTCGGCCATCTTTACAACTAATTTTATTGCTTCAGGAATTTCCTCATTGTCCTGTTTGTAGTTACAGTTTAGACATAATCATGCAGGGATGTGAGCATTGTTGAAGAAGCTTATGAATGATTGATCGTTTTCTTATCTTTATTATTTTCATTATACAGACAAATGAGTCAGTCCTTTGAAGCAAAGAATGTTTTGACATGGCTTAAAGCATGTTTTGATATGACTTGAATAAAGTATCTTTTCATATGACTTGAATAAAGTATGTTTTCATATGACTTGAATAAAGTATATTTTCATATGACTTAAATAAAGGTATTTTTATATATGACATAGGTATGCTTTGATATAATTTACAGCATGTTTTGACATAAATAAAGTATGTTTTTTTTATGACTGATAAAGTATGTTGATATGACTTAAGTAAAGTTGTAATCAGAGAATTGAGACTGATGTGTGGCATACCTTACCCTTGGAGGAAAAAGGGATTTAAGGTGCATTTACAACTGAAACATATTGATTAAGAAGGCTGACTAAAAGAATAGAAAGCTTGAACTCAATATATACTCTATCCTTCTCTATGTGAAAATGATTTTAATTGTATCCTTTTTAAAAAATGCTATGTATAAATATATGTAAACAAGCATAACATTTTGACATTTTTGGTCAAAACTTGAAATTTCCCCCCCAAAAAAAACATTGATGTTAAAGGAAAGCATGCAGTAAAACAATGGAATGGAAAGAAAAATTTTAAGCACTTAGTTGCTATATTATCTATAAGGCCTAACAAAATAGGAGTGTTTCTCTTATAAGATGAGAAGAAAATTGAATTGATTGGTTGGAATGTTTTTAAAACTCGTTTTTCACCCCACTATTTATTAAAGGTGAAACGTGGATGTTTGACCCAATTTTATTAACAAAATGCTCTGATGTGGGAGGTCGTGGGTTTGATCCCTGGTCGAGGCATACCAAAGACTTACAAAAATGGTACTAACAGCTGCCTTGCTTGGCGCTCAGCATTAAGAGGTTAGTGTTAGGACTGGTCAGCCTGGTGTCAGGATAATGTGTCTGGGTGGGACATTATGCTACGTGTCTGTGGCATGATGTCCCAGTGCTAGACATCACTATAAACTGCCGCACTGCAGACATCGCAGTGATATGACTGAAAAATTGTTAAAGCTATGTTAAAAATCATAATAAAATCATAATCATAATCACATCTCATTAACATAATGATGTTTAACAAGCATTAAATATACTCTCTTAATGGATTGCTTGAATAATTTGGCCTTGTCTGACAACATACTGAAAAGTGAAACCAACTAACACGCATGGACAGCCATTATTGAATCATGCTTTTAAGTCTATATTCAGTAGGTGCTATTGAAAACTGGGCTTGCTCACATCAGCAGAAAATTTGGAATTTGTTAGTTGGTTGTCTTTGTTTAAATCCTGTTTTATGGTCAAAAAATTTCTATGATTGGCATTCATAGATTTAGGTTAGTGATGGCAATTAAATCTGGAAGTGGTTCAGAAGAAAAGTGTATTGGGTTATTGTTATTTTATTTAATTAAAGGCCAAAAAATGACCAAAATATAAAATATATAAAAATAAAAAAGCTAAAGTAGCATGATTAATAACACTGAATATGTGATATGCCATAAAATATAAACAAATATTGCAGCCATTTCATACAGAAATAACATTTTATGGTAATGAGGTTACTGGTATGGATAAAAAATACAAACAACATCCATCTGGGTTTTAAGTACAACACAGCAAATTTATTCCCAAGAATATATTTTAAACATTGTCTTATCAAATTTTGTGTTCTTTTTTATTTTGATGTTATTTTTTTATAATGTGAATTTTTCAGCTTTAAATTATAGATTATTCGTTGATCCCTAAGGTGTACATTTTTGCTAATTTATATACCTTTTTGTATTGAAATTCATTTAACATGTGATCTACTTCTTTAAAATTTTTTTTAAGTATTCCAAAAGGGGGGGTCTTTTCTTTTCCTAGTTTTAATATACAAACTTCACAGACTGATATAGTGAAATTATGACAGAAATGTGATTTTTCACACTGATAAGTGAAGATGAGTGTCATAAACCAAAGTACTTCCTTGAAACTAAGTTTAATAGAAAGTCTTAAGGTATATGCCTTTTAGAGTAAGGATATTTTGGAAAATTAAAATAATGATGTACAAGATAGAAAAAGAGGGAAGAGAGAGATTCAAGAGAGGTAAATACATAAATAGCAAAAAATATTTGGAAACTAGTTATTTCCCTTTAAATGATAAATGTAAGAGGATTTCTAATTGAAAATAATAAATTGAACAATTACTTTTTTATATATGCCACATGATTAAATATATATATACAAGTATTCTATAAAATATCTGAAAGAATGAAATAGGTCAATATTCTAGCAACATTTCTGGAATTAAATCAATCCATGTTTGCATTTATAACAAGTGTAACAAACTCAGAATTTAATTTATACATATAGAACTCATAAAAATAAATTTTTCAAAATTGCCAAGAGTCTGCATATGTTACTCAATAATTAAAAACAGCACTTTAATAAAAGTGACAAAATTTAAGAAAAATTAATCCCAAATTACTATATATATAAACAATTTAAGGGTTTGAGGTACAGATGACTCTGCTAAAACGCACTCCATTATAACATGGATTTGGATATAATGCATGGCTCCCGAAATTTCATTCACCTTATTACTGATATTTTTCTGGTAAACAAAAAAAAATTAAGTACAGAAAGTACCTAGAACCACTGACCCACAAGAAGCTACTGACAGGCTTTCTCACTTACCCACGTTAGCTGAGTCTGGACTCAGACAGAGGTGAGATGGCAGTGATCCGTAACAGTCAGCTCTTTAGACTAATCAGCCACTTGGGGCCACAAGTACATAAAGTAAAGTTGTATTATCATGTTGGACAAAAGATTGCTTAAATATCTGAATACAGACGTTTTTGGTTTTTGTCGTGGCTCCCAAAATATCATATACATGTATATATATTATTCTCATACATGGAAAACATTTTTCCTAAAGGTGCAAAAACTAATGTGCAGAAAGCTTATTATCATTTTGGAAACAAAATCATGTATGGATTCTAATATAAAACGATTATGGCGTAGCTCCTAAAAATGTTAAATTTAACAAATTTCTTACAGTTTTGTGCCAAAATTATGTATACATGTATTATTCTCCTATACAGAAAACATTTTTTCTTAAAAGTGCAAAAAAAAAAAATGTGTAGAAAGATTATTATCTATTTGGGAAGGAAATCATGTATTGATTCTAATATGAAATAATCATGGCATAGCTCCTGAAATTTCATTCAACTTTTTACCGGAACTTTTGTTGCAAAAAAAAATTAAGTAAAAAAATTAAATTAAGTAATGTTTTGTTATCATTTTTGACAATATATTGCTTATAAATTTGAAGACAAGATGTTATTTGGCATTGCTCTGGAAATATCACATACATGTATTATTCTCATACACAGAAAACATTTTTTCTTAAAAGTGCAAAAAGTAATGTGTAAAAAGTTTATTATCATTATGGGGAGGAAATCATATATGGATTCTAATATAAAATGATTGTGGCATAGCTCCTAAAATTTTTAAATTTAACAAATTTCTTACAATTTTGTGCCAAAATAAACATCGGAAATATGACTATCTGAACCCATGACTGGACCTTTTGAGAACTTTGGTCTTTGTCTATTATTGAAAGATGACAAGATGACAGCTCATAAGTGTTAATGTTCTTATTACTGATTCATAAGTAATGAAGCCATCAAACCTACTTTGTGTTTGTTTACAATGCATTTCCTATGCAATCATTGCTTAAACAATATCCAACATATGTTCTATAAGCTGCATTCACAACTAAGCAATAAACAATGTGGCGGTTGATAAAAGATTCTCACCTAAATTTATAAATCGACTAATTTAAGTATGTTGCTCATCATCAAAGTCAACTGCTGTGCTAAACTTTTTCAAATGATGGGTCAACGATTTATAAAACATCAAACAAGCTGCCAACATGTGCATGCAGCTTGGCAGTGTTGTTTTATGCAATCAGTTGACCAGTGAATAATGTTCTCCATTTTCTACAAATATCCATTCTATATTGCTCTAGTCAGAAAGCAGCTGAAATTTACAGATAAAATGGCGATGAAAAAAGTAGGACAAGCAATGAGAGAGTTTGAAAAATACTTCAAAACCAAATGAATAGAGATGGAAGAAGGATCATTTCTGCAATGTAACTACCAAGAAGGAACACAAGAGATATACAGATCAAATATACCAAGAGAAAGAGTACCAGTTTTGGTCAGTGATGGTCGCAATAAAAATTAAAGATCCGGAATGCATACCAAAAATCTACTCCATCAACTGGAAAGGATACAAAGGCCTTATAACAAGACCAAGAGGAAACCAACCTGTATTAACAAATGAGGAAATGAGGATAGCAGGAGAGACAGTAATGGTTAAAATACCCATACTGAAGAAAATAAAGAAACATACTGTTGAACTGCATCTATCAGACATTCCCTTGGATATACCACTGCAAGCTACCATAAAGAATTTGAGGTAAAGTTGAAAATAAAGGTGATATCATCAAGATGAGATACAATACCTTTAACTAAGGTTTATAAAGGAACTCGAATTTTGGAAATATATACCATAGAAAATGTAACCGAAAAGGGAAAAAAGGACACACTCCTCATAAATGTCCACTAAATGCACAGACTCAACCTGAACCCAGCAATAAAACCAATCCACAAACTAATGGAAAACCAATCCCTAAACAGAAACAAGGAAAGCAACAGCAACAAAAGCAACTAGAAATAAGACAACAGATCCAACAACTGCAAAAAGGAGAGCATGAAAACAAACAATGGGAACAAAATCCACAAGTTAAATGTACAACAGAGAGGATGATAAGAGAGACTCAACAAAAAAAGGCAAAATAACAAAACAACTTGAAATAGAGCAACAAACTAAAGAAGAAGAAAGCAATCAGATACAAATACAAATGCAAGAGAAATTAAGATGGATAAAAGGAACAGTACAGTACGAATAGCAGACAACAGAAACAAAAGTCAGCAACAGGAACAAGAACAACAAAGTCAGAATTATAAACAACAAATCCAGGCACAGGATTAACCTAATCAACAAGCAGAAGACAGTCAACAATGGAAACAACAACAACAAACACTAAATCTGAAATACAACCAACAAACCCAAGTACCGGAATCTAAAGCAACTAAATCAACAATGTCAGGAAACCAAAGTCCTATAACAGAAATGGAAACAGAACAAGAAAGAGAAGCTAAAAGGGTCAAAAGGAGAGAGAAATGAAGGAGAAAGAAAGAAGAAGAGAAAGAAAATGAAATCTAAATGATGGAAGATTTCTTCTGTCAATTGGAAGCAGACAAATGTCTAGACAAGTAAAAAAAAAATTAGAAAAAAATAATTAAAAAATATATAATTATGCAAACCCTAACAAAATAGAGAACATTAAAATAAACCAAAAAATAAGATAGCACAATCAATACAAATACGGCAGGAGGGCCTCCCTAAATGGTCTGCAAAGCTCAACCAGGGAGATCACCCTCCCCAAAAAATGAGAAAACTACAGAGATTTTCAAACAATAATAAAGTATTACAAACTCACGGATCAGAAAACTTAGTAGTGTCAAATTTTTTACAGTTACTGTTATTTAACCTTTTGATCTACTATTTCATCATTCACTACATACTATTTGCTATTTATTTTTTCCAACTGTATTCAGTCGCATACCGATCTGTGACAAATCTGTGATAAAATTACTGAATATTTAAAATATGTTGGCAGATATTTTCGATAGAATATTTGTACTGTGGATTCAATGTATATGATGAGATTCACAGGTGAGTACATGGTGTTGATACTCTATTCATGCTATAGATTGGACATGTATATATAAACTATGCATGTGTATGCTCCAATGAGTGGTTCTCTGAATAAATAAATTTTATATGCAATCTGTAATCACTGTAGGTGTTTTTCTCATTTAATATACATTGATTTAAAATGGTAACTGTGCCAATAAAGCACACGTTTTCGCACCTGATTTTATTAACAACACCTCCCACCCCACCCACCCCGATAACCAAGCAAATATGTTGGTTGCTTATAACACAGTTTGGTTCATAACACGGTCGGGTTCTCTGGCTCCCAACTACCACATTATAGCGGGGTAACACTGTACTATCCATCAACTATGGTTGAATTTAACAAGGTGAAATCAACTTATATTGAAGATCATGTTGGGAGAGACTTCCAACAGTAACCAGGGCTGGCCTTAAGCCGATTTGGCCTAATTGGGCATCTCACTCACAGGGAACTCATGCATTACTAATTTTTAAAAATATATCTACACAGAAAAAGTAATTTTTAAAGGGATGGAAGGAAATTTATGGTCAATATCTTATAGAACTTGTTTAAAGGTTTATTTTCAAAAGCTGTGCTCACAGGCTCCCCCCATACCACCACCCCTATCACCACCCCGCATCTAAAATCCAGGAGGCTCCACCAAAATGATCCAAATTAAGCCCCACATTTGCTGGGGCCATTACTGACAGTAACCTGTCTGATGATTGAGACTTAAGTCCTTAGGACTAAAAAAAGTCCTGAATGAGTGACTGAGGTAAGAGACTTACCATTCCAACAGTAATTTGCCTACTGACTGACAGTAAGTCCTTGGGACTAAATAAGTCAGCATCCTGGTTGATATAGCCAACACATTCCTTTTCTCTCTGAAACAGAAATATGTAGCAGTTTTAGAAGGGATGAAATATCCATGTTACAAAATGAATGTACTCTATCTGTTCCCTGACTGCCATCATGATATTTATGTTTCTTCTCATCTTATCACTTTCAGATTCACAGTTAAAAAAATAGCTATAAGACAATTTAACATGCACTAATGAGTATTCATTAAAATTGGACTAACCACATACCTGAATAACCACATACCACTCTATATATGCTAAAGGCTTTTGAGCTAACACCAGTAAAACATAATTATGCTTCACTTCTCCCTTGATAACTCATGCAAAGAAGGGGCCTAAAATGTCAATGATGACGATTTCAAAAAATAAGACGTGATACCATCCCTGCTGGACTTCAGAAAATTGCCTGTGGGGGTGGGCAAATGACCTGTATAATGACTGAATACTCACTTTCTAATGGCATTGAGAATAACTGTCAATAAGTGCTTTTTGTGTATAAATTACATTTCTTTTCAACCTCTGAATGATCATCAACATTAATCCAACTGATTTCAAGAACCATCACATGTTATGTCACTTCTTTCTGTTGTAAAGAGTTTTTTAAAAAAAAAAACGACATATTTATTTCATAAAAAAAACTATCAGCATCAAAATTAACTTTATTTTGTTCTATTAGTAAAATACTGGCAAAATGATTCCATTGCATGAACTTCTTCTCATTCTTGAGGAAATTTCTGCCAATTCAAGAGTTTTATGTAAATTGTGAACTCTGAAACTCATTTCACCACAATGAACCATATCTGTAAAACAAAGCTTTTTATTTGACCGAGTATTCATTTTGATTGGTTGCCTTGTTATCTATGATCACATAAGTAGGTTAATTTAAGGTAGTTTTAACTGTATTATAACAGTAACAGTATTTGACTGACCAAATGAAATCAGCTGAAAACTGGGGCCAATAACTCTTATGCAGGTAAGATTGGTATGCTTTTTTTTTTACAGATATGCCAACTCTAAGAAGACCTTCTCAGTAAAGCCAACTTTTCCCTTTTCAGTAAAGTGTATAAAAATATCATGTATTCCTATTGTCAAGCTGAAATATGTGCATTTTAATGTCCATAAGTATGATTTAAGACTGACGCAGTGATGGAAAACAATGTTTTCAACCCAAAAGTTTTTAAAGTTTGCTTGAAATCTTAATTACCTCAAAGACAATTTCACCAACTGCATTTTCAATGACTTTTTGAATCTCTCAGCTTAATCCTTTAAAAACATTAATGTCAGTCATGGCGATAGCAAGCATCTATGCCAACACCTGACACACTCAAAACAATACATGATGTTCCTAATCTTTCTGCCAAGTGTCTGAATATTCCCTTTTACTCTACTGTACTATTAAAATGTTTTAAAAGGTTTATTATTCTTTTCATTCTGACATGTCACTTGTTGGATGGCATTTTTAAAAAAAATCATAAGCAACATCTTGATATGCAGACATTTTTAATCACAAAATATTGTGAAGATTAAATTGTCTCCAGTAAATTTATTGTGTTTCCATATCTAATAATAAACCCAGGTCCAAATCCAACACAGAAAGCCAGTATCTGGATTGTACCACACAAAATTGTATTTTTATAATTTGTACTATTATTCCTTAATTCCATATTTTTAGGTCTTTTTCATAAGACTTATGGCAAAACTGTAAGGTTGGCAGGTCTGCTTTTAATTTTGCTTTTACTGCTTCTCCTCATTTGATACAAAAGACATATAATGTGAAAATATAGATCAGTTATGCCTTTACTTCAGTGCAAAAGTATAACAATTACTTTCATACATCATTTATCAATCCATGGTTAGTACTTTATTGGGTTCTCACAGAAATGCTTTTGGAATGTCAGAGTGCCATATTGCATGTTGGAATACAAAAAGGGCACATTGCATTTATGATGATTACTCTTAAATTGAACTAATGAACAGAACTAAAATATGAATTTCACTTTGACAAAACTGACTTAATTGGTATTTATTTACTCTAGTGCTGTCTCCAGTTGACATTAGTGACATTTTCATTGATCATAATTTCATTGAATATTGTTATTTACAGAGTACTAAGAATGTTTGTTTATAAAGAAAATTTAGCATCTCTGACTTGTTATTAGATGTCGAGAATTTCATAATGTTGATTTAAATTTCCAGGTATTATGTAACATTATTGACAATAAAATGAGCAATATATCAAGATTTCAATGACCAATTTTGAGTGTAATTTTTCTCTGCCTTCAACCAATAGGGGTCATATTTTTGGAATCTTCTAGTAAAACATGGGATCCATAACTGTGTAAATGGATTCAAAAGTTTTCAGGGAGTGTGTTATCAAAGGAGAGGTGTGCTATCAAAGAATAGCTGTACAATCCAAGATTCTAATTTTCTTTGTATCCTTCTATAATATAAACTTATTCTGATTTTAGGCTTAATGTGTCTTGTTGTATATAGAAAATCTTACAAGCAGATTGTACTACATTACTTGAATTCTTATGTGCTAAAATGTTAAAACTATTAAGTGACTAAAATAAAGCTATTCTCTGACAAAAAAGACAGAAATCCCTCAGGATTTTTCACTTTGTGAGATAGGGACAATTTTGGTATGCCATTTCATAAATTCATAGTAAAATTATATGTATCAAGTACTTCATTATAATATAGTATACTATAAAGCAATATATTCTATGACTCCCATGGACAGTATTATAATGATGTAGACCTGTACAAGAACACAGCAATTTGCTCTATGACTCCCACAGACAGTATTATGATGAATTGACTTGTACAAAAAACACTGCAATTTGTTTTATGACTCCCACAGACAGTATTATAATGATGTAGACTTGTACACAAACACAGCAATTTGCTCTATGACTTCCACAGACAGTAATATAATGATGTAGACTTGTACAAAACAATGCAATTTGCTCGATGCCTCCCATGGACAGTATTATATATAATGATGTACAAATCACAGCAAATTGCTCTATGACTCCCACAGATAGTATTATGATGATGTAGACTTGTACAAAAACACAGCAATATGCTCTATGATTCCCATGGATGGTATTATAATGATGTAGACCTGTAGGAAAACACAGCAATTTGTTTTATGACTCCCACAAATAGTATTATAATGATGTAAACCTGTACAAAAACACTGCAATTTTCTCTAAGTGAATACATTTACAGCACTGACAGACAAGTAACCCTACCTAGATTTGTAAAAGAAAATTATGGTATGGAGGTATCAAATAAGTAGAATTATAAACCTGGTGCAGTTTCACCCTGATTTTACAGAGATATGAGAGAAGGTCACCATATGGCACATGCTCAACAACCAGGCAGTATGGCTCACGAAGAGTACAGCATCCAATCATGCTGACTATATTTCTATGGTAACCAATGGCTTTCATCATTTTGATTTCCTTCAGAAAATCATTCACATACTGCTGATCTGTATTTTCTAAAATATAAAAAAATAGGAGAATTTTCTTACATGTATGTCTCACAAAAAGAAATTAACTCTTTATGCCAACCTATGTACAATTATCATAATACAGTAATTGTATACACATCCCACATTCTTAGAGCAAAGGTATACCACATTTAGATAAGAAATGAACATAACCATTCCAAGAATGAAATCAGATTTTTTTAAATGGGTTAAAAAAGATTGTTTCATTGGTTAAATCTTGAACTTTGTCTGATTTTCACTTGAAAGTGTACTTTGTTAAGCACTGTTTAAACTGAAAAAAAGGGGTATAAAGTGCCCCCAAGCATTGGGATAAAATATTTCCAAAATCATTAAAGCAATTAATATCAAAGCAGGGATAATATTCATGAGTTAGTTTCTTTTGTCTGTGTTTGAAACTCTTTACTTCTGAGGTTCATTCTATTTCTACCAATATATTTGCACTTAGCAAAACACATGTAAGATCTGTTTATGACATTGATATTCCCCACAATATTATTGAGGCACAAGGCTATAATGGTGATATGTACCATCAAAATTATGTTATCAAGGTCAATTTTAGCAGTTGCTGGGACCAAGGGACATTTCCACTGGTAAGAATACATTTATCTATTTTGATAAACAAAAATTGGGGGTGTTGGGGTGTGCTGATGTGCAAATATGATATTGAATGTGGTATTTCTGTTTTTAAAACCAGGACTATAATTCTGGATTATCAGTTCTCTTGCATGTTCCCTTATATGATAGGCATGGAAACTAAATGTGTTGAGTACCAACTTATATTAGCATTTAGTTTGGCAAATCAGTACAATTGATGCTTACAGTTTTGGGGTTCATACTTCATTTGTTAGATGTTTAATTTCTTGTAAAGAAGGTAAGATTTTTCAATCCAAAAGTTGTTTCTTTTGTTGTTTTGAGTTTAATGTCATTTTTAGCACATTGATAAGCTATACATGGTGATCAGTAATATCTGGTGGAGGAAGAACCCAAAAATATCCAGGTAAGAACTGCTGACCCATGGGAAGTTGCTGGAAAGCTTTCTCACATACCCATGTTGGCCAAGCCTGAGACTCGAACCCAGACAAAAGTGAGATGTCAGTGAACTGTAAAGGCACCTTAGACTACTTGGCCTTGACCCAGGTTCCCAAACCCAAACATGAATCCTGACAGTTTCGAATTTTGGAATCACTTGACAAACAGTCGACATTATTAGCAAGCCATGTGACCATTATTAATCATGACCAATTTACTAAATTAATAATGGTGAAACCCTTGCATGATGGTTGGGTCCAACAAATGCCACTGCTATGTACAATATCATCCTTGAATCAGCTAAGTCAGTTAGGTGAAGAAAATGATTCATAGAAAAAGGGTCCTGGGGTTTGTGGTGATAGATGTCAGTGAAAAACTATGAACTTCACTGGCACAGTAACCATCTTAAATCAATTTATATTAAATAAGAAATACACCTGTAGTTATAATATTTTACTTTAATAAAGAGAACCACACGTTGGTCCATGTGTCTAATGTAAAGCTTAAATAATGAAAGTATTGACACATGTATTCACCACCCAATCTCATTACATCTGTACAAGAGGATCCATTATAATTCCATTGAAAATATGTACAGAGAAGAATAATATTTAGTCGTTTTGTTACAGATCATTATGTGTCTGAATTCAATAAAAAAAGTAATTGAAAAATTATGTAAGGAAAGATAAAGTATATTTATAGTTCATTATATATGCACATGTACATGTCAAGGTCATTTAAATTTCAAACACTTGAATTTTCTCTCTGACAAATCAGAATGCTTTATTCTCTTTTGAAAAATGGATTGATTTTCAGTTGCTTCCATCTGCTGTCACATTTGCTAAGATGGTCAACTTGTAAACACACAAATCTTGATCTAGTTGTGTTTGACATAAGTTGCAAACAAGTAAAAAGAACCTTAAAAACCAGCTGTAATAACTTGAAAATCTTTACAAATCATCTTCTTGATAAATGCAACTGTCTAAAAATTTTCAGTTGAAATCTGCTTTATTGTGCTAACAAGATTTTGTAAAAAAATAGTATATCTAAATTCACAAATTAAAAAAAACCTCTAAAAAATGCAATAATAGCTTGAAAATCTAATGACTATGATAAAGTGTGTAATGTTTTCTGATTTTTCAAAGTCCAATAGTTTGTTGCTAAATGGATTCAGATGAATTTATGGACTAAAAGTTATATTGATGGACAGCAGCAGAGTTAGTTATATGCCTATTTCTACTATTGCAGTGGTTACAGAAAAATAACAGATGCACTAAAATAAATTAACCCATACCATGTACAATTTTTATGGCCACTGGGAAATGTGTCCCTTTTGGTATGAGATCATCAGGGATTTTGATTCCTCTATGTCGAATTATGCTACAGCTGATTCTGCCCTTAAAGACCTGTCCAAATGCACCACTGCCCAAAACTCTTCCACAGCGCAAACAGCTGTGAGGAAGCTCCCATTTGTCTGCAACCACTGGGGGAGTCAACAGAGAGGTAGCATCAAGTCTGGAATGAAAAAAATATAACATACCTGTGGATAGTAAATAAAGAAAATTGCTCACTGTGGCAAAAACTTTCTGTACCTCTCAGAACATGTCATAAGAAAAACACAATTTTGTTTACTCCCCAGTCACTTGCCATTGTCATCTTTGCAAATACATGATTTTCAACAATCTTAAGAAAAAATACTTCTAAATACCACAAAATATAACAATAACCTGTAGCCTATGTGAACAGTAAACAGTCATGCTTAATACTCATGTAAAACTATCACCATATAAGTAATTAAATGGTAAAGGCAGTTACACAATCACAACCACAGATTAACTGACTGACAATTTCTAGGGTGATTTTGTTTTTTGAGCACTACTGTGTGAGAACCATTTAGGCTAATTTGAATAAGCTGTAACAATCAATTCATTTAAAGTTAAGTAAATCAAAGTGATGCTTGTTAAAGAAAATGTAGTTTTTTGGAGGGGGATACAATTAAGTTGAATGTTGAAATACTTTCTTGTCACTGTTGCATAACTTACCTATTTTGGGATGGAATTTCACTCACCAAAATAACAGCAGTTTATCCTCTCAAAGGTAAACATTCCAGAATGTTCTAGGAATGTCTTGACTGGAAGAAGACAGACCCATTCTCCTCCCAAAGGCATGAGACCATGCATAGAGGTCATCATTCCTTTTTAAGAACAAAGACTACTTGACAGGTCAGTATTATGAACATTAGTACTACTGTAAGTGGCATCTACTTGGATCACCTTTAGTACCAGATCTATGAAAAATATGCCTTTGCTCTGGTGTGCCAATGAATGAAAGATGAAGTAGCGAGTCACTGTCAAACACAGCCTCAGGGGCATTGGAACTTGGTTGGCATTTGGAGCCACAATAATTTGGCAAGATAAAAATCTATGCTTAAAATCAACTATTTACCTGGTACAAATAAACAAGAGATATGCACAAATATGACATGTTATTTGTCACCCTGGTGATAATAGTTAATATTGGAAAAGAGCCCATGCATGGTTCCCTCCCTGAATGTCAAGACATTGACCAGTATCACTGAAGACACACTAATGAGGATAATCAGATAACTGAATAAGAACAGAGGACAGTACAATGATGGGGCTAGCAACATTTTGGGGCCAAAAATATTATCAAGGACGTGCTATATATGCCCATTATTACAGACTACATTGGTGATAGCATGATGGCTCAAAAGTGATCAGGAACTTGTAAGACACTGTGTATGAGATGTCAAAATAAACTTAGTACTTGGCTAGAAGGGGAAACTTAGGTTGAAGTATGGAAAAATAAAATGAACCCAGACCCAATGGGATTCCATGTACTGTGTCCCATGTGGTGGATGGTAAGAGCTGAAAGCTTGTGCAGTGTGTTGTTGGATAACTACAGTGTGCTTCAATCTCTGTGGGAATCTTGCTTTTAAATGGTAAAGGACTCTGACACACCAGCCTATATACTCGGTGTGCAAATCTAAATGAGCAACTTTGCCAGGTTTGTGTGAGAATTGGTTATGAAATACTTTGCTATCCCTACTATCCAAGTGAAACACTGCAACACAAAGACATGTCAAAATCTGAAGGTCAGATACTCATACAGCTCACCATCATGCCATTGAACAATGAGAAATGATGATGTTTATGATTAGTTCTGGGACACTGGTAAACTTGATAACTGAAAGATACCCAAAAATATTTAGACTGGAGATGTACCTAATAAATATCCCACAATGAAGAAAGATCTGTATCAGCAAAAAAACTTTGAGTTGATTGATCTGCTGACTTAGTTGTGTGCAAGACTGACTAGACCAGCCAGGATATCAGTTTTACCAGCATCTTAAAGACATGCTTCTGAAAATGTTCTGAAATGTGTGATCTTTATCATCAATGTTCATTGATCAACTACATCATTACCTTCTACAACAATGAAATTGATAAGATCAACCTTGCAACACATCTATGTCACTGAAGGTGCTCGCCAAAAGTGAAGTTGAGGATGTGAGTAAACTCGTTGTACAGAACATTGTTGAAATGATACAAGAGATGAAACCAGCCTCAAGACAACTTGTGTATGAAGTTGTGACTGCAGAAGTTCATCTTACTAATGCTGCAAATGTCACAAGTGAAAGATTACTTTCCATGTTACGAAGATTAAAAATATATCTCTGTACTATCAAGACTAAAGAATGACTTAACATATTATTGAAGATATATGTTCACTAACAGTCTACAGACAGCAGCAACATACATGCTATCGCAAATGAATATAAAATCTAAGGAAACACATCAGGGAAGTTTTAAATCAGAAGCAAAGTAATAATATACTAATGTAACTTCATTCTTTTAATTAATTTTTAAATCATTATTTATGCTTTATGTATTAAATGAAATAAAGAAAACAACTGAATAAGTTTTAATTTGAATATGCTCATAATGCTCTAAAATGTTCCATTCTCTGTGTTAATTTAAAAAATAAACAGGGAGGACACCCAGACCTCATACCATCAGTAGTGGGATACCCTCTCTCATTGTCCATTGCTGTTCCTATATCAAAACTTCTCTGGCATCCCTGAGCCTTAATAACATTCTCCAATGACAAATGATATTGATAAGCCCATGGGGTTACAATGACCTGAACCTCATGGGCTTTAATCTTCATGAATAAGTGGTCCCTCTCTGTAAGGGACTGAAAAGCTCTCACCATTATTAAGACAATCCACCTAGAAATAGTGGATACTGAAATATCAACAGAGCCATTTAGGGGATGTTTAAAGATACATTCTACCTTTTCTTCTCCCTTAGAAGTGGTCAAACAGAATGGTATTTTACCAACTATGCCAAAGGGTCAATCTTGATCATCCCCAAGCAGAAGACACAACTGGAACCAGGGATTTCTATAGGGCAATTCTTTTAGTGATTGACACCAGTCTCTGCAGCTCAAATTACCTAATAAGGATGGAAAGATGACAATCTGAGCCAATGGCCAGACCTTTTGATAGTTGAGTGTGTTGGATAGGGTTAGTCTATAGCCCTTAATAGTAAAAGCTGACCATTTTCTCTTTTCAAAAAGGAACAGAAGAAATCAGCACTGCACCCACTAAGAACAGCTAGGAATAACACATTTCCTACTGCCCCAATTTCAGAACATCTCAACTTGCCCTTGGATGCAGAGCACCTCCTAGTCTGAACATGACACTCAAACCTTATCCTGGCTTATAGATCACATGAGAAGAGCAAAGTGTGTAGGTAAAAAATCTGTAGCTGTTGTGCAGGAGAGAGATCTTATGCTGTGACAAAAGGTCATATCTTGAACTGGTCAAACAGCAGGTCAAGTAGATGGCTTGTTTTGCTTCTTTTAATACTACTTTAACTCCTTATTGGCTATATGATACTGAGAAAGTGCATTTCCCATGGACACACAAAGGCAGCTGACCTTGGATGGTCTTGGCAGGTACTGAATCAGTAATCCTTCGATTGCAAGTCCAAGACTCAATTAAATGAGTTACTATGGTTCTAAGACTGAGATCATCATTGGGTCCACAAAATAAGCTGAGCAACAGAGGCCCTGACTTTGTGGAATACTTGCAGAATCAATCTGAATGGTTTAAAGACCTTACTGAACAGGCAATGCTAATTCAGGCTGAAAGTGTCCACTGTCCAGGTTATCTGGTCTGGGACTGTGCTGACCTACAAGAGAGGCTTGTTGTTTAGCTTTATTGCTAACAAGACTACCAACGGTCCCCCCCTCCTCCGTCTGTCCATGATGTATACCCTGGGCATAATGTCTGTAAAAATATTTTTTGGGGGTGGAATATGACAAATGTGGAGGATAATCCTTTCTAAGTTTGCTTAGTGGAGGTGCTTCCAAACTTCCATGCATAAAAAAGGGACATGTGTGCCTCTTTACCACTTAAGGTATATTATTACCTTTATGTTAGCCTCTTTACTTTGTAAATACAGCCTTGTAGGGTTATAAATACCACAGTCATGTTAAATTGTTTATGTGCAGGGTAGCTTTTTCATGGAACCACAAACCCAGAAGAACTATCCCTTCTGGCTCCATATGAGCACCACACCCTGAATCTGACATATTCATGAACAAATAGGAGTGGTGTCAGGAACATGCTTGGGAATTCTTGTGTTAAAATGATTCCAACTTGCCCACCAACTAAAGTGGCAGTAAAAACTGGTTCCAGAGATGCATGAATTGTGTAGTTCATAGTTTGCCACAAAGAGAAACCAGAGAGGGCAAAAGTACATTCTTCCAAGGGAAACCAAGTCTGTTGCAGAGTTCAATGTCCTCAGAAAGAATAGGTATAGGTGGTCTGACAATGAAGTCTGGGCTTTTGAAGTCTCCAACATGACCAGGATTATGTCTAATTTGTCCTATTTGACACATGAGGAAATTCATTCCCATATTTACAAAATCCTGTGATGATACCAGCTCTGATTTTTCTGGTCTGTGTATAAGACCCAGCTGGATCACTATAGACCAGCAGCAAGACAAATTCTATCTGCAGCAGTCAGTTAAAGCTGCCTTTCACCTTGCACACCTTCCAAGTAGAGGGCCTAACATCTCATGAGATTCCATGACCAAAGGCTTAAATTCTCTTCTTTGCATGGCTTTCTTGACAAGAGCCAGACATGAAGGAGTAGTATATCCATGCATGACAAACATACACAGCCATGGCTGTTTAAGCAGGCGGGGTCTCAGGGATATTACAAGCAGATTGTTTAGCCCGAACTCTGATCAACCTGAAAGGGGTTTTCAGAATCACTTCTCATTTGTGGCCCCTCATGTTTTGAATTATTGTTAGTACCTTCACTATGTTCAAGGGTAGGCATATCTCACAAATCCCTCTAAACTGACTGTGAATATAGCCATGGCCCATCTCTCCTGGTCTGGACTGGTGTCATTAAGGTGGGCAGTTTGTATCCTGCAACAGTATCCATAGATTAATTACTGGGTAGCCCCAACGTGCGTAAATCTGATGTACAAGTAATGGGTTGATGCTCCAGTCTTTGAGATGAGGGTCTGACATATTCTTGATTGTGAATTGACAATGACATTAAACATGTCCAGAATTTCTGGGCCATTATATTTTTCTGTACACACCAGTGAAGAAAACCCAAACCAGAACACAAAGATATGGTGATTTTATCCACCTCCACCACCCCAAATTTTAGAAGGTAGGCCATCATCACAGAACTGTTCATCATAATGAAGTCTACCTGTCCATATAATTGGTCCTTCCAGAAATGAAACTTGTTTATCATGGTCTTCATTTTTAGAATATTGTTATGAAGAGGTAACTCTCCTGACTCCTATTCACCATTGACTTTGGTGAAACTGGGCAACAAATCGCTCATCAGTTTACAAGCTGGGTTCCATACAGATCATAATTTCTGGTTGTTTTGTAACAGAGGAATTCCTGCTGTGAGTCATAGTTTGCTGTGCCACTGAAACATGAAAAACATCACTTCATTTAATACCAAAATTAGTTTTCAAGTAGATTAGAAAAAGTGCATCACTGGGGCAGCCAGAACAATGTGAAAAGGTGGTGAAGGAGCATGAAATCTAGCAATGTGCTGAGCAGATCAGAGTTGCAAAAAGTCTCCTCACAAGATCTACTTCCTGTCAAAAATTGACTCAGTGAGCTCAATAATATGTGATATATGCAACTGAAACAGGAAAACAAGGTTAAGGTTTGTAAAAAGTTCTGTTCCCAGATGGACAAAATGCTGGGATGGAGTGAGGTCCATCTTGACTCACATTTGACCTGAAACCCTAACTGACTCAAAAAAGATAAACCTTGACCAAAGATAAAACTTACTGTGTGTTTTTGGATAATGTCAAGATATGATACTATTATTGCTGATGAGGCCACCTGGAATAGAGAGATGACACAATTGATGATTTTTGTAAAAGTCCATTGGCTGATAATTAATAAGAGGGACAGATTGCATAATTTGTAAATGGATCCATGGAAACCAAACTGATGTAATTTGTGTGGACATGTGTGTACTGGGAAGTGAAAGTATGCATTGGTTAAGTTTAAACTGACCACAAATTCATCCACTTTTTACCAAATGCTGGAATGATCTTGCCATCTTCATTTTGAACCTGTGTGTGGCTATGTATGTGGTGGAGGTCTATGACTGGTCTGAAATTCACATTGAGCATGAGTATCAGAATCAGCTTGGATTAAAATGCCTATCTTCTCCAGATCAGATAGCATGTCCATGGAATGGGAAATTGAAAGGGGAGCTGGTTAGATAAATGAAATCCATAGCTGCTATTAAACAACTCTGAAACAATTTGGATCACCCGTTCATTCTCAAGAAACTGATTGATCTACATGCTGAAAAAAATGAAGCAGTATGGTTCCCACTAGTAGACTGTCTGCAGGCATGGCATGCCATCATTGGATGTTAGGAGTCTTAAGCAAGGAAAATTATCACTTCCTTTCCTCATTACTAAATGCGTTGGAAATAGAGAGGTATGCTTCTGCCTAAGTTGATTAGAGGACAAAAATGTTTCTGCCTATTCTCTTTTTGCTGGCAATCATTGCTTTATTGTGGGTATGACTGGTTTGGCTTGGGTGAGGAGCAAGCAAGCAAAAGAGGCAGATCTTGCGATCCTGCTTGTGTACAAATTTTCTACCAAACAGCAATGGTATTCAAAAATCTGCTAATGGAAGGGTATGATGTGGCTTATGGGTGGACAAATGCATTTAGGCATTTTTTTCACAAGATCCAGGTTAACCACAACTATCTGAGCATTAGCCATTGTGTGATCTGCAACCCTTGTCTATGTGGTCAGTTATTCCCACAGAATCACTACCTGCCATTTTGGTGAGTTGAAAAATTGCTTGATAATCCAAATTTATAATTTAGGATGTAGGGATCATGTTTTACACAAACTTGGAGGCAGCATGCAGTGCATTCTTAGTCCACAAGATAAAACAGAGGAAAGGTGCTACAGACTCCCACAATATTCAGTGCCTTTGTCCAATGCTTGAAACTCAGTGCTGAATGATGGTGAATGTGTCCATACCAGCATGAAGGATATGACACTGATAGCTGGATTTCAGAAAAGAATGCCCTGTAAATGTGTGGATCAAATATTATTCAGTCATCTAGTTTGAGGTTTCATTAACCTTTACTAACTGTGAAAGAAGACAGAAAGATTGACCTTACTGGCCTTGCTGACAAAAAAATTGGCAGAATTCTTTAGATTCCTCTACAACCACTTTAAAACTTTATTCCATAAGCTCCATTGAAGCATTGACATTTGAAGAGTTGTCAAAGTTATCACTGCACTCACTTTGAGGGGTTATGCTCATTATTCTGTCAGATAAGAGTAAAACATCACAAGGTAGCATAGAAAAGGAAGGACCATCTCCACTAAGCTCCAAGCCATCTTTGGAAAAATAAGAGGATAGGATGGAATAGGATCAGTAAATTTTTCAAAGCCTCTTGTAATAGTCAGAGTGACTATTTGTACCTATCTACATATCGACCCATGGAGAATTTTTCATGGCAACTCAGCAAACCCTTGTTCTTCCATTTGAGACTAACCCAACATAATAGTTTATGTGGGCTCTGGATGTATCACTTCTGATTGGGGTGACTATCAAATGCTGACCTTCGTACACAAACTTCATATGTTGCATTGATTTTCTGGATATGCTGTATCTCACTTTTTTCTTTAGTACTTGCTGTCTTACTGGTTCCATGAGCTTTCCAACCATGATGCATAATCATTGCAGATAGTGGTAGATGAGCATTTTGGTCCATGCAAAGCAGATAGTGGTAGATGAGCATTTTGATCTATGCAATGCAGTGGTAGATGAGCATTTTGGTCAATGTAATACAGATAGTGCTAGATGAGCATTTTGATCCATGCAATGCAGATAGTAGATGTGCATTTTGATCCATGCAATGCAGATAGTACATGAGCATTTTGATCCATACAATACAGATAGTGGTAGATGAGCATTTTGATCCATGCAATGCAGATAGTGGTAGATGAGCATTTTGATCCATGCAATGCAGATAGTGGTAGATGAGCATTTTGATCCATGCAATGCAGATAGCAGATGTGCATATTGATCCATGCAATGCAGATAGTACATGAGCATTTTGATCCATGCAATGCAGATAGTGGTAGATGAGTATTTTGATCCATGCAATTCAGATAGTGGTAGATGAGCATTTTGATCCATTCAATATAGATAGTGGTAGATGAGCATTTTGATCCATGCAATGCAGATAGTGGTAGATGAGCATTTTGATCCATGCAATGCAGATAGTGGTAGATGAGCATTTTGATCCATGCAATACAGATAGTGGTAGATGAGCATTTTGATCCATGCAATGCAGATAGTGGTAGATGAGCATTGTGATCCATGCAATGCAGATAGTGGTAGATGAGGATTTTGATCCATGCAATCCAGATTGTGGTAGATGAGCATTTTGATCCATAAAATGCAGATAGTAGATGTGCATTTTGATCCATGCAATGCAAATAGTGGTAGATGAGCATTTTGATCCATGCAATGCAGATAGTGGTAGATGAGTATTTTGATCCATGCAATACAGATAGTGGTAGATGAGCATTTTGATCCATGCAATGCAGATAGTGGTAGATGAGCATTTTGCTCCATGCAATACAGATAGTGGTAGATGAGCATTTTGATCCATGCAATGCAGTGGTAGATGAGCATTTTGATCCATGCAATACAGATAGTGGTAGATGAGCATTTTGATCCATGCAATGCAGATAGTAGATGTGCTTTTTGATCCATGCAATGCAAATAGTACATGAGCATTTTGATCCATGCAATGCAGATAGTGGTAGATGAGCATTTTGATCCATGCAATACAGATAGTGGTAGATGAGCATTTTTATCCATGCAATGCAGTGGTAGATGAGCATTTTGGTCAATGAAATACAGATAGTGGTAGATGAGCATTTTGATCCATGCAATGCAGATAGTGGTAGATGAGCATTTTGATCCATGCAATGCAGATAGTGGTAGATGAGCATTTTGATCCAAGCAACGCAGATAGTGGTAGATGAGCATTTTGATCCATGCAATGCAGATAGTGGTAGATGAGCATTTTGATCCATGCAATACAGATAGTGGTAGATGAGCATTTTTATCCATGCAATGCAGTGGTAGATGAGCATTTTGGTCAATGAAATACAGATAGTGGTAGATGAGCATTTTGATCCATGCAATGCAGATAGTGGTAGATGAGCATTTTGATCCATGCAATGCAGATAGTGGTAGATGAGCATTTTGATCCAAGCAACGCAGATAGTGGTAGATGAGCATTTTGATCCATGCAATGCAGATAGTGGTAGATGAGCATTTTGATCCATACAATGCAAATAGTGGTAGATGAGCATTTTGATCTATGCAATGCAGTGGTAGATGAGCATTTTGGTCAATGTAATACAGATAGTGGTAAATGAGCATTTTGATCCATGCAATGCAGATAGTAGATGTGCATTTTGATCCATGCAATGCAGATAGTACATGAGCATTGTGATCCATGCAATGCAGATAGTGGTAGATAAGCATTTTTATCCATGCAATGCAGATAGTGGTAGATGAGCATTTTGATCCATGCAATGCAGATAGTACATGAGCATTTTGATCCATACAATGCAGGTCCTCAGATACCTTATATCTTTTGCATTTTACATATATCACTAACATAGCCTATTAGTTTTTTAAAAGACAAGAATGACAAAAATGTTAGAAAATAATAAATCTAGGTGTCCATCTGCACAAAACAAGTAATGAGTGTGTGAATAATATCAGCACCACGTCTGAAAAAAGTTCACAACTCTGATAAATTCACATAAATATCAATATGTTTCAACAAATATAGATTACAATATGAAGTAAATACCTTTACCATTATGTACATACTGATTTTCTTGATGAATGGTCAATAATCTGCAAGATTAGCTTAAACTTTTGTTAGAGGTAGGAGATATGATATATATTGTGTCTCATATTAAGCAAGAGCTGTAACTAAATACACAACTGCAGCCACCTAGTAGTGGTGAAAAAAAGGGATAGGAAGAGTGTCTTTTCCTTCATCTATTTTATCTTCCTAAAACTAATGTATATAGGTAATGCAGATGATTATTTTATGTCACAGGAAATCTTTAATGGCAGCTGACAGTGATAATACAATAATTTCAAAGCAAATGATTTTATTTAATTACAACATATTTTCTGTCTGGTGTGGAAATTACATAAAACATGTCTCTGACATACTGTATATACTTGATACTGTATATAACATCAAGTTGATCACCACAAAGCCAATTTCGTTTTGACTCTACTTTATGGCAGGGTATATTTTGCAAGTCATATCCATCTGAACTGGTGACTTGTCAGTGAGTTATATATACATAGACTGATAAGAAAACAAAAGACAAAACCAGTATAAAAAAGAATTGCATCACTGAGTTAAATTGATTACAAATAAATTAACAGCTTACAGTTTGTCCATTTTCATGTAATAAATCCATAGAAGTCCAAAATGGTTGACATTTTAAATCCATGTATATGATAAAATCCATAAATTCAGTTATAGGTCAAATACCTGTATAAAATTGCAGTTCAGAATGACCTGACTCACATTATCCTATAATATGTTAATTCCACACAACTTTCAAATAAAAAATAAACATATGGTCCACATTTTTGTGATTAATTATTTTCTATAAATGTCACCATCTAATGTCATCTGGTACCAAGTGCATCAATTCATCCTCATGGTATGATAAAGTTCAGATAATCTCCATCATCATCATCATTTAGTCATTGTAGATAATTGTCATATAATCACAAATGTTGTTCTACATTGTTTCCATGGCTTCACTATTTTGTCTGGGTGCTCATGCAGAACTTGGGCTCTGTAATACTTTGATCATATAGTCTGAAATCTATTGAAGGATGCAACTGAACACATGTCATTTATGAGGCAAGATCACAGGTACTTTAAATAACCACCCTGTTACTTGGAACTGAGCAAGTATCAAACTTGCAGCTTGATCAAATGGTTATCATATGGGAATATAAACCGCTGTGTTTGCAAGCTAAGGAATTAAGTTCAAACATGCATATAAAGTTTTAGAATTCTACTTGGTACTATTCAAGTATTAAAATTCATGGCTTAATCAAAAGATTGTTAACCTGAAAACAAAGTGAGTTCTGTCTTTACAAGGCTAAGGCTTATTGGGCAACATGCACTTGCAGCAAACTTTGTAAATAACACAAGGGAATTTAATCTAACTTGTGAAAATGGAAAATACAAAATAGATCAAATCATGTTTTGCATAAAAGAGTGTTGATAGAGCAAAACACAAATATGAATACAAATACTGGTTATTTTCAGTCTTGCATGAAAATGTTAGGATTATACTTGCTAATACACAACTACAGTAAATACCCACAATAAACAACACTGATTGACTCTTCATTTTGTGGTGGGTAATAGTTTAAAATTATTATAATTCTAATAACTTTATATGCAAGTATTGTGTAAAAAATATTGTCATGAAAATGATAAATGCAGTGCAATCCAAATACACATTTCTGAATGGTAATAATGGTATGAAAAGGTAAAGATATATGGATTGACAGTATCTTTATGCACTGCAAACAGTCTAGAATTTCCAACAGTACTCCTAGATTTCTCAAAAATGTTTGTATGTCAAGCTTTTAAGATGACCCCTACTCTGCGTGAATAAAAGTTTCATTAAAAATGCTTCTTTTCTTTATCATTATGGCAAAGAATCTGGCCTTCTTCCACTCTCTCCTGTTAACTCCCATAGAGTTACTGCACCAAACTCTATTAAATCCCCATTTTGGCTACAGTAGCTTATCTACGGGGAAGGCACTTTACACCTTGGAACTATAAAACTACTTTTACTGCTGTGCCGTAAAACACAAAACTACTTCATTTTATTCTTGACAGCAAAGTTTTATTTACCAGTTTTAAAAGCTGATAGAAATCTTAAAAAAGAAGTAAAAATTTATTACTTTTTAAACTTATTTAAAACCCTGTCCAAGAATGTGTAATTTATAGTGAGGTCCAACAACCCGGCTGTACATTTTCCGAGGTTTGCTTGAAAATTTAACCAAAAAACCTCGGACGTCCGAGGTTTTTCCAAGGTTTTCCTAGGAAAACCTCGGACATCATCTCGTACATTAAAAATACACCTAGGAAATACCTTGAAAAAACCTTGGACATCAGAATTTAGTTAATTTTTTAGCTCGGAAAAACCTAGGAAATAAAAACAGTCATTTTCTAGCTCGGAAAAACCTAAGAAAGAAGATCTTTGTCATTTATTAGCTCGGACATGACTCAAAAATGTGGACTTAGCAATAATTTTCAGCTAGGACATGGATTTGGTGTGTTTTATTGGTGCACTTAGAGAATTCTGATATTTATTTAGAACATTTGTTTACAGTTTATTAAAATGAATAATATTTGTCATCCAAAACAATTACCAAGTCTACAATTTGAATTAAATAATAACTTTGAATTATTGTTGATTAATTGATTTGAGATAAACATTTTGCAATCTTAGTTCAGGCAATGCCAAATAGGAACACAGATTTTGGTTTCTTATTTCATTTACATGTAGATAATAATATCAGATACGCCAAACCAAAATGCATGCTTATGACAAGCTTGCAGCAAGCTTGCTGCAAGCTGACGATAAGCTAAGTGAACTTGTGCAAGCTAGTAATGGTGCTTGCACAAGTTTGCAAGAGAAATTTTTCAAAGTCTGCAAGCTTGCAAATAGGAATTTTTCACAGAGTCTGCAAGCATGCAAAATCTGAAGTACTTGATGTAAGCTTGCACATGCTTGCAATAATCAGTTGTAAAATTTAAGGTAAGTTCTGCATGAGATCAGTACTTCTTGAAATGTTGAATATATGTAGTGTGAATATATGTAGTGACTAGATCATATACTCAGTATAAGAAACTACACTGTCAAATTAAAAGATGTTACTGGTAATCTAGTTTTTATTTATATCATCTTTTCAGTATTGCAAAATGCTAAGAACTTATATTACTTGTGCTTAGCTGGTACATAAATAAAATATATTATTCCAACATTTCTCTATATTTTAATTAACTATGAACATTATTATTATATGTCAAAAATAAATTGAATTATTTCTTGACCATTTCAAAAAATGAAATATTACTTTTTCTACAAATGTCTTTTTCTCATTTTCAATTTTTACAAATATTATACATGTTAGAGAATATAGTGAGCTTTTTGGCATAAAGGAAATTCTTTATGTGATTGAACACTCAATTAGCTATGCAGTCATTTTGTGAGGTAATTGAAGAGTTGGTAAAGATTCCATTTAGTAAAATCCTGTAAAACAGTAAGACATAGAGCTGATTGCAAAGTTAATTACAGACTAACTTGATACAGCAAGATATTTGATAACAAGTACTTGTAAATCTATTTACCAATAATGTATGCACCATCAAATATAGTCTCAGTAAATCTTGTAATATTAACTTTTGGCATTAAGTTTATGAAAGTATTCTTATATATTTGTTTTAATGACAATCTGCTGCCAAAAGAAAATAGTTGTCAGTTATTTAATTACTAAATAAAATTTACAAATATATAGTTTTTGTTTTTCTTTGAGAGAGAGATGCATCCCATTTTTCCTGCATTATATGAATAAATGAGCTTTGTGAATTTTGCTCCTTTAAAAAGAAGAATTCAAATAAAAGCATGCAAGGTGAAGTGTGGCTTTCCGCGACAAATTTTAATTGGTATTGAGTCATAAAAAGCGGTTACGTCCCCTGTTTACAAATTATTTTTTTTATTTTTTTTTTTAGCAGACTGGTTTACGAACTGTAAATAACATGTAAATTTGTTTGAGTAAAAAGAAGACAATAATACCATTGTAGCATCCCGTTCAATATGGCGCAATTTTCAAGGTTGAACTTTAACAATTTACCTAGTTAATTTAGTAAATTTCATTGCCCGCTGAACCATTATATGTGCAGTAACCGATCCTATAATCAGAGAGATAATCTGAAATCACGGAGTTACAATATTGGTGTGTAAATTCAAAATTGTGTTGTATTTTGCTAGTTTTCGTGACTTTAGTTTGCCAGTAGCGTTCTTGCACGTTTATGATTTCAATGTCAAAATATGACTTTGTAATGTTGCTTCACCCAATGACTGAGATGACAACGCTGCAGATCATTATTATTTATTGCTACACTTGTTAAATCGATGAAGTGTTATCAGTTATCGACAAATGGGTTACGATATGATAAAGTCAAACGCACGGTTAGGAATCTTATTTCATTTATTCTTAGGGTATTTTTCCTCTCGCACATCTAATCAAAAATTGTTCAGAGGTTGTTATATTTAATTCTTTTCATCCTCAAAGAAGATAGAAGTTATTTTATTTCAAAATGTCTTAAGGTACGCAATCAGTTTGAAAGGAATTTTGTTGTTCAAAACTCACAAGTGCCATTCATCTGACGTGCTGTAGACCTTTCAAAATGAATAGTAAAACTAAAATTTAGGGCTCATTAAAGGATGATCTTGAATAACTCTGATGATTCCTGGACTTGATAAGTGATTTTGGAATAATGAACTAAAATTGAAATGCTTTTGCCGAGGTAAATACTTGTTGTTTTTTTTTTCCTGATTACATGGTATATGTTCGATGTAATCCATTTCAGAGGATGATACCTGAATCACACAAGAAGCTGATGTGGATGCAGAATTTTATTCTGAGGATTTTGTTTAGCAGATTGAAGTGATTCAGAGTAATTCTAATGACATTCTTGTTTTCACCTAATAGTTTATCGTGACAGATGAGAGGGAATCTATTTGACACCATCCTCCCCCCAATGGATTTCTATATGGAAGTAAATTAGAGTAACATTTCCAAAGCAATACATAACAAAAGTATAAGGAGTTTGCACACACAGATCCCATTCATATGCTATTATTTTCATCTGATTAAATATTATTAAATGATTTGATGACTTCAATCTTTTTTATTGTGACAGTAAGATCTCATTTTAATTGATGTTCACCACATATTAACATTTTCATTTTAATATTTGATATTACATACTTTTTGCACATCAAGAGCTAAACAAAATGGAGGTATGTGACCATGTATAAAATAATTCAATAGATGCCATATCAGTTATTCTGATGTAACTTAGGTCAGCTTTGTTTGCAAGATTGCGCAATCTTCTAATCAGTGAGTTTGTCACAAGCTTTCCTATTACTAAATTGCGCAAAAGCTTGCAATGGGCAAGCTTGTGCAAGCTAGCATCGGTTTCAAATCTAAGCTTGCTGCAAACTTACAAAACAAGCTTGCCGCAACCTTAAAAATAAGCTTGCAATTTTAGTTTGGGATATTCAGGACTAGCATTTGCTTTAAAGAGCTTTACATTAGCGACTAACGTGCTAAATGTGATAAGGAATTGAACCAGGATGATTTCAAAATTTATATAACTCCAAACTGATTAACTTCCAGGTTTTAAGAAGGGACAATGTATAGATCACTGGTGAGAATTGTTGATATTGTTGCCAGATACCCATGTCTATCAAAGATAGCCTTATCTTTGCAGAATTTGTTTGGCCCATAAGTAGAATCCTCCTTCAATATCATGAGTGGTATTATTGTGTAAATCGTCCAAATATTCTAGATGTGTTATAATTCACTGTAAAATGAGCAATTATATGATAAATGTTTGTTTATAGAACAAGGACTAATTCAAGACACCACAACAGCATCATTTTGTTCGTTAATCAAACATCAAGTCTGCAGTACAACAGTGACATAAGGCAGGATCCTAACATTTATTCTTTTCACTATTAAATTCTCAAATGGATGCTTTTCTGTAATTTTGCATCTTTTTTACAGTTGAAGTTTTCAATGAAGGATAATATGTTATATGTTTATGTGTTCACATGTCTGTGCATATGTTCCAGGCTTGATACTTGATTTTTACAATCACTTATTTAGTGTCAAGCCAGATTCTTCACATGTTGTATATACTGTATATATTTTACATTCCAGACAAAAAGCCTCACAGTAGATTAGCTCTGTAACTGAGTTACCTTCTCTAAATAAATTATTATCATTATTATTTCTTGCTTTGGATGTCATAATTACAACGTCTGTATAATTTTTTTTAATGGAAAAGAAAAGGAATATGAGAGTCATAAAATACAGCACTCTGAGCACCTGACCATAATCATTACAAACTTCAAGTTCACAATCATTCAGTAAAAGTTAAGGAAGTGTACTAATTGAAGTGAATGCTGAATATAAATAATTTTTCAGTATATGTTGCATTTGCATTCTGGTTCAAATCCATGTGGATTTTGCCCATTGTGATAAGAATTTTGACCAGCTGCAGAACCATGAAAGTAGTGAAAATATGTTTCATACATACTGTAATTCTGGCATGTAATAAATAGCTTAAACTTTGTATGCCTAAATCACGCTGTTTTGCCACTTATAATAGGAATAAATACTTATACCTCTGTGATTAGTATGCATTGAAATGGATGAATATTTCAGATCGTTATGTAAAATTTGGCACTAAAGGAACATGATGGGCATTCTGGATATTTTTAAAAATTTAATTTGTGATGAACAAAATTAAAAATATAATAATGTAATAATAATTTGCTTCATTATAAATTGTTGATCTGATGCATTTTTTGCCAGAGGTGTCCTAGGAAACCTTGGACGAAGTCCTAGGAAACCTCGGACGATGTCCTAGGAAACCTTGGTAGATGTCCTAGGAAACCTCGGATGAAGTCCTAGGAAACCTAAGACATTTGAGTATAAAAACCTAAGACGAAGTCCTAGGACACCTCGGACAATGTCCTAGGAAACCTTGGACCATGTCCTAGGAAACCTCGGACATCTGAGTATAAAAACCTTGGACATATATCAAAAGTTTTTGTCTGTAAATAGTTACTGTAACCTCGGAAAGTAAATAACCAATACTCCGAGCTTTTTCCTAGGAAAATTTGTCCGAGGTTTCCTAGGAAACCTCAGAAAATGTACAGCCAGGAAAGTGAAAGACAACAGATTTATAAAAGGAAAAAATACAAACTACAATTAAGGTACATCTAATTGAAACTGAGCCCATGGACTTACTCTTGTGGGCCTGGTAACATGGAAGTGTAATGATTGTAGAAGCCATCCTCTTCCTCCTCTTCCACTTCTGCTAATCTTTGTTCTAGATTCTGAAACTTACGCTTGGTATGTGCTGCCTTAATGAAGAATGCCATAACAATCACGAGCACCAAAATGGGAAGCACAATGTAAAGAGCTGTCATATTCGAACCAGAGTCATTTGGAACAATCTCTACAACTGAGGGAAAAAAAAAAAAATTATAGCAACTTTTGATGATTTTGATTATAGATGGCCAATTCCATATTGCTGAACAATAGAGAAATAGGACTGTAACATTCTTTCATTCATTATCAATGAAGCTTTAAATGTCAGTGTTGAGAAACCATAACATTTAATAGTCTATAGAAAGTATGATACCATTCTGATTTATGACAAATACTCACTTATACGTCAAATCCAACTGCAACTGCTCAGACCTATGTCTGCTGTCACATTAGAATACATCATGAACATGCACGGATATTGTTCCTACTAAAACTCATCCAACAGCGAATAATACAGGACCATTTAACAGTTTGAAAATTTCTGATCAGTGTTTACAAGCTCAGCCAATCAGATGCAAAATCACATAATTAATGTCTATAGATTTCAATCATAGCTATATGAAACCAAGCCCTTGAAGATAAAGCATATTTACCAAGTTTAATAAAATTTTTATCAAATTAGAGTTTCCAGAGTAAAAAGACAACTCAGTCTGATACAAAATTACATCATAAATAATCATGGGTCTTGCTTGTAATAAACCTATCCAACATCTTAGTTTTATTAATTTATTTACAAAGTTTGATTACAAATAGGTCAGAAATATAGTCTTCATTCATAATAAAGATCAATGGACATCTTGATGATATAATCCAACTTACCAAGTTTGATAAAAAATAGAGTTGCTAAAGTATTGACAATCTTAACAAGTCAGATGCAAGGTCACCTTGTTATTATGGAATAGATCTCACTCATAACTGTACTCATCTAAGATCTTGATCAGTTAAGTCTATTGTCTATTGCATACGTTTAATCAAAATCACATAATAAATAAAATGGTAACAAGCTCAGCCAATCTGATGCAAGATTATGTATTATGAATGGATCTAGCTTATTACTGAACTCAACTGAGACCTTGATAATATAACCTGATATTCAAAGTTTGTATAAAATTAGACCCAAAATATGTCATCACCACCACCCCACACCCACTGAGTGGTAGCAAGCTTGGCCAATCAAATCTCAGATTACCTAATTAATATGTGTATTTTGTTCATTATCAATTTTATTCTGAGATGTTGATAAGTTTAAATTCCAGATATGATCAAAACTGAATCAGAAATATGGCCTCCAAAATGGTAACAGTAAGAAGCAATTCATGACAGACTATGCAAGCCATATCATACCTGGTTTTATACCCAAGTGAGTTCATTGTTCAGACGTCCAGTTATCTCCAAACATAGTCATTTATATAGTCATGCACACAAGAAAATAAAGAGGAAAGCAATGCAGTTTATAAGAAAGCATGTACTTTACAGAGAAAGTAAGTATAGAGCAACTTTTTCTCCCTGGTGTTTCCAAGGGAAAAGTATCTTCTAGGGCCATTTTTCCAAGGCAAAAATCTGCTCCTGGGGAAATATTATTCTGTGAGAGCTCTGTAGTTTGACATAATTGAGGAAGATGACTCTGAAATGGGAGAGAGGTAACTCTAGAATAAAAAGGGGCAATTAACTCTTGATTAGCTCTTTTTCACTAAATGGATTCTTGTTTCCCTCAGCAAAATTTCAGATGTCCTAATTGCTTTTGAAAGAGAGAAAGAAAGGTCAGTTGAACTTGCAATTCAATTGTTTCCAGTTAGAAGAGAAAAAACTTGTTCAGATCAATACATTAACAATCTGATACATTTTTTCTTCTTACCTACTTTAACATTAATATTTTAGCTACGTTTCAGCTTTTTGCTATTATCATGTAACTGCTGTCTTTGACACCAATTTTTACTGACAAAATATATGCACAGTCAAATCTGGGTTATCTGCATGCTAATTACAAGATCTAACTTTAAAAATAAACTATTTAAAGTAGAAAAAACTAATAAACTTTATTTTACATCAACTGTAAATCAAGCTGATCTACTTCTTAGATTGATTGATGGTTTGATTTAGTATACAGTAATATGTGAATCCAAGGCATGTTGATAATTCATGTTGTAAAATTAAATAATACCAATTATGATTGGATGACTGTTGATCTGAGCTAAAACAAATTTAACAATGACCACTAATCCACCCCAAAAACTTATGGGATGACAATGGATCCAGGCAAATAAATGACTGGATGACTGATCCAAATTAAAAAAAACAAACATGGCTTGATGATCTACTGATCCAAGCTAAGAAAAGCATGATGTGTTGATTGCTGATTTAGGCTTAAAAAGTGACCAATCCAAGCTAAAATGATTATGAATGTATGATAAATGATACAAGCTAAAAGAATACTATGACTGAATGGCCATTAATTCAAGCTAAAAGAAAACTATTGCTGGACAACTAATTGAAGCCATACAAATCTGTGACTGGATGATGACCAATCCAGGCAAAAAAATAACTGGATGACAGCCAAACAAAAAAAAATGACTTGATGATTTAATGATGTACTGATCTAAACTGTGACTGAACAACTACTGATCCAAACTATATATATATTAACTAAATGACTGATCCAAGCTAAAACAGCTCTCTGACTGGATGATTACCTGATCCATACTAAGAAAACTAAGACTGGATTATCAATGACAAAAGCTGAAAACAAATTATGACTAGATCACTGACACATAAACTAACTTCATGACCATTGATCAATGCTAAAAAATTGACTGGATGACTGATCCAAGCAATAAAAAACTTTACTGGATGATTGCTGATCAAAGTTTCAAAAAACTGATGAAAGATCAAAACAATTATAACTTGATGTCCACTGTTTTAACATAAAAGGAAACAATAACTGGATGTCTAATATTCCCAGCTAAAAGCAAACAATGACTGGTTGACACATACAAGCTAACAAGAATGTATGACTGGATGACCACTGAGCCAAGCAAATAAAAGACTAAATGATGGATTCAAGCTAAAAACATCTCTGACTGGATGACTACTGATCAATGCTTAAAAAAACTATGACTGGATGATGAATGGTAAAATCTAAAAATAAACTGGATGACAGACAAACAAAATTATGACCACTAATTGATGAATAGCTCAAACTAAAATAAACTATGGATGACTGATCCAAACTAAAAAATTATGACTACTGGTCCAAGGACAAAAAAATAAAATCTCCCTGATTTGTGTAAAGAAAACTTGACATGTATGTATCTGCATTAGCTGAATTTTTCCTCTGCCCATCTGATATCTGTATAAGAGACTCATCTTGTTTAATTGGTGAGGTTGCATCTGTTTGTGTGAATATTGATTTTTTTTCTAATAGCTGGTTTTGGTTGGTCTGAGTGCCCTGACAAGCTCTTGTGTTTTTGTCCTTAAATGACATCTCTTTGTAATGTATTGTCTGGGTTTCCTGGCACACTTTAATTGCACCTGGTTTATTCACTGTTTGTAGACTTTGATTTTAGTGCAGAAAGTTTCTGTTCTAACCTTTCTACTTGGGCTGAAGATTACCTATCATTATTAAACATTGCATGGACGTGCAAGTCTAGTTATGGATTCCATGGAACTCAAAGGAATTAGTTGCACCTATCATAAACTGGGGTCCTGGAGTTTCCTCTACATTGATTGCAATCTTGCTTTTTTCATGTAAAGCTGTATTAATGTGACATAATTTTGAGATCAGTGGGATTCAGGGATGGGTGTTGAAGCCCTTGGCTGAGGTAATTAATTTCAAACTTGTGCTTTCTCCCATTTGCTGACAAGTGTTGCTAAAATAATTTACCCAATCTGTATAGCCTGGCCATTGTACATGAATTTTACCAGTTATTATGTAGAGAGTATAGCCTGGCCCTTGTACATGAATTTTACCAGTTGTTATGTAGAGAGTTACAGTGGCAGAAACCATATCCATGGATTTATAGATCAATCCATTATTTGAATGTCCCTGCTGGAAGTGTAGATTATCATCCAAGAATTTCTTGAATTTTGCGATTATGGAATTATTTTAGAGTCAGCTGTGATTGTTATACTCTGCATATTATGTTGGATTTTAAGAAAGTTTGGAACTGAAGAGGAGGAGTCAGTAATGTTTCATTTTGGTGTTACACAATTTTGGTAGGTTGAATCTATTTCAAGTGAATATTTCTGTTCAGTATTGAGGGTGTCCATATTTATACCATTTAAGAGATCCTCTTGGGTAAATCCTGAAAATTAATCTGCTGAATCTGATCTGAAAAAATGTGTAGATTCACTGAGACAGTGAAGAAGTGGCCATATTTGATTTACTGTACTTTTGTCAGAACATGCAAACATGCAGATCTGTACTTATATCCACAGACTGAGCTTACTAAGTTACCCTAACACTTTATGCACTGCCTAAATTAGTTGCTGGTATCGCTTAGAACTAGTATATTTTCTTCTGTACTGCTGTATTTCCAAATGTTTCAGGATCTGGTTAAGTCTCATACAATGGCGACCAGGTTCATACACTATACTGACTGTCACAGGTCCTGAAACTAAGTCTGATGACAAATTTACAGAATGGAGAGGAACATTAACAAAGCCACACTCTACTCCCTAAATGAGAACACTCTCATTAGAACAGAACTTCTCAGAAGAAGGCAAAATACCTGACACTAAAAGATTCTGAGAAGCTTCTGTATCCCTTAAAATTTTAATAGGAATGGCTGAACCACTCAAGATTGATATAGAACCCTTCAACATGAATGGTTCATAGTTCTCCATAATAAAATCAGAGTGGGGTTTATGAGACCCAACAATGTATTGTTTTCTATACATGACTGTGACCTTGACCTCTTAGAAATAAGAGCATTTGGGATAGGTCTATCTTAATTCTGATGCCTATATTTCAATTTAAAGCAATCATAAATGATGTGTCCTTTCTTGCAATAGGCACATGTAGGGAGAGGCAAGGATTTTGAATCAAGTTTATCAGAAGCTTTATTTTTAGAAGTTGTGCCAGATTGAATTTTAGGAGGAGTCATATTAGGCTGAAATACCTGTCTACCAGTAGATGGCTAAATAAATGATTTACCGACAACAGGAACTTTATGAGTTAAGGAGTACTCATTGGCAGCAAAAACAGCATTTTCCAAGGTTTCAATCTTATTCTCTCCAAGATGATTCTTAATATCATGAGGAACACAGTTTTTGAATTCTTCAAGTAACACAAATTGTTCATGACTTTCATAATGATGTTCAACTTTCTTGGCTAAGCACCACCTCTTAAATAACTGTTCTTTTCCACTAACAAATTCAACATAAGTCTCTCCAGATTCCTTTTTATAGTTTCTGAATTTGTGCTGATAAGCCTCAGGGACTAATGCATAAGATGCACTCCTTAACTAAATCATAATCCAAACTCTGTTGTACTGACAGGAATGCATAGATATTTTGGGCTTGCCAAAAAGTACACATTGTAATAATTGAGTCCATTGTAATAATTGAGTCCAATGCTCCCTTGGCCATTTCAAATTTTCAGCAACTTTTTCAAATTAGATAAAATATTTGTCTACTTCCTTTTCACTAAAAGGAGGAACTACCCTGATATTTTTGTAATGTCAAAACTTGAATCTGCATGTGAAGTGGAATTGTGCTTGCAACTTGCCAGCTCAAATTCTTTTATTCTAAGTTGAAATTTCCTTTCAGCCATCTCTCTTTGTAGTAGTATCTGTTTATCTTTCTTCCTTTCCTGTCTCTCTCTCTCCTCTTTCTCAAATTGTAATTGTCTCTCTTTCTCCTCTTCCTCAAATTGCAATTGCTTCTCTTGCAACTGCATTTGTTTCTCTATAGTTTTCTTTCTGCAGCTTGAGCTTCCTTAAGTCTACTTTTTTGAATTTTACTTTTATTTTACCACAATAAAATGTAATGAAACAAAAATAAAAAAAAAGAATTTTAGAACTTACACATAAGCAATTTTTTCAAGAGTCACATTTCTTCTTTATTAAATATGCTGATATATAATATTTGTGTGGTGAGAGTAAGGGCCTTTTTATTCATATGGACCTAATCAAGGCTACTGGAGGCCTACTTACCAGTTACATCAACAAAAGCTGAAAAAAAGAAATGTAAATCCTCAGGTGAAAAGCAAAGGAAAACTTCTTGATGGTGATCAAAATGTGCTGAAGAATGCACATGAACACAACCCTATCACAGCTGAATCATTTTAATACAAGTGTTTGTGGAACAGAAAAAGTAAAATACTAAATGATGACTTTCAATAAAAAAAGAAATAGAATCAAGAGAGCTATTGTTAAATGAATGTTTGAAAAATAAATAATTTCATATTTATGGTACCAAAAAATAGACACTTTTAATGTAGATGAAAACAGCAGCATGCAGATTAGTTTTGTAGACTTGTAATATAAATTTTGAAATATCCAGGCAAGGATCAAATAAATAGCTCATGCATATTCATGAATTACCATTCTAATCCATAATGTTAATTGTTGGGACAGAACATCTCCAGCTATTTATTTTCCATTTAAGAGAGTTTTAAAATGAAATTATGTCAGTAGGTAAGACACTGAATTCTTCTATACCTTCTTAAGAATTTTGTTCTGAAATTAGGTTATCTTTGCCAAAATGCATGCAATGTTAAGAAAACTGTAGGTTTTATCTTGCATTGCCATGGGTCAAAATTTGTCACAAGAAAAACTGGTATTACCATGTATTCTAGGTTTGCATAATATCATTTTGTCATAAAGAGACTCATTGTTTCTCATCCTAGCATCCACATGACAATACTATTAAAACACATCAAGACACAGCTGGGTCATCAGTAAATAAATCAAAAGGAACAGTTATGGTGATCAGTAAATAAATCAAAAGGAGTAGATAGGTCAATAGTAAACAATCCAAAATAAGTAGCTGGGTCATCAGTAAACAAGTCAAAAGAAACAGTTATGGTCATCAGTAAACAAGTCAAAAGAAACAGTTATGGTCATCAGTAAACAAGTCAAAAGAAACAGGTATGGTCA
The DNA here is from genome assembly GCA_016746295.1 of Potamilus streckersoni. Taxonomy (NCBI): domain Eukaryota; kingdom Metazoa; phylum Mollusca; class Bivalvia; order Unionida; family Unionidae; genus Potamilus; species Potamilus streckersoni. The sequence goes on along the minus strand of JAEAOA010000520.1, from coordinate 503,387 downwards.
TCAGTAAACAAGTGAAAAGAAACAGTTATGGTCATCAGTAAACAAGTCAAAAGAAACAGTAATGGTCATTAGTAAATCAAGCAGTTAAGGTCTCAGTAAATACATATAGAGAAGCAGTTATGGTCATCAGAAAATAAGTCAAAAGAAGCATTTATGGTCATCATTAAGTAAGTCAAAAGAAACAGTCATGTTCATCAGTAAGCAAGTCAAAAGAAACAGTTATGGTCATCAGTAAATAAAGCAGTTAAGGTCTCAGTAAATAGGTCAAGAGAAGCAGTTCTGGTCATCAGTAAATAAGTCAAAAGAACCAAACTGCTGGTCATCAGTAAACAAGTCAAAAGAATGTATTAATGTCATCAGTAATTAAGTCAAAAGAAGCAGTTATGATCATTAGTAAATAAGTCAAAAGAAGTTGTTATGGTCATCAGTAAACAAGTCAAAAGTATTAGTGTCATCAGTAAGTCAAAAGAATGTATTAATGTCATCAGTAATTAAGTCAAAAGAAGCAGTTATAATCATTTTTAAATAAGTCAAAAGAAACAGTTATGGTCATCAGTAAACAAGTCAAAATAACAGTTATGGTCATCATTAAATCAAGCAGTTAAGGTCTCAGTAAATAAGTCAAGAGATGTCATGGTAATCAGTAACAAAGTCAAAAGAAGTAGTTAGTCATCAGTAAATAAGTCAAAAGAAGCAGTTATGGTCATCAGTAAAATTTGTGCATGATCTTGCTATTGACCTGATGTTAAACATGTAGTGACAGTAGAAAACTGAGCTGGAATCATTATAAATACTTTGCCTGTTAAGTTCAAGCATCCTCAGTTTAATTTCATACTGTCCCTAAGAAACCACAAGCCATGGAACTAATGATACTTACCATCCTCTGGCACTTTGAAAGAGAAGATTGGTTCCCCTTCCCATTCCAGGTACTTGGGTTCATCTTCACTATCATTCAAACTTTTGATCTACACAGATAAAAATATTACTGTATGATGGATATTGTATACTCGGCTCATTTTTACTTATTGTATTTATTCCTTCTTTTTGAAAATAAGTACAAACATTATGCATGCATTATTAATCCTGTTTACTTGGTCTTTTAATGCATACAAAAATATGTAATTAATAAAATTATCATCATGTACTGTAATTCAATAAATAATGACAGCAGTAAAAAATATATGTAAAAGTAATAATAAAAACATTAATAATACTTCAATTATAGAAGATAACTCAATTACTACAAATTTGTTCTTTCTTGAGGTCTTCTATACAATCTACCTATGTACATTTTAAAATATATATGAGGTGTCCAGATGGTGTCCAGTGGCAACTATACTTTGACTGCCTGTTGGACATTCAAGTCTATACTCTTAAAATAAGTAACATAAAAGAGTGAAGTAAATGTTTTATGCATGTTTTATACATGGAAAAATGACAAAAGAAAAATATAAAGTATCTGTATCTACAATATAAATTTGTGTAAATTGCCTGTGTATAAACTATATACTGTGTATCTATAATATATACTGTGTATATATTATATAATGTGTATCTATACTATATTAACATGTATTTAGTTATGATAGAGGTATTTCATCTTTTTCTTGTATTTTATGCAAAGAACATCAAACTTCTGTGGATGTAGTGATCCCAGCTCCCAGCCTTTCAATCAAAATATAAAATTCCATAGTTATTTTTACAGATTTATTTTAGTCAAAATATCAAAATATAATATTTCATAGTTGTTTCTAGATTTATTTCGAGTCTAGGATTCGGCTAATGTAGATATGTGAGAAAGCTTGCCAGTAGCTTCTCGTGGGTCGGTGGTTCTTTCCGGTGATTTCCTGGTTTCTTCCTCCACCATTAATACTGGCCGCCATGAATAGCCTATCTTGTGCTGAAAAATGGCGTTAAGCCCAACAACAACAACTAGATTTATTTCAGTCAAAATATCAAAATATATCATAGTTGTTTCCATATGTTTCAGTTTCTTTATAGATTAAAATGATTGTAAGTGTATACAGTTCAATGATTGCAGTGAACAAAAACCAAATGTCAAAACCTGGAATCTCTCTCTCTCTCTCTCTCTCTCTCTCTCTCTCTCTCTCTCTCTATATATATATATATATATATATATATATATATATATATATATATATATATATATATATATAAGGACTGAAAAACTGTGAACTGCAGTTGTATAGCATTAGCACATCCTTCCACGAATGTTTTTTCACATATTTTCATTTATTCATGTGTCGAAGATCCACTGGCTGTCAAATTTCCAATATGCTTAAAATCTTCCATGATCCTTTTCTTTAGTTGGAAATGCAGATGTCAGTTTCATATCACTCAGATTTACATGGGACAACTGACAACATATTTGGCTACATTTTTCTAGCTGGGCAAGGACATAACCATTTATGTAAGTTGCAGAGGACTAAGAAAGAGCTGACTCCTACAATCAGACTTGCTATTCTAATTTTGTTGTGCATTTTTACAATGTCATAGGCTCAACATATATTCTTTTATGGATTATTACACATCTTCTTTTCTCTGTTTAAAAATGACAACTATTTGTTGAAAATCCACCTTTACCATGAACATAAATGGTCTGTAATACAATAAAAAAACCCAAGGTTATTTCATACCTGTTGCAATGTACAGTTCAAATACCAATCTATGGTGAGACCCACAATTGCATGCTTTGTTAAAACATGGTAGGCCCCCAGAATTTCATTTGCACATATTTTACTTGTATGCAAAAGGTATTTTGTTTTCTTTTTAAAGTACAAAAAATAGCATGTAAAAAGTTTACTATCATTTTGGGGATGAGATTCAAGATGATTGTGTCATGGCTTCTGAATTTTATATATATGTATTTTTCTTGCACACAAAACAACTTTTTCAATAGTACAAAATATAATGTGTAAAAAGTTTATTAAGGGATAATGATGGGTTTTAGTGCTGATTTTAATATTACATCAAAGCAAACTAACTTTGTGCAGGAAAAAAACGTATGCTAACAATTGTTAACAATGACAGCATAAAATGCAAATGTAATTTCCAATTTTTTAAAGCTATAAATAATATTTGATCATCAAATTACTTTTTAATGTGTTCATATGTTCTTTTCTATGAATAGCCTCATCTCCTGGGTAGTGTTAGCTGTCTCTAACCAAAATCTAGGCCAGTACATGTACATGTAGCATGTAAACAAGCAACTACAGGCATGAGCTACTGGTAACAATATTACAGTGAATTGTTTAGTGATACATATTTGTTGACAATGTGATAAAGATCAAACAAAAATTGCCATTTCTATTATATATCTGTTATTTGTGTTTCTAATGTGATGTGAATGATACTTGAAATTTATAACATGTGATGTATACTTGAATTCATGCCTTTTGCATATGCAGTACTTATTGCTTTATGGACTATACTAAACAAATTGAAGTTGTCAATACACATGACTATTTTATACTAGTTTTGTCTTCAATTTAATCAAAAGAACATTTTTTGTACATGCATCATTTTCTTCAGCCAAATGACTTGCTTGGTTATAACAAAGTTTGGTTTATAACACAGTCAGGTTTTATGGATCACAACAGCATGTTGTAAAAGGGGTCACACTGTACAAGTTTCAGTAAAACAATTATTTTTGTTATTAAATCTGAATATAATTTTATTAGCAGAAAAAAAATGCTTAACACCTAATATGGACACTTTAATGTCAATTCATTCATTTATATATATATATATATATATATATATATATATATATATATATATATATATATATATATATATATATATATATATATATATATATATAGAGAGAGAGAGAGAGAGAGAGAGAGAGAGAGAGAGAGAGAGAGACACAGAGAGAGCATGTACATGTACACAATATTATTAATATGGTAAAAGAGTAGATGCAAAGATGACTCAATGTTTCTTACTACTGCAAGTCCTAATTACTGGTACACTGTGATAATTCTGAGTTTCTGTTTTGATGTTATGAAACAACAAAGTAATGAGGAAATAAAAAGTTGGTATAAAGTCAAACATTTTGTAATCAAACTTACCTTTAGTCCATAAGCCAGTCCTCTTCTCTCCAGAGCAACTCTTAGGTAGGACTGATTCTATATACAATGAGAAATTTTTTCTGACCAGAACTACCGTTTTTAACAAAGAATGAGAGGTTTGGAAAAAATCATTTGTAGAAAAGGACTGTGACCACTTTTTGCTGCTGTTGTAAAACTGCTTTAAGATTATTTATTTCAATGCTAAAATATGTTGTTGAAGCTGAACTAGATCACATCTATAAATGGAAAATGACTAGATAGATACTGACATAGGACAATAGGATATTTTACATTAATAGAGTTCTGTGCATAATTGTATCACAAAAATCAGAATGTTGTAACAGATGTCAAATATTCTATACTCTCTTGCCAAGCAGAGTTTAAACAAATCTAGATTTGCATTTGTAAAACATTAGGAAAAAAATGAAGTGCAAGTAGATAAAGTTTAAAATGTTTTAAAATTTTGAATAAATGCTATAATGTTTAAAAATCTAATCTGGTCATCTATATATGCATGCAAACATGCATACCAAATTTCAAAGGTCTATTTCAAAAGTATTTTGTTTAATGTCTTACAAAGGTTACATAAAAGCTCTTAAAAGTTTAAGAAGTTAAAGAGAAGGTGAAAAGAAATATAAAAATTGATGTAAATCTAACCAAGCCATCCACATATGAATAATAAATGAGCCTATCAAATTTTAATCCACATATAAATAATAAACGGGCCTATCAAATTTTAATCCACATATGAATAATAAATGGGCCTATCAAATTTTAAACCACATATAAATAATAAACGGTCCTATCAAATTTTAATCCATGTATAAGCAATAATGTAATGAGGAGACCCCATTGGCTTCAATTTTTCATTTTGTTATTTAATATTCAAATTGTTCAAGTTTATGATGGTGATATTAAATGTTTGGCGGGTTTTGTAGTGCCATCTAATGTCCTTGTTTTGGGTCACATGATGCCACCTGGGTATAAATACGGGCCAACTGCGGCTGCTATGGTGGTGTTTTAGGAAGTGGCATAGAGTGAAGACATCCCCTGCAGTGTAGCAATGTAACCACCCCACCAGAGCAAGCACACTTGGTCATATTCTGTTGGGTAAGAGAGAGCCAGGCTAGGAATATGAAAAGGTTAGGGACAAGGTTTTTCATCGACCATCGGCCAGGCACTACAAGGCTTGTCCATGCGATCACAGTGGGATTGCACAATACACATTTAAAAAGAGGATAACTCTTCTTCCATCATATTATGGCATCTCTCTCTATTGATCTTGAATGGATAAATGACTCGACTCAGTGACCAGACAGAAGAACCAAGTCTGCAGCCAAGACTGAGACTAGTCTGCAACACAGTCAACGACCAGGAAAAGACCAGTCGGGAAGTCTGCAACCAGTCAGCGACCTGTGACAAGTCAGCGACTGTGACCAAGTCAGCAACCAAGATCGAAACAAGTCTGCATCCAGTTGGTGACCCTGTGACAAGTTGGCAACTGAGAGTACGACAGTTGGCAACCAGAGAAAGACCAGTCCATGACCCTGCGACAAAGACAAGTCGGCATAGTCTGTGACCAAGTCGGTGACACCCAAGAAGCCAGGAATAAGACAGTATCCCGCTGAGGTAGGAATCTATCTCACTCTGGAGTGTCAGTCATCAGATAGATTCAGTGGGGTATCACTCCTAATACAAGACCTACCATAAAGAACCCGAGATAGCGAGACTAGGGGCAATGTAGCTGAGGGAGTGTTCAGCTACAATAAAAGGGCCTATCAAATTTTAATCCACATATAAATAATAAACAGGCCTATCAAACTTTAATACACTTATAAATAATGAAAGAACCTATCAAATTTTAATCCACATATGAATAATAAATGGGCCCATCAAAATTTAATCCACATATGTATTATAAATGGGCCTATCAAAATTTAATCCACATATGAATAATAAACAGGATTATAAAATTTTAATCCACATATGAACAATAAATGAGACCATCAAATTTTAATCCACGTATGAATAATAAACAGACCTATCAAATTTTAATCCACGTATGAATAATAAATGGGCCTATCAAATTTTAATCCACGTATGAATAATAAATGGGCCCATCAAATTTTAATCCACGTATGAATAATAAATGGGCCCATCAAATTTTAATCCACATATGAATAATAAACAGACCTATAAAATTTTAATCCACATATGAATAATAAACGGGCATATCAAATTTTAATCTACAAATGAATAATAAACGGGCATATCAAATTTTAATCCACATATGAATAATAAACAGACCTATCAAATTTTAATCCACGTATGAATAATAAACGGGCCTATTTTAATCCACATATGAATAATAAACAGGCCTATCAAATTTTAATCCACATATGAATAATAAACGGGCCTATCAAATTTTAATCCACATATAAATAATAAACGGGCCTATCAAATTTTAATCTACATATTAATAATAAACGGATCTATCATTTTTTATTCATCTACCTAATGTGTTTTTTTTCCTGGTAATTACGCTAAAAGGTTTTGTCAAGGAAATGTAAGTATTTGAAATGCAAATAAAATTTTAAAATATTGCTGTAATGACTTTATAATCTAATTAGATTTTGTAAATTTGAATATAAACATGCATACTAAATATAAACATGCCCACTAAATTTTGTCTACCATTTGTGAGTTTGCTTAATCACTATTCATATTAACAAGTTTTTGTCTAAAATGTCCTACCCAAAAAAAAGTAAAAACTGCTGCAATGACCTGAAGATCTGAACATTTCATCAACTTATGACCATGAAGTGTTTACAGTTTCAGATATCCAGCAGACTACATGATAATTTGGGTCCATAGCTGGCAACCCTATTATGTACCAAACTACTGTATATCAAGTCTCACTGATATACACAGTTATTTTAGAAGCAGTAGGGGGAAGGTGCATGGATAAATGCAAACCAACATAACAATAACTGCATTTATGTAAATAAAATAATTAACTGTCACATAATGGTAATTTTTCTACAGTAGCAACAGCAGTATTGGTACATTACTATAAATTGAGCATCTTAATGGCCCACACTGCTTACTCTGCTTTTATATGCATTGGCTGTGCACAAGCAGAATATGTATAATAGTAGTTTAATAGTCTGACTCTTTAGGTCCCATTATTTTCAGAGAACGTTATGCAAATATGCAACAAACCTAAAAGTACTGTCATTTTCTGTCTGGTGATGGAATAATGCAAGTAAGCCTTTTGGAGGGCTATGACCACTAATTGAATAGGCATGTATAAAACCTGCTTATCCATTGGGCAAGTTTTTACTGCTATTACTGCCATATTAACTCCTGCTTACCTATCCATTAGGCAAGCATTTACTTACACAATAACCATTAAATGCTTATCCATTAAGCAAGTGTTTGCTGCCATCAATGCCACTTTCCTGCCTTTCCATTAGGCAAGAGTTTAATGACACATTAACTACAACCTACTCAGAAATACAGTCAAATGATGGGTCTGGTATAGATGACACAGCTCAATCAAACCAACTAAGCACATTTGATTGGCATTAACATTAATTTTGGGTTTTCAAGTTTAATATTCAATACATAGCTTACAGTAACTATGTACTGGTACACAAAATTGTGGCAAGGTAGGAATGCAGATTGTTGTTACATGTTTTGGTGATATCTAGTATGAATAAAATTGTTAAGTGACTGATACAGTCAATGAATAATAGAAACACAATATTTATTGATTATAAATTTTCAAGCTAAGGTTTTTGTCACAATTGCCTTGTATCCAGAACTGCATTATAAAAATGGACCTTGTAAGAAAGGGAAACTGTACTATTTATAGAACATTAGATATTCTTCTACTCTTCATGTATCATGTACATTGAAATGACAGTTATATAGACCAATCAGGCAACATTTGTTTTGTCTATAAGACTGATCTTCTATACAATCAATTTTAAGCAATTGGGGATTTACTTAAACTTTTGAAACACATTGCAAGAGTCTACTGAAGTAAGAAATCCAATTAATTAATACCTGGAATCAGGAATGGCTGTGTATATATATGAGAATTATTTACTAGGTCATCATTCGAGTGTGTCTGCTGCTACTGAGAGCTTATATAACACCAATTCAGTGCCATCATTTTTTGGTGCTTAGTCATGATGGTATATGGGTTGGTGCATGCAGGCAAGGCGATGGGTGCCATTTACTTGCAGACCTGGGTTCGAAACTCTGTAGAGTATGAATTTAATTTTTCTAACCTGTATGATAGTATTGTTTGTATTAAACTATTGTTTCTGCCCACTATTATCAAGATTCTACTACAGAATCCAGGGATAGCACAGTCTGTTCTCTCTGGTATATATATATATATATATATATATATATATATATATATATATATATATATATATATATATATATATATATAATGGAGTGTTCATTTTTGTGACATTTGTTGGTCAGATAGCAGGTGAAGGTGACATTTCTGAGTGCATAGTATGTACCATATCTGTAATTTTCATTCCTTCTAATGGTTTGTGCACTATAAATCTAGAAAATGTTTAAAATATTTTAGTTTAAGTTTTAATGCCTGGAATTTTTGTTACAAAAAGTATGCAAACATTTTCATGGGGAAATATTTTATATTGAAATTGATATACTAGTTCATGTGTGAAACATTACAAATAGGTTAATGTAATTTCAAGTGCCATCAAGTTTGAGGGACAGTGGCTGGCCATGAAAGTTAGAATTTATCCTGGGTACTGGTCTCCATCATATCAGAGACCACTCAAGACTACAGTCAGTACTTGTGAGAAAACTGCATTAAGGTTTTGTATGTAATCCTACAAGCCAGAACTACATGTACAAAGTACATGTAACACTACACTACCAGGTTGCAGCAGTGACACAAAAGTAGCCCATGTCTTTACAGGATAACAAACTAATAGTAAAAGAAGGATCAATAGCACCCCAGTGTGTCACATTATCAACTGGTAGAGTAGTGTTACAAATTAACACCAGTTTTTCATATCCACCACCAAAGGATCACAAAAACATAAAATTCATCTCTTCCACCATTTATTTTTCACAGTCCTTGCCAAAATCATGAACATTACAGGACAAATATTTCAAAATGATTAGAGATACCAGAAGTAACCTGTTTAAAGCTAATAATTGATTTGCACAGAATTAAAATTAACTGAGGTTAAAGAAACACTACTGGCCCATTAGGTGATGTGACACACTGAGGTTATGATCAGGTTGCTGGGGGAGTAGGATAGTTGATCCAGATCTTGTCTATGGTTGGGCCCTGAAAATTATAAAACTTTCTAAGCACTCACTACTGCTTACCACAGAAGAGATGAAACTTTCTAATGAAACATTAAACATCTAAACTGGTAAATTGTATTTACTATATGATAAATACAAATTTATACAACTATGTTTATTTTTACAGGTGTCATTTTCTTCAAAGCTTACAAGTTCATTAGAAAACCAGTTGTTCACCTATAATTTTACTGCTACTTACCATTAAGGGATTTCTGATTATCATTAAACTTTTGACTTCTGTTTACTATATTATGAAATGGAATTGATGTACATGTTTGAGATAGTGATTAATTGTTCTAAAGGCTATTCCACTTAAATACTATGCACTTGATGAAATGAAAATATTTTTAATTGGAGTTTTTTTCTTCAAATCCTCTGCAAACGTATAATTTGTTAATAAAAATTTAACATTCAAAATATTGTTCATTGCATTTTTGTATGCAATCTACAGGTCTCACACAGATATTAGGATGTGCCTTCTGGGCTGAACACAAAACAAGGATTCCAATAAATATTACATATTATGAAATACTTCTATAATTTTTGTATAAATTTCACATATTTTCACAGATCCATAAATGTTATTAAAAGGGTATTAATTGACATAATGGATTTGTTTGGCACTTTCAGAGCCAGTGAAATTTGCAGTTTCCATGGTGAGCCACCTCTCTTTTCTCCATATTGCTATATATTTTTGACTTAATTTATTTGCCTTGGATACATTCTCAGTATGTCTCATGTTTTGAATTGCTGCATAATTTCAAAGCAAAAAGTAATTATGACAAGAAAAAAAATCATATATAATAACATACATGAATACTACTCATGACACATGATACTCATCTTGTGACATCTTCCCCATTGACCCTAACCTTGACTATGACGACACTATGATAAGGTATTGCAATGCATCAAGTTTCAAGTATATGTTAAATAACTTCAGCCTGGATATGAAAATGGGCTACTGACTTCTACCCATACATGGATAATGGTCAATAATTTTATTTTCCTTTGCCATAATCTTGAACTTGAGGCAGGGGGCATGTCAAAAAATTTCTTTAAGGAGGATACAAATTACAGTTCCCTTGCTGTGACCTTCAACTTGAGGAAGACTATAGTATACAACACACTGTCTCTAAATGATATATAATTTGCTAAATTTTATATTTCATTCAAATATCTTAACTGGTTCAAAACTTATACTTCAGACAAGGATCCAAGTCACAGAAGAAAATTTGTCTTTGTTGTAACTTTTATTTTGAAGCATGGATATGGTCTTTGTACATGACACACCATCTAGTCATTATATATATTTGGACTAAGCTTGACTAAAATATCAAGAGTGGCTCAAATATTGTAATCCAAAGAAGTACACAAGTCTAGTAATTACATTTTCCATTGCCACACCTTGACCTTGAGGCATGGTGCATGGGTTGCAAAACACTGTCTATAAATGATATCTAATTAACAATGTTTCATTTAAATATCATCAGTGGTTCAAAAGTTATACTCCCAACAAGGATGCAAGTTGCATTATTACCTTACCCATGCAATGACCTTGATCTTGAGACAAACGGCATTACTATGGTACATGACACTGTCTATTCACAATACATAACTGGTTATACTCCTGGCAAATATAAAAGTTATATTTTTCCCTTATTGTAACCTTCACCTTAAACAAGGGGTAAAGCTTATAATATAGACGTTATATTTCGTTTTTAAAAAAAGTTTAATTCAAATATTGTCAGAGGTTTAAACTTTACATGCCAAACAAATACACAAATCACATGGCTAAGGATCACAAAATGCCCTCTAATGTGATTTTTCATTAGCTTAAGTTTCATTAAAATATCTTTAGTATTTCAAAAGTTATGGTCTGGACAAGGATACAAGTCAAAGAACTGCCTTAATCTTGACCTTGAGGCTCTGGTCATGTCTATAGTATCAATGCACCAGAGAGTCATAATACTTTGGCAAAGTTTCATGAAATTCTTTCCAGCCATTATAAAGTTATGGTCTGGACAAGCAAATCTTAAATGGAAATTTGGATGGATAGACAAAGTTATAACACAATATGCCCAGCTCAAGTTGTTGATGCTGTTGCTGAGTTTAATGCCAGTTTCAGCATATGATAGGCGTATACATGGCAGACAGTATATTTGGTGGTGGCAAAACCCAGGAAGAACCACTGACTCACAGGAAGTTCTTGATGTGCTTTCCCACATACCCACAATGGTGGAGAGAGGTGAGATGTGTGAGTGATCTATATAGGGCCACACATCTACCTGAGGCTTATTGCCCAACCTAAGATAAACTAATGAACACAATTGAGGTATAAGACAAAATTAATTTCATGGCACATTTTAATTTTTCTTGCAAACATTTTCTTCTGAAAACTTATGTCTATATCTATTGTATCTACAGTGTTACTTTGTATCCTGTTATCAATTATTGCTATAAATACCATTGCAACTAATTATATGATTATGTTGCTAAACTAGGCGTAAAACAATGATATCAGACTGGTGAAAAGTTATTAAGTGTAATTTGCAGCAAAACTTTGACAACTGTTCATCCAAAATATTAAATAGATTTGAAATAAAAAAAAACAGAAAAAAATCTTTGATGTATATATGCCATATTGTATGTATCTTGTTTTCTGAACAGGAAATGTTCATAAATACAGCAAGATACAAGCATAAATGTACATGTTTGAGTATATGTACATGTCTGAGTATATGTATATGTTTGTGTAGATGTACATGTTTGAATATATGTATTTGTTTGTGTAAAGTTTAAATTTTCACAGTTTTACTTACGGCTGGTACAACAGTAGAGTTTTCCATGTTAATCTTGTTGGGTCCAACTAGCGGACCCCATTGGAGGGCATAGTGGTTTACTGAAGTATTTCCTATGCGGACTTGTGGTAGATTCCACATAAATTGGACTTCTAACATGCTTGGCACATAGACAATAAGTACATCACTTGAGTTGTATAGGAGTCGACCTAAAAATGTATAATGTACATAATCAGTTTAATAAAAAAGGATAGGCATTCATCCGTTCTATCACAAACTTCCTTCGCTTCTTTCATTAAAGTTTGCCAATGTAGCCTACTGAAGTTTGTCATTAAATAGTTAATTATGTTTTTATGAGGTTTACTCTTCAATCTTTCAATAACATAAATATAGACTGACCACACACTGATTAAACATTAAAAAGGATATCTTTCCAACAAAAGTTGGCTTCAAAGACCAAGTAGCAGAGTTTGAGACCAATCCACCCACATCTTCCATCTCATGCTTATTGGCATGCACCCTTATGTTAGTATTAAAAAAAACTTGTTAAATGGCCACTTCTTCCACTGGAACCCAAACTTATTAAACAGACACTTCTTCCACTGGAACCCAAACTTATTAAACAGACACTTCTTCCACTGGAACCCAAACTTATTAAACAGACACTTCTTCCACTGGAACCCAAACTTATTAAACAGACACTTCTTCCACAGGAACCCAAACTTATTAAACAGACACTTCTTCCACTGGAACCCAAACTTATTAAACAGACACTTCTTCCACAGGAACCCAAACTTATTAAACAGACACTTCTTCCACTGGAACCCAAACTTATTAAACAGACACTTCTTCCACATGATCCCAAACTTATTAAAGAGACACTTCTTCCACAGGATCCCAAACTTATTAAAGAGACACTTCTTCCACAGGATCCCAAACATTATCAATAGCCAATTCTTCCACAAGACCTAAGCTTATTAAATGGCCACTTGTTCCAAAGGGCCCAAAATTTATTCAATGGCCACTTCCTCCACAGGAACCAAAACTTATTAAACAGCCACTTCTTCCAAAGGAACCCAAATTTACTCAATAGATAGTTCTTCTAAGAGGCTTCAAACTTATTCAATGTCCACTTCTTTCACAGCTGCCCAAACTTATTTGATGGCCACTCATTCCAGAGGACCCCAAACTTATTAAGCAGCCACTTCTTCCACAGGACCACAAACTTATTTAATGGCCACTTCCTCCACAGGACTCAAGCTTATTAAATGGCCACTTCTTCCAAAAGACCCAAATTTATTCAACGGCCACTTCTTCCAAAGGGCCTTAAACTTAGTCAATGGCCACTTCCTCCACAACTGCCCAAACATATTCAATAGCCAATTATTCCAGAGGGCCCCAAATTTATTCAAAGGCCACCTCTTCCAAAGGGCCTTAAACTTATTAAAAAGACACTTCCTCCACAGTACCCAAACATATTCAATGGCTACTTCTTCCAGAGAACTCCAAACTTATTAAAAGCCTCTTCTTCCACAGGACCTTAAACTTGTTCAGTAGCCACTTCTTCCAAAGGGTCCCAAAGGCTACTTACTCCACAGTTCCCCAAACATATTCAATATCTACTTCTTCCAGAGAATTCCAAACTTATTAAAAGCCACTTCTTCCACAGGATCACAAACTTATTCAATGGCCACTTCTTCTAAAGGGCCCCAAATTTATCTGATGGTCACCCCATAGTACCCCAGTCTTATTAAATGGCCAATTCTTTTAAAGGACCCAAACTATTGAACAACCATTTCTTCCACTGTACCCAAAATTTATTCAATTGCCACTTTTTCCACAGAACCCAAAATTTGTTAAATGGACACCTTTTGCTTTGAAGGTTACTGATGTTCAATAACATTCTCAATCATTCTTTGATTTAACAATAACAAATATACATGTACCAACCTGTCCATTGGATTTAACTATAGCAAATATACATGTACCAACCTGTCCATTGGATATAACTATAGCAAATATACATGTACTAACCTTTCCATTGGATTTAACTATAACAAATATACATGTAACAACCTGTCCATTGGATCTTTGTCAGGAGAAAAGTAGTTTACTTGTTCAATTGTGCAAGGTCATGACAAATAAGAATTATACCAGATAATTTCCATTGTTTACATTACAAATGTATAACTAATGGGCAGTTCATAACTCTAGATAACCTATGGAAAGTTAATATGTTCTTCTTTAAACTTTCTATTCAAATTAACTTACAATATGCAATTAGTCCAATTAAATATACAACAGTTTTCAATAACCAAACCTTTCTTCCATTTCAGCTCAATTAAAAATAAAGAGCTATCCAGTAAATCAAGATTACCTTTATCTAGAACACTCTGAACATCACTTCCATATGTGACTCTCACTGAGTAAACTGGATAGAGACCCCACTCATTGTCCTTAATTATCTGGCCTGGTGCAACAGGGACAATCTAAAGGTCAGAAATAAAATGACAAACATAAGACTGGACATAAAAACCTGCTTTATGTGCAGTGGATACAAAAAAAAAAAGACAAATGCAGAGGCTACCTCTTCATTCTTTCAAATTCAGAACAATGTCAAGAAATGCAACATGTTCTACTTGTCAAAAAAGCAAAGTAAATTTTACTTAAGTTCAAATTAATTAGATTGTTTTTAGATATCACAAATTTATGCTAAATGGTGAAAAAATCAGAATTCTAATACTGGACATACTGTCTGTACTTTCTTAAAATGCAAACGGTGTAGACACAGATCTGTCATCACTTAATGCTCCAGCAGATCTGGTCTATGCAGTTTGTTAAAAGTAATCAGGAGAACAAACAATATAGACCCTGATCTTCTGGTATGTTATGCAATGGTAGATAATGGTCTATTTTGTTTGCAGTTGGATCAGACTTATGAGTATATTATGTAGTTAAGGAAACTGTACAGCATAAAATAAAAACCTAAATTTTACACTATGAAGATTTCTTGCACTAATGTATGCAATCTTAGCCTATCAATAGTGTGACACTATTTTGGCATTTAGCCAGAGGAGTGTGGCTCCCTTAAGATAATTTTCTATATATCAACAAGAATACCATTTTAAAAGCTTGTCTTTTGTAGTTTGGTAGGTGGAGACCCTACATGGGAATGGAGTTCTCATTCTCTATGACAACTCCACTGTATTTTCATATCTCAAACAGCAAGGCAGAACCAAGTCCCCAGACCTTTGTATCCTTGCTTGGGATGTTCTAAAGTGGTGCCCTCAACAATAAATCTATGTTCAAGTTTGATATATCCTAGGCTGGCTATTGTTCTGCAAGAACCAGTTAATACAAACAGAATAGTCTCTTCATCCCTAGGTTTTCAGTCAGTATGTGCCTGATGGGATTGATCTATGATGGACCTATTGGCAACATGGTAAAATGCCAAAATCCCAACCTTTGTTTCGTGAGTCCTGGATTCAAAAAGCCAGGATAATCAATGCTTTTTCTGTATATTAGAATAGCTAAGTGTACCTACTCCTCATCCAACACCTCAGGTTCTGAAGGTCATAGAGGAAACAAAACAATCAGACTTGTATCTCTTCAAACTGATTAATCCACTCAGATGGGAAATCTTAGATCAACCTTATCAATCTTGTAACAGAAGAACCAAGAATAGAGATATTAACTCAACTCCTTTAAGTGATCAAGATGGCAGTGTTTCATATATTAACAGAGTTATTGAAATTGCATATCTGGACATTATTAAAATACTGTATTACCACTGCAGGCATTGATGCCTGAATAGCTAAATTCCTATAGCTCTTTGATGAGAAATAGCACCAATCACAATTAAAATCTACCATTCCACAATTATTGGTTTTCTGAATTATATTAAAAGAGAGAATATTGGACAAACCAAAGACCAGTTCATTTTGGATTGCCTGTACAATGACACTGGATTCTTGCCCAAGTGAAATTTATCACTGGTACTAACCTGGCCTGAACAAGACACCATTTGAACTGCTTTCATGAGATTAAATGTTTCACCTGTTATATAAAATTAGTCCTGCCTTTTCATCATACTGACAAATGGCAGGCAGAATCAGCAAGAACATGGTGGACCCATCTACAGGCATTTCTGACAAGATGGATCAGTATCACCAGTACTGGATTTAGGCATAAGCTAAACTAGCTTAGGGCCCCAAAGTCTGAAGTCAGTCTGAAGGGCCCCCTTAAATTTATTTTATACCAAATATGGCCACTATCGCTTCCCATAGCTTAGGGCCTTGTTTTGTCTAAATCCGGCACTGAGTATCACTTATGATGTCCTCTGCTTTCATTGACAAGAACATGGGTAATCAGAATTTTGTAAATATTCCTGTCTACTCAGGACATGTCAGCTAAAGGTCAACTGCAGGACCCAGTGTGAGCTCTGAAGTAATACTTAATAAAGACTGAGTCAAGGGAGATCATGCCTCTTCTTGCCCTTAAGAGAGAAAAAAGATATATCAACATAGAAACTTTTGTCCTAGATTATGTGGGCTATCTGTTTCACATATCAGAAATAACCCCACACTAATGAATTGGCTTTACATCTTCAAGGATCATGATGTTTGGACAGTCACAACAAACAATGCATATGAGTGAAACTTTTTCTGTTATAATCTATTTCCATGGGATGGAGATCCAATTACTCCAGTTTTAATCTGATATCTTTCATCCTAAATGACTCAACATAATCTGGTAGGACCTTCACCTATGTTGCAAAATGTTACCTTTTTGGTTCATTTGACAACTTCAAAAGGACATGGCTTCACAACTTCCGGTGGATTCATGGGAAGGAGAATTTTTCCCTTTTTAAGCCACTCTCCAACATATGGCACCTATTTTCTAGGTGTGTTATCTAGAAGCTGACTCACACCTCAGATGACCCAAGATGGTCTCTACCTTAGCTTCTTATTCTCCTAAGGTGTTATGATTTGGTAATGTATCTGAAGAAAAACTAATTTTTGTTTTTAGCAAAATATGTATCTTCAATAATAATTACCGAATGAAAATGTACATACACCCTTCCAGCCTCCTTGCAGTTATTTACATATAGACAGCATAAATAGCATGTTTTCAGATCCAGCAGTAACTGATGATTTCACAAGATTTGGCACCAATCCTGGTATTAGGGGAAATCACTTTATCTAAGTGCTACTTAGGGGGGTAAAAATTTTTTAGTTCTTAACTATACAGTTTTAATCTGGTACCACTCGATTTGCTTTGTCTAAGTTCTCCTAAGGTATTTTGACTGGGTAAGCATAATCAAAGAAACATAGTTTACTAGAAAAATTGGTATCTTTGACCTCTTTGTTGATATTCATTACTGTACTTTTTCCAAAACCTCCTCACTGCTTTGCAAAAAGGTATAACATATTACTACCATGCAGAAATAGAATTCAGTATCATTATAGTTGTTTCTAGGTCTTTGGTTTTGCCAACACTCAACTCCATCCCAATTTACTATCATAGTTCCAGTTGACTGAAATTTATCAAAACATTCACTATTGAAAATATAGATTCTGATATATGCATTATCAATAAGCTATCTTGTATTCTGCAGCACTGTGCTTGCTATTACCTGCACTCCATATGTATAAGGTAATCCATAATTACTCAGGGGTAGAATGACGTCTCTGCTACTCTGAAACAAAAATATTTTGAATAATGTTCAAAACACTCTTCTACATTCTACAGTATCTCAAAATGTTCTTTGGCATATTATCTCTTTACCAGCAGATTTACTGGGGTGAACTTGTGTGAGAAGAGAAGAAACTGGCATCTATTTCCTTGTAACCCTAGCTCAAAATCCCCTATTTTGTTATCACTATTTTAGTAAACATATTCCAGCCCATCCATTATATGCCTCTCCCTTGATAACTCATGCATAATGGGGCCCCAAAACATAGACAGCACTATAAGTGATGGTGTGAGTTATCGAGGAATCACCATAAAAATATGAAATGATAACATCCTTGCTGGATATAAAGAAAACCATGGCAGGAGAAATGAACTGGTCTTTTTAGAATTTTATTAGGGAATAAATGTCAATAAAGGACTATTTTTAATGAAGTTATTCATTTTTATGTACGAATGACCTTATTTCAAGATGTCCAACCACTGAGAAATTGTTAACATTATTCCAACTTAGGTTTCAACAACCTTTATGTTTGCATGAAAACATTGTTTTAAATTGTTGATGAGTAGTCTGGCTCCATGATCTATTTGACTTCTGATTTGCTCTCTACTTTTGTGGAATGTAATGCAAAGTGCATATTAAGCAGGTAAACAGACCAGTTACTGATTCAAATTCATGATTAAACTAGATTCCTTTTTATTTAAAAATGGTGACATTTAGAAAGTGAAACATCCATGATCATTGAAAGTCAAGTTTTGTATTGTTCTGTAATAAAATATTGATGCCATGATTTCATTGCAAGTAATAGCTATACATCTTATAATCTGTGAGTAAACCTCCAAGTGCCAAGTCAAGAATTCCAAATTATCTACAAACTCTAAAATTAGCATTTCATTAATAAAATGTATGCAAAACAGAATATTAAGTCATCAAGTATTGATTTCACTTGGTTGTCTTGCTATCACTGATCAAATTTGAGGATAAGTATGCTGATTTAAGGCAGTTTAATTATATGACATTCACCAAAATTGTTTTAAAGCGTTTGATTGATTGCTTGAAATGAGTTGACCTGACACTAAACCAAGGTTACTAGCTCTTAAGCAGGTTGGATTAACATGCCTTTTAACTTTTCATTTAGTCCACCCTCTTTATTTGATACCAAATACATAATTAAGATGGTATTTATTATAAAAGGTCAGCTTTTAATTTAATGCAACAATATAATAAATGCTTACACAAATTAGGCATCAAAACAATGGCACTTAATTTGGTTTTCATGTGTGTGTGTGTGTGTGTGTGTTTGTGTGTGTATTACTTTTGCATTAAGCCAAATCAACAACAGTGAATTAAACTGAATAAAATGATCCTAGACAGACATACTCTTACTGATGTAACCTGAGTTTATTTTGATAATAAAGAGATAAAACTTCATTGCTTGTCTTATGTTTATAATTATCTATAAGCTTTTTAATTTATTTAAGTAAATTTGTAATTATAACCACCTCAAGAGAGTAATCTTTTAACATGGTGGAAATCTGTATAATGTCCAGGATGCTGAATAGATTGGACTGTGCCTGACATATACTCTACAAATAGCTACACAAAAAAAGAATTATTATATAATTTAATCAGCAAAACATGTTCATTTGCACTAAATCAGTAGGAAATACATTAACTTGTTCCCTTTTAAGTCACAAGCAAGGCATATGATCAATGTTAATAAGTACCAGTGAATGCTAATGACACAGAAAATACATTTACTGTCACATAATTTCAGTCTGCAATTGCTACTAATCAATGCCTGAATTCTCCATTGCTTCAGACATGAATATGATTGTGACAGTTAATATTTGTACTTGAACAATGTTCTTACTATATGTAATGAAGACTTTTTTTTAAAAAAAAATGGGTAACATTTGTTGTTGAGTGTAATGGGTGACAATGAAGATCATAAGATACATGGGTATGGTAAATTAGTTCAGTTTCTGAAAATTGTCATCATTCATGTGAAAATCTAATTATTTATTAAAGAAATAATATTTGAAGCTTACTTTTGTTGTTGATGTCATATTCTCATTGATTAATTGACTGTATACAATACGGCCAGTAGTCTTAATACATTTTAAGATCTTTTCATCCTGATGTGTGTGTGGGGAGAGGGAGAGGGAGAGGGAGAGAGAGAGAGAGAGAGAGAGAGAGAGAGAGAGAGAGAGAGAGAGAGAGAGAGAGAGAGAGAGAGAGAGAGAGAAGGAAAAAATGACAAAATTGAATGTGCCTAAATATGGAAATAACAGTCTGAATAGGACACATTTGGGTAGATATACTTCCTATAAACGGATAAAGAAAATAGCTCAACAAGTAATAACACTGATATGGCAATAATAGTGAGATGACCATTGTGGTGATAACAATTTTCTCTCATTAATATATTTCAATATGTTGCCATGACAACCAAAAATGTGGGAGTTACTGTAAAAGACTGTAAGCCTCTGACTACAGGAAAAAATTAAAACAAATTTCATACTCATAATCATTAAAATCTGATGTTACACTCTGTTGGACCATTCTGTCATGTTTCTGTAACTACTCCACCAGCGCAATACTGACTCAATCAATCCATACCAGGAAGCAATAACAAAAATAAAAACCTCTTTTGCTTTTTATGACATTGATAAGTTCATTAATGTGGGAGTGGCATTAGAAATGGAACAAAAAAAAATAGGACTGATTTCTGAGGCAAATAAAACTAAAATGAATCTGCAGAATATCATACATGAAAGAGTACACCATCAAAAGAAGCATAACTGAAGTAAATGGGGTTAGTGATGAAGATGTTCAAGAGCAGCTAATTAAATTAATTAAATATAAGCACTAGTATAAGCATAAGAATGCTAAGCAGACTAAGATGCATGCCAAGATACTATAAAGGAGAAGTAATTGAGCCACCCAAATGAGATGTGAGACTTTGGTACCTAGAAATTTACAACGTTGCAGAGTGTTGACAACTTGAGCACTGAGAACAATTTGCAGAAGCTATTGCTGAAAGCAATGAAGCAAAATATTTCCAAGCTATTTGCATGCATTCCAGAAGATTCAAAGTTTTTAGATATCAGCACTTAGACAATTTATACATTCCAAGTTGGTATAATACTCAGTGGCAGGTCATATAAGTTTGTTTAATCTGGAATAAAGATGGATATAATTTTATCCAACTTCTCATGATTTTTTTTCTATTAGCTCAGCTTTAAAGACATTGCAGCTAAGGAGATAGTAGATATCAAAGCAGCTACAGACACATCTGCATTATGAGCAAGGTCCTTTCATATATACACACACACACACACACACACACACACACACACACACGCACATGCACACACACATGCACACACACATGCACACACACACACACACGCACACACACACACATAGATGCAATAAACTGATGATGAACTGTACGAAACTAGTAACTAACTAGCCTAAGCGCTTTTGACTCTTAATGAGTCTTTGGCAAAGGCAAATACAAAACATATATACTACAAACAAATAAACACAAAAACGTTGTGTTTGTAAACCTCTACATGGTTGTCTTCACATGTGCTAAAACTATAAATACAACCAGCTTGTATAGACTAGTTGCAGAAACTGAAAACGTTGTATAATTCCCTAAAAGTCTACAAGCCAAAGCAACATCTATTTTTACTTGGGGATTGTCTGGGTGATAGGTCAGAATAAATGGTATCCTATCAACCTTTTCTTTCTGTCCATATCTGAGTAGGTCATCACGGTTTGTTTGTTTGGCCCTTTGGATTGCCTCCGCAATCAGGTCTTTGTCGTAGCCTCGGTAAATTAAATGTTTAGCCAGCTCTTCAGACCTTTCTAAGAATCTTTCATCATCAGAGCAAATTCTGCGTATCCTCAGTGCCTGGCTATATGGAATGTTCTAAATGCAGTGTTTTGGATGACAGCTGGTTGGGAGGAGATACTGGTGTTTGTCGGTTGGTTTCGAATAGATGTCTGTGTGTAATTTGTTTTCCACCAGTCTGGTTGTTGTGTCCAGGAAAATGTGGTTTGAGTTGGAAATTTCTGCCGTGAATTTTATTGAAGGATGAAAGTTGTTTGCCTTTGATATGAAGTCATCCAGACTTTCTCTTCCATACTGCCACTTCATTTCTATATCATCGATAAAGCGTACCCACTGGTATGGTGTACGCTCAACTGATGCTAAGAGCTGACCCTCAAGTTTTCCCATGAAAATGTTAGCATATGACAGGGCCATTTTAGTACCCATTGCAGTTCCATTGATTTGTAGGTAGTTTTCTTCATTAAATTTAAAGTTGTTGAGTTTTAGGACAAGCTCCAGGAGTTGGACTAAGAAGTGTGTGGGTGGATTGTTTACAGTTCTTGTTTCCCATGCTTCGCTACATGCCTGTAACCCTTTGTTGTGCGGTATGTTGGTGTACAAAGATGTGACGTCTAAGGAAGCAAGTAATGTATCTGGCAGTAATGGTTCACTAGCTTTGCTTTTTATGAGATAATCTGTCATGTCTTGAAGATATGATGGTAATTTGTGGGCATGTGGTCTCATAAAATGATCTAAATATTCTGATATCCTTTCTGTGGGGTGCCCGTTACCTGAGATTATAGGTCTGCCAGGGTTTCCTTGTTTGTGGATTTTGGGTAGAAGATAAAATCTACCTGCTTTTGGGTTTTCTGGGCTTAAGTAGTTTTTCATTTGCTGGTCTATGTGTCCACTTTGGTACGCCTCGTCAAAAACATTAGTGATGATTTTTGCATATTCCAGCATTGGATCATGGTCCAGTTTTTGGTAGAACCTAGCGTCACTTAGTTGTCTACTTGCTTCACTAATGTAGTCTTCCCTATTCATAACAACAACAGCGGAACCCTTATCTGCAGGCTTAATTATAATGTCTGTTCTGCTTTTCAGTGAGTGCAGGGCATCTGTTTCTTCTTTTGTCAAATTAGAATATTTGTTAGTATGGTTAATATGTCTGGAAGTATCGTTTTCAACCGAGTTGATAAAGGCTTCCAGATTCGGAATTGAACTTTTTGGTGGGGTCATCATTGGTGGAGATAAGCATCAGCAATGAGTCAATATTGGTGTACAATATCTTAACCTTATCCTGATAAAATTGGTTTGTTCTTGTCATAGTAAAACATGTTCATTAGCATCTTCAGCAAATCCAACATGGATAAACCCACATAGACTGATTCTGTTGGCTAGTTAGATACTAGTTTGTACTGTTCGTCGTCAGTTTATTGCATCTATTTTAATTAATCCCTGACACACATGATCCCTTGGTGGATCCAGTACACTTAAAAGGGTTGTTATTCGCCATATGATTTGTATTCTTTAAGGCTCCAAGGAATTGGGATGGAAACAATGCAAAACTATATACCTTGGAAAATATGAACTATATGACAGAAAATGCCATTATTGGTACTGTAAACCCACATAAAAGTATTACATGAGGGTATAGGAGCATGACCTGCCTTAAATATGGCATTAGATTCATTAAAAGCATGCAGAAATAAATTGAAACAACAAACAAATGTGCACAGCAAAGAAACAATAAAACTGAAATAATTGAAATAATTATCAGGACTGAAGCAACTGCAGCTTCTGATCTGCACAAAATACAAAAAAATAAAACAAGCCATTAACAAAATTCACTGATTCAGAAAGACCTTTTAACTTCCTGTTAGTATAAGCATGCAAAAACAGCTCACACAGCACCATAGAATATAGATACTAAGTCATATGAGAAAAGCTAACATATTTGAATTATTCAGACCCATATTTGTACTGAATCTACAGCTATAAACACCAGTAGTAATTACCACTGCAGCAGTAACTACAACAATCACCAAAAAAACCCAAACATTTAAAAACTAAAACAAACTGCATGCAAACATAATATCCAAATACCAGAGGTGATAAATAAGCTTCAGATGAACAAAATGATCTTCATACTGAGGATGAATAAAAACATAGTCTCGCTTCCATTATCACTACTGATGTGGCTGATTATGTTCATGC
Source organism: Potamilus streckersoni (assembly GCA_016746295.1). Classification (NCBI taxonomy): domain Eukaryota; kingdom Metazoa; phylum Mollusca; class Bivalvia; order Unionida; family Unionidae; genus Potamilus; species Potamilus streckersoni. The sequence continues at coordinate 479,369 of JAEAOA010000520.1, read as the reverse complement.
AAAAATACAGGAATCACAAGTAACAGAATTCAAATTTCAAAAACATATGGAAAGAAAACATTGTAAAATGATGTGACTATTATTCCACCCACATACACACAAGCAACTATTGACAAGTATGATTCCTGGAACTGTAACAGTGTTAGAAAAATTTGGTCATGCTGGGGTCAAAGTAGATATTGTTCTTAGTGCAAATCTGGTTATACCACATAGTCATGACAAGGATGGATTTAAAACTACTACACCATGGATTTACTGTGGTGCCAACGATAAGCCTAAACTGCAAGGACAGCAGCACTATCAATGATGAAATTGGCAGAGGCATTGAAAAGATTCGGGAAATGCTGTAGAAATATACCAATACTACAAGGTCCTGATGGATTTTCAAAAAAAGTATGCAAGAAGAGATTCATCTCTTACCATATCAGCCATTTCATGCATCCAGTTACATACCAACACTAGACTGGGTCCTGCCAAGGTCAGTTATAAATACAAAAAAATATTGACAATAGATGTTATGAATGTTCAATTTTGTCTGCAATACATCCTGTCAATGACAATCAAGACTTGCCTGAAAATATCAGTAACACCCAGGTGAACTCAACTTTGGTGATATTGAATTTTCAGTGCAGGTTACCAAAGCCACAATGAAAAAAATCTGAAACACCTAACCCAGGTATCACTGTTAATGTGTTCAGTTATGACAAAGGCTCTATCTCCACATGGACAAAATGGTCAAACCTAAATAGATTTGTTCTTGCTGAGTTAAATGAAAGAATCAGAATCAATATTACACTATGTATGGATAAAGAATCTTGCTAAGCTCAGCTGAACCATCACAGCATGTACAAGGTTAAAATATCCATGCAGATGTTGCATCCATATATTTATGACTCAAGAACTACTCAACAGTCATGCTTTTCATCATGTTGGTATCTGTGAAAAACCACAACACAAAATTATGCCTGAGCCTGGTAAAAACACTGTCAAATTTACTGCACTACAATGTTGTTGTTGTTGTTGTTGGGCTTAATGCCATTTTTCAGCACATGATAGGCTATTCATGGCGGCCAGTATTAATGGTGGAGGAAGAAAATGGGAAATCACCAGAAAGAACCAACGAACCCACTAGAAGCTACTGGCAAGCTTTCTCACATATCTACATTAGCCAAATCCTAGACTCGAACACACGCAGAGGTGAGATGGCAGTAATCCACTAGGAGCCCCCTGCACTACAATGAAAAATAAAAGTCCCATATATCATTCACAGAATTTAAATGGCTGAATGTTCCAGTAAAAAATCTCTGCTGTCAGAGAGATGGTAACATCACACCAATATGCCTGATATTGATCAGAGTGCAAATTTGCTGAATGAATTCTGTGTTGGTTTTGTAATGTTTTATCAACCAATACAGACATGCTGATGCAAAAAGTTTTGTATCCCTCCAAGTACATGAATGACTGGGATGTATCAGTGGAAACTCTGTTGTTACCTATTTTATTCATCATTATCACATGAAGGTATTTCACAAGAAAATTTAGAAAATACAAAGAAAGTTTGGTCCGTATCAGAGTGCAAAAACCTGGGCAAGTATCATGCGCTATATTAGTACACTGATGTGATGTTGCTTGTGTAAGGAAATACTTCCATTATTTCTGTATAAATTTCACATATTTTCACAAATCCATAAATGTTATTGAAATGACATTAATTAACATATTGAAAGTTCCTCAGATGTATGGCTCTTTCTGAGAAATTATGAGAGAAAGTGTGTGATATTGTAATGTACATGTAAAAGTTTGATGCACAAGCCCATTACTTCTTATCAATGGAGATGGGATGGAATGCATTGTTGTCCAAAACCAGAACTGCGCTGGAATTGCTCCCTGGCACTGACCAGCATCATGAAGCAATCACTTTGAGGTAGAATATTCATGTCACGCCATATATACACTCGTGTCCACAACCCAAATATGGATGGATATAAAACTGCTGAGCCAAATAGTAACATCATATATCTAGATACCAATAACCTTTATCATGGGACATGATGCAGGAAATTCAGTTTGGTGGATTTCAGAGGATCATTCTTGAACACACGGATCTACAACAAAACGTGCAGGATCTAAATATCCATGGTGACAGATACTTCTTTGAAGTTGTTCTTGAATATCTTGAGCATTTACATGAGAGTCACACTGATCATCCACTGGCCCCAGAAGCACTGTTGGTGCCTGGTTCATGGTTGTTCCTGTATCAATGAGTAATTATTGATGAGCTCCAGTCTCAAATACACAGAATGCACTAACTGGTACCAAGCCTTTGGACCAAACACAACTATGAACTTCACCTCCAAAATATGCAGTTGAATGGGTATGCATGTAAACAAAATTCATCAACTGCTTGGATTTCATTAACAAGCTTGGAAGGCCCTGTTTCATTTTGATGAATATAGACCAACACACAAAGGCCACCAATGCTATGTTCAGGAAATATTGGAAAATGTGTGCAAACAAATATTAGTTGATCTTGTCTGTAATCGTGAGCAAGACAAACTTTGAAGGCTCGTTGCTGATCCAGCCATTGAATCCAGTTGGTGGCTTCTTTGATGATCCATCATGCGGCTCATTCTCCTAGTGTTGGATTAATCACATTTGAATCATGGATCAGATCACATTGGCCCAAGCTTGGTATGCAAGGTCCCATTGGTAACATGCAGCATCAGTGCAGTTAATAGGTGCTTCACTAGGCCTTGCATGGTAGTTGCTGGAGTCAAGTCAAATATCTTGGTGCATACTAGATCAACAGTAATTGTATCGAGGAAGATACTTTATACTGAGACATATACTACATGGTATTCCTGGTAACTTTGTTCATGCAGTCATGGTGTCAGCACCACACACTTTTTAAAAAAAACCCTTTTCTGTATCAAATGTGACATTCTTTGCTCAATGTTTAACACAAGTTCTACAAGTTCCAAGTTGCTTGTCCATTACATATTTTAACTAGAGTTGGATTTGCAGTAAAACAATCATATTATTTAATGGCATCATGAAATCAAAACTTTGCAGATATTTCCATCATTAACTTTTCTGCACAGCCAACATCTAAACCATCCAAACATTACCATGGAACTTTGTTTCCAAATTCAGTTCTTGCTTTGATCAATGGTCATGCTGGATCAAGAAAAACACAACCACTGAATATGGTTTTATGATAGCCATGCATAGTTCATGACGTACACAGGTACTTTAACCTTAACCCTTATACCCATATTTCATTATGTACATGGGTACCTTGACCTTGGGTCTTATACCCATATTTCATGATGTACATGGGTACTTTCACCTTGGGTCTTATACCCATATTTCATGATGTACATGGGTACTTTGACCTTGGGTCTTATACCCATATTTCATGATGTACATGGGTACTTTGACCTTGGGTCTAATACCCATATTTCATGATGTACATGGGTATTTTGACCTTGGGTCTTATACCCATATTTCATGATGTACATGGGTACTTTGACCTTGGGTCTTATACCCATATTTCATGATGTACATGGGTACTTTGACCTTGGGTCTTATACCCATATTTCATGATGTACATGGGTACTTTGACCTTGGGTCTTATACCCATATTTCATGATGTACATGGGTACTTTGACCTTGGGTCTTATACCCATATTTCATGATGTACATGGGTACTTTGACCTTGGGTCTTATACCCATATTTCATGATGTACATTGACCTTAAGTTTTACACTTGCTTTGTATTATTTGTAGATGGTGTATTCTAAATGCTAGTGCCACTATTCAGAAATCTTGACATTCTGTTGCTATTTTACAGACAATTTCCTACAGCCATAGGGATATAAGTTTACTCTACAGTTTACTACAGCCATAGAGGTAAGCATGAGTTTACTTAGTATTACTAAATTCTATTTGCAATTGTTTTCTTGTGCTAAAAATGTCTATTTCTCAATAGTTTTGATAAATTGTATTGTGCATGAGATATTGATTGTAGCCAGTTTAATGTGTAGTATATTCTTATTGAAGCAGAGAATTAAATGCAGTGTTTATTTAAGAGGTATTTGCAATAATTTTGTATGTGTTTTGTTTACATTTTATAATTATTTATTGGATGTGTGATAAGTAGTTAATTAATCTAGCATTGATAAACATTAGCACATGAACATGTTTAATTAATATTTAGCTATTACAGGTTCAACATAGTTGATAACTAGGCAACACAGCGACATAGCAAAACAGCAGGAATGCAGCATTGTTGGCAACTAAGCAATATATTTGGCAATATAGTGATATTATATGTGGATAGTTGACTGTTGGCTGTTGACACAAGGAGGATCAGTTTTTGCACTGGTAAGCAACTACCATAGAAATGTACACAGATGGAGCATACCATGATTATATATTGAATTCCAAGAAATCATTGAGCTCAAAAAGAGGGTGGAGCAGCCCCAGTATAAATACATTCAAAAACTGTGAGTTTTAAATTTTGAACAATGCATATGGTTATAGGAATCACATACATACTTGTATTAAATACACATTCCCATTATGGTGAATGCAAAACTACATATGGTGCATATGACAACATCATTTAGCTCATCGTACTTATCCAAATTTCATCAGGTGAATATATATATATATATATATATATATATATATATATATATATATATATATATATATATATTCAGCATTTATTTGTCTGTCTTCTGCTTTAGTGTAAATATCTTGCTAATAGTTTGCTTATGCCTAACAAACATGTTGAATGAAATCACTGAGGGAATACTCTGTGTAAACTGATAAACACTGAGGGAATACTCTGTGTAAACTGATAAACACTGAGGGAATACTCTGTGTAAACTGATAAACACTCAAGTCTTGGTCTTTTTAATAGATACTTTTGGGTTTTTCCATCATTCTTTTGTTTTCTTTATTGTTGCATTAATATATGTGGTTGGGTTTTAGAGACTTCATTATCATACTATATATATTGTATTCCATATTTTCGTTGAATCCATACCTACTGAGTTTCAATGTTGTTAGAACAACAATATCCTGAACCTTGTGGGTTTTCATTCTCATGCATGAAACACTTGGTGAAAGAATAAGCTCTATTGATTTTCAAACTAACCTGTGACAAAGAATAGTGGCTGCCAAAATATTAAAGGTACAACTCAAAAAGTGATCAACAACTTCAAATGATCACTTTTATGAAATGATTTTGTATGCTACATAGTGGCAACTTCAAGATTAAAGGTATTTAAGACATTCTGAGGAACATTAGGTTTTGCATTCAGATTAAAGGGTGGGGGTAATTTTTCTTTGTTGAAAGTTTTATGACAAATGTTTCTGCAAATATTTCTAATTTAAAAGTTTTCAGATAAGAAAAAAAATAAGCATATTTTTTTCCACAATACTTGGTAATTATGTTAGCTGTTTACTAATGAAAATTTAAATGGAAAAAACTCCAAGTCCTGTTGTTTTGTTAATCATTACATAAATGATGTTTAGCTTTGATATAATATAACTATGAATAAGTTTATTGAAGGTCTGACAGGTAGATTTTACAATATAAGATGCACAATTAAAAGTTTTTAGAACTTCACTAATTTTCAATCAAATTCTAAGTGACTTTTTCCATTACTCAATTGTTACTTCCCAATAAAGTGGTAGAAATTTTAAAAAAATAATCTCTGAATAATACAGTAGTTCCCACTTCAGAGACTCCTCTCAAGAAAGGCCAGTCCCTGATTAGAGGCAACCTTGCTTGACACCAAGATGGTGTATTTTTCCTCACAAAAGGCCACCCCTGTCATAAGATCGCTTCCTTTGTAATGAAGGGGTGCACTAATAACAGATTGCCCACTGTATTCAAAATATGCTAATCAGTGGCAAGTTCATATCTGACTTATGGATTTGTCATTTGGTTCACTCTTTCCAGACTGGTGGTGTACATGCTTTTAAAGCACTTAAATACCATGATATAAGTCCTAGTTACCTTGTTAACTGTCATAGGTGTTGGTGTTCCAAGAAATGTGGGAGGAACTGGAGCTTCATGACGTTCTACCCTTCCTGTATGTATGATGTAGTAATCTACATCCCCCTGACTGCCAAGGTCTGATGGTGGACTCCATGTAATGTGTAAACCCAGACGCAGGTAGTTTTGGTCAACAGTCACACTAACATTCTCTACATTTCCTGGAGGATTGACTTAAATGACACAAAAACCCAATTTTTCTACTGAAATATGTTTTTCAATAATACCTGGTTCATCATAATACCTTTGGAGAACTACTGGTACTACTACCTCACAAATCAAGCCCTCATGGGCTAAAATAATTAGTTAAGAAGGTAAAAGTAACCTACCCACAAAGTTGGCAGCTAGATATTTGTACTGGTGCCAAATGCCATGAATAGTTCATTTGCCACTGGATCAGAAAGCATGCTCTCCAAATGAATGTAACTATGGTGAGGTTTTGAGGGTGTATGTGTATAATAAATGGGTAAGTATTAATGAAGAAAAATATTTTACTAGAAAAAATTTGTTTCTTCTTCAAATTGGCTATTTGATCATAATATCTTAGGAGAACAATTACATCCCCTTATCCTGGAGAAGCCATCTTTAGTTCAGTAAGGTATATGAAACAGCTTCTAGATAGCTAACCCAACTGGATGATAGATTTTATATGTCAGGCTGTGGCTTCTGTAAGGGAAAATTTCCCTCTTACAAACCAGTAAAAGTCCCATTCTTTAGGTAGTTTCCCATCATCCTGGGAAGTTAATCTATTGTGCCAGGGCAAAAGACTCCAACAGGTCCAGAAGAGCTCTTTGGGATGAGAGATCTTAGAGGTAAAAGCTGGAGAATGTTAATTCTGACCTCCATCCCCACATTGTACATTGTCTGCTTGGGAACAGGTTTACTGGAATGCAATTCTTGTTGTGACTGCCCAACATTATGAACTGATAGGTGCTGCAATTTGATTTGATCTTGGGTTAATTCCAGATATGCAAAGTGGATAGCCCATTTTATCAAGACTGAGAGTGCCTGCAATGAAATATCATCCTTGCTGTCCTTGAGAGGTTAGAAGAGACATAATCTCCTTAAACTTACCAACTTGAATCTTTTCAATTATCACTTGAGAGTTCTCACTGGGTCCTGTAGATGTCCTTGAGATGAAGTGTCCAGAATAAAAAGGGGTTACAGTACAAACATATGATTTCCCATGAGTGTGATCCCTTCTTGGCAATGAAAGCAAAGGCCCTCATTAGTGACACTGACACATCCTTTCAGAACTGCAAGTAGTTTAGGTGAACTGATAAGGCAATTTTGCCTAGCAATGTGAGTAGGAAACAGGTATGAGTGGTGTATCATTGAATCAATGAAGCATATGAAAGAGGTTCAAACAGTGTCTTATACAGCACACATGATAAACTCACTTGGGACACAGACAATGCACTTGGAAGTGCAAAGTCAAATTTTGACAGAAGCTTAGTAAGGTTTTTGTTTGTTAGATTTCTCTCTTCCATGATGATGCAGCATGATGGAGTTCAGAGAATGGTAGCCTTTTTCATAATTGGAACTGTTTCTCATCAAAGGGTCATAGCAGGAAATTATCTAGGTTGTGGTATTGATGCATTATGCAGCCTAATGAGTTTGTGCTGACACCACTGGGTGAAAATTCTCCATTTATTTTGTTATACATTCAATGGAGAGTGCCATCTCACTCATGTAATTCTCTCCATGACTTGCTGAGAGGACTGATCAAAACATGCAGGTTCAAGAATTGCGGATTGGGTTTTAGTGCTTGCCTTCATGGTTGCTTGGGTACTTTCCTGGAGATTTTCACTAGCCTGATGAGGCCATTGAGCCATGATTTTTCCCACTTGAGTTGATTTGTCACAATAGTCTAATTGATGTTTTGGTAGATAATAACCTATATCAAACATATCAGTAAAAAAGTCAATTCAAGTTTATGGCTTCTCAGTAGGATAAGACACTTTCTTCCGGAAAAGCACAGAAAACTATTTTATAATAGTTACATACAACCCTATTTAGACTACTGTAATACAGTATGGGGTAATTCAAATGATAAAAACTTAGCAAAGCTGGCACATCTCCAAAAAAGAGCTTTTGAGTTAATATCAATCCAGAAAGAAAGCAAGGACAATTTAGCTGGTAAGTTAGAAATACTACCTATTAAAGACCGAATCTGTTTAAGAATAGCTAAATTAATGTACAGGATAGCCAATAATAGTGCTATGGAATATTTATAATCACTATTCAAGTATAGGCTACCTGGAAATACTCTCCACCAGCAATCAATGTCTACCAAACATTACAAAATTCCCAAACCAAATAAAGAATTATTTAAAGAAAAGTTTCCAATACTCTAGAATTTTGATCTGGAATAGTATTCCAGTTGAGATTAGAAATGCCCACTCTATTTCCTTTTTCCAAACCCAGTATATACAGTGGCTTCAGAGATGCAGCAAAGATAAGTAAATTCCTTTGAATGAGGGCCTCAAGGTAGATCAGTTCTTAGCTAATTGAGTTACCCTCTTTAAATAAAGTCATAATAAAATAATAATAAAAATTAATTTGTATGAGGTGACACTCTGATTCTCTTGCCTTCTGTATCACCTTGAGAATCGGAGGTGTTGGAGGGTAGGCAACTGCCTAGGCATTGACGAGATAAAGGTTAGGAATTGCACCATGTTGTGGATAGATCCAACATTGGTTGATCCCAAAGGGCATATATGCAAGAAAGAACTGAAGGGTAAAGTGATCATTCAGTTTGTATCATTTGATTTTTCTGGGACAGCAAGTCTGTTTTTAGTTTAGTTACCCTGGAACATAATTTAATTGTGGATTTGTCATGGAAGATACCACCATAGAAAATCCCAAAGAAGAACAAAAAGTTCTGGAGACTTGGTTCCCACTTGCCATCTGATATAATTCTCCATAGTGAAGTTCTTGGATAGAATGAGAACACCCTCTCCTTGAAATGCTTTCTGTATACCTTTTATCTCAAGGATGTTAACATGCAAAAGATGATCCAGAGTGGGCCACGAGACTCCTAGAATGATGGAAGATGTGCACTCTAGCCCTCTGCATTCCCATCTATAAAATAATAATCTCTAGAGGTTGCATCTGCATTGGAATGCCCAATTTTCTGTGAATTTCCTTAAATGGAACATAATATCATAATAAGATGTCATGAAATCAGATTATTTTATTTTTACAAGGAATCCAAGGCTCCATGGCAAGATGGACTGAGATGATATCAGGCCAGGTTATGTCTTATTGCCAAGGAATCCAAGCTGATAAGAAGAGCAATAAGGGATATCATGTTTAGCTATAGCATATAACTCACCTGTAGATTGTTGTTCTGGTAGTTTCATGTTACTACTGTACATGGGTCATTACTTTATCCATGACATGCATGAATACCCCATTGAATGAAGTTGAGTCTTAATGGAAGTGCCCTAAACTGGTAACAATGTCTAGGTAAGCCAACTGCAAGGACTTCCTGAAAGCTTTGTAAATCAGGATGAGATGATAAGCATCTTGTAAGTCTACACTGATCAGAAAGTCTCTCTCCTAAATGTCATTTAACCCATCTTGTTGTTTCCATCTTGATCAAATGAAGTCTATAACAGGTAGGAGAGTGCCATTGGCCTTTAGATCCAGGAACTGTCTTGAAGAAAACCTCAGGGAATTTATAGTGTTTATAAATTTGATCACCATTTTCTGGAGAAAGTTGTTGATTTCTTGCTGCAGAGTGGTTGCTTTGAATGTGTTGATGGGGACATTAGTAGCTGAAGGGACCCTGAAGATGACACTCAGTCCCTCTGAATCCACTTGCTGAGTCCATTGATCATAATATAATGGCAAATCCATTCCAATTTGGCACTGGATAATATAAATCTTTCTCCACCAAAATTACTGAAAAGAGCAGCATGAAGATGATAAAAATATTTGTAATAGAAAGGATGGCATGTAGAGAAACACAGGCCAAAATGATCACCTTCTCTCTGTCTCATATCCACATTCATTCTTGTTGGTAAAATTTTTGCCTGGGTGGGCTCTGCAAGGTAGTTGTAGTTCTCCTTAAGTATTATGATTGGGTAACATATTTGAAGAAGAAATGAACACTTTCAACCTATATGAATGAAAATTTAAACTGTAAATCATGTAATCATCTGACAATATAAAAACATGTCATGAATTTCTATGCAAAGTTACATAATAAGCAATTAATTTATCTAAGTTTCATTATAATTAGCATGAACCTGATGAATTGAAATAATTCTCTGGGTAAATTTGATGCAAAATGAATATTACATAGTTCTTATATTATGTTCCTTTAAATTCTAGTGTAAATTTATTGATTATTTTTGTTGCAAATATTTGTCTGTCTTTGTCATGTGTTGAATTTTGAAGACTTTGTGAAACTTAAGGTTAAAAAAATCGTGCTTTGAAGTTAACAGATTCAAGCCAGAAAGGTAATGAGAAAGTTCACCGATTATTTCTTTATTTCATCTCTGAACAGATAAAGGGGTGACATAAAGCTTCAGTAGCATTTGACCAGGTCATCTAGCTGGTACAGTGACATGCACATGTGTGATAACTGTTCAAAAAGGAGCACATGTCAAAAAATTGATTTTATCAAAGAAAGATAATTGCAGCATATTTTAGGTTAGTGAAGTCTGATAAATGACATGATTATTTGCAGAGAAATTTTTAAACAGTTATTTCTGATTGGTCAGGGAAATTAAGGGCATACATTTTGGGAAACAATTTAGAGCTACCACTTGCCAAAATTCTTTAGTCCGATTTTCCTTGAAAGAAGGCTAAGACCAACTCCAGAGAAGCCTAGAGAGTAGTGTTTTTTGTTATACGGGGGAGCTTGTAGTAAAGGGCCAGACAGCTGTATTTAAAAGAAGGAGAGGCTTTAGGCTAAGACTTTTTGTTTGGAAAGAAATGTTTTTTTTTAAAGTACACAATTTTAGTTTCAAATTTAATATTCTATTTCACTTGTTAAGTTTGCTTGCAAATGTGTTGATATGCTTATAATTCACGCTTGTATTGTGTATTCATTTTGTAGGACTATATTGATATGCTAGTTTTATGCCATTTAATTCTTTGATTTTTCAATTATTAATTCATTGAGAGAATTGACAGACTGCATGTAATTAACTATTTAATGTGTAGAATATCATTGGGATTTTAAAAATTCACCCTGCTATACAAATGTGTCATATTTAATAGGATACATGAATTGATTCTCTGTGTAGGATGATATTTACTCTTGTAAGTTAATGACAAATGTATATTTATATATGATTTTGCAATATTTAAATGATCACGCAAGAAATTTTAGGGTAGCTAGATTTAGTGGATATTATACCATAAATAACTGACATTTGTTTTATTGAACTGCATTGACTAGCCAAAGATAAATAAAACATGTAGTAATATATGATGGTATATGCAGTCACTTTTGTATGAGAACACATGTGACAATTCATTATCAAATGGCCATGGAGTGAAATGAACTTTGAGTTAAGGTTATTTGTACTAAAGTAACAGTACTGTACTGAAATAAATAACATTTATATACAGATATTCACTAAAATAACATTGTGTCAGAATTATCTAATATTAACCAATATAGTTATAAATATATATATATATATATATATATATATATATATATATATATATATATATGTGTGTGTGTGTGTGTGTGTGTGTGTGTGTGTGAGATGAATTTGTCTAGCATGAGGCAATGAGGCATACTATATATTTAAGAAAGCAGCCTCAAAGTCAGAGAGAGAGAGAGAGACAGAAACAGAGAGAGAGAGAGAGAGAGAGAGAGAGAGAGAGAGAGAGAGAGAGAGAGAGAGAGAGAGAGAGAGAGAGAGAGAGAGAGAGAGAGAGAGAGAGAGAGAGAAAAGCAGGGGAAGACCACATCTATGAGAGTTCAGAACAGTCAAGGGTTGAAGTTGACCCAAGCACACATACTAGACATGGAGACAAGATGAGAAGGAGACAGGCCAGGTGATGCTGTCTATGTGTGAGAATCACACTAAAAATTCAACACTTGTAATATAATGTAAAACTGGACTGTCACTGTAAATCAGCTGGATAGGAAAGTGAATCTTAGACATGCATTAATTGTTTGGAAAGAGGATTTTAGATATGCATTAATTGTTTGGAAGTGAATTTTGGTTAGGCATTAATTGGGTGCATTTAATTTAGTAAATCTGTTGGAGTAAAGTGATTTTCTTTTGATTGTGTTTTATTTACTAAAAGGGGGCTCGTTATTTATTTCTTGTGATAATCTGCTCAGCTATCTGTAACATTCCATCTATCCTTCCACAATGGGTAATACATCATGGGAGATCATTCCCTAGCTAATAATTCTGAATTAATTAGAGAGGGTTTTAATGAAAATGTTTTAAATCCCCTATTACAGTCTTAATAAGTGATAATTACATATTATGATTTTACAATAATAATAATATACATTATAACTTACAAGGCTGTGGAACGCAGCTATATCCAATAATTGAATGACAATCTGTGGAAAAGAAAATTTTATATTAAATTATGTTTTTCTAAGAATACCTATTAATATTAGGGATATAAGCCTGCTACCTCCTGAATCCAGCCATGCTAAAAAGACAAAATACATCTTTTCTGTCTATATCATGTAGACAAATGGAAGTAAAACTTGAGCACTACCTTCCCAGTTTTAAGCTCAGTGAACAACTGAAGAATATGCTCATATAGCGAGGTAGTTGGGAGGGTCTTCAATTAATGTAATTGGGTAAATATAAGAAATATTATTTACTATAAAACTTGCTTCATTCTTTGAGTACATTAATCACATTGATGTCAAGAAAACAAGTAATAGGTGACAGGAATGCTGAGCATCCTACTTATACCTTGGGTATCCTTCTGAAGAAGAGAATTTGGATTTCTAATATGTAAGAATAAAGGAACACAACCTATGGTCATGCGATCAATGACATCTCTATCATGTTAAGAAGATCATTACTGAATTCTTCTTAACATCAAAATTAGCTGTCAAATCTAATGATGGTAAGAGGTGTGTTGGTTTAATTAGGTCTGGTTTTGTCTCTGCGAAGCTAAGTTCCTGAGATAAAAACTCGAGAATGACACTACATGCAATCCAACAGCTTAAATGTTTCAGAAAAAAACAATAGATCTGATATAGGTAAACAAAAGGTAAGTCATGTATGAAGAAGAAATGTCTGATTAGAAATGTTTTCATTTGCATCATTTTCATAACTTGATACTGCCATACCTGAGGCAGGAAATACAGATCAGGTCAGGAAAGATCAAGTGATTTCCAAAATTTGGAATGTGGCAATATTAGTACAATTCCACCAGTTATTTACATTTTTCCTGCCTGTGGATAGATTCAGATTGCTGACTGCCATAACTACACAACATTGATACTGTCTGGGTTTGATGTTTTAATGTCAGTAAGATTCTCTACATAAAGTACAAAATCATGCATTATATCATAACACCCTTTGTATCTGAAGCATAATTTGTTGTCATCATTATCATCACTATAGCACTCTTTAATAATGCTGCATTCATCCCAGATAGTACATGTTACAATCAATTAATTGCATGCACTTTAATTTGGTTTAAATTCATGTTTTCAAAGGATTAAATTAAGGTCAGTGGTTTTTATATTAATTTTTGTGATGCAGTCATTCAAAGTAGTGTTAAATGTATATTTTCCCTAAAATCATGGTTGCTAGTCATATTCTTCAGGTAGTCTCTCACAACAGTGAATTATTTTATACATTTATTTTATAAATTATATTCAAATTCATATGATTATTATTATTATTATTATTATTATTATTATTATTATTATTATTATTATTATTATTATTATTATTCAATGAAGAATGCTATTTCTTATAAACAATAAAATATCACAATGTTAGTAGATTTTGTCTGCTTGTGAACTTTTGTACAATTTCTGGGTCAGGGAATATTATTTTGACTAGATCTGATGAAAAATGATCTGCTATCAGAAACAGAAGATTATAACAGGCAATAACGTTTGTAAATAGTATCTCAGCATGTGTAATTTTATCCACATTTGATGCAGATTCCATAAACAAAGATTTTAGTGATGGCATATTTGTGTTGTTGTGCTTGAATAAGATTACTAATTAAGTATCATGCTTCAATAAGATACAGTTTCTGCATCAGACATGTCATTCTCCTCACAGCAACATATTTTAAACTTTCTTTACAGGAATGCATATTCAAGTCCCTTCCATCAAATGAAATTCCCATTTCCATCCATCATTGAATTTAGTGTCATAATTCTGTTGCTTAGATTTTGGAAATCTCAACAAACTTAAAATACCTAAGTACCACTGACCCTGCTTTATTCCACTTGAGCTTTGGAGTATTCCAGCCATAATCAACTGACATTTTTAATCCTATCCAAATCACTTTTCATCATATATATTACAGACTTTAATCCAGCAATGTTCAGCACTAAATCAGAATACAGCCTTTGGAAAAAATCAAAATACTGACATATTTATTCCTTTCAGAACTACTTCTGGACACAGTACAATCCACCTCAACAAACTTTAAACACTGAAGTCAACTGACCCTGCCAACAAAATCAAAGGAAATGTTGATTGTTTTAAGTTGCTTCAAATTAACAACTAAATTGTCCTGTTTTTCTTAAGCCAGTTCAAAGTCAACAGGCAGTAGTACCATAAATATACTACACTTGAACCATGGTGTGAATAATGGAACATACTGAAATTTTCAATATTAATTTTGCATATGCTGGAAATTAAGTTTGTGACAAGAGGAGAGGGAGACAACCCTCAACTAAGAAAAGACACCATCATGTCCAAGAGGTTCACATGTATGTACAATGGGCATGTAATACAACTTTGGGACATTAAATAAGCTCTATATAATTTAGGCTATACTCTTAATTTTCATTGCATTTGTATAAGCTGATAAAATGTGATATTTTTCTCCATAGTTTGAAAATTCACTGCTTATTTTAAAAATAAAATTTTTTAAAATAAATTTTGTTTAAAATCTACAGGTATGTAAACTTTTTTGATTTTTGTAGTTTTGGGAAACCTGTCTTTCATGAAAGTATAAAGAACATTCATACTCTACATCATCAGTAATAAATATGGAAACATACAGCACTGTGGTGTTACTTGGAATGTTTCTTCAAATCATACATTTAGTACCATCAATATTTCTGGAAGTTTTGTGTAAAAAAAAGAGTTTCTCTAAACTGAAAAACTGAATGGAGTTTACCTGTTAAGTCTATTGTAAAATTTGTCCAAGGTCCATCTGTGTTACATTTTGAGATGGCTCGAACCTGTGAAAAATTTGTAAAAAAAATAATTGATAAGATTTATTTTTAAAAAAATTAAATTAACAATCTAGCTATTCTTAAATTCTAAAAGCTAATAATAGATTGAGATAGGCAAGATAATAACTTCTGGCCTAATATGGCATAAACTTAAACCTGCAGTGATGTTATCACACAGTTTGGCTTGAATGCAAAATGTTAACATTGTAATGCTGACACAACCTGAAAAGGAACAATTATATTTCACCATGCCCATGTACATGAAACAAAAACCAAGCAACATATCAAATTAATTTGAAAATTTTAAAACAAAAAATATATTAGGAAGCAAAAGCTATAAACTAAATATGGAACAAGGAACTCTGATGATCAAAGTCATTCAAATAATCAAGATTAGTAAAACATTTGGATCAAATTCAATCATAATTCAGGGAGTGCTTGTGTAGAGAAAGCTGGTAGGTTTGATAATAAAGCACTATAATACACTATGGTTCTTGGAGTAACATCAGCATGACACTGGACAAAGTTGTTTGCCCCACAATGCTAACAATGAAAATAAAATAAAAACTGAGATTCAGTTCTGGTCACTGTTCGGAAAATATGTGCAGTTTAAAGCAGACCATTTCTCTTAATTACTGCTTCTTTTAAACTGTACACAAAGTAGCACAAAGAACACTAACTTTGCCTGTCTATTAAATACAAAAATAAATTTTCACAGTGTATGTGTATGTGTATGTGTATGTATTCTTTTAAATTATAACTGTGAAATTATAAAATATTAAAGACAAGTCAATTGAAGGGGCATATTATCTCCTGGGTAAAAGATTTTTTTTCAGAAAAGCATGATAAGATACTTTCTTTATTTTAACTGCTGAATGTTGAAACCATCTCTGATATATCTATGTGATTACAAGAAGATTTTCATATTAATTGCTGTGGTGGACATATTGGCTGTCAGATTGCCACCATTTTCATTTAGAACCAACCCTCATACTACATGAATTATAGACAGAAAAATGGACAAAAACAAAAGCATTGAAAATAAAGACAAGTAAATAGCAAACAGAACATCTAGACCACAAGTCCAATATGTATACCAAATTTCAGAGAGATGGAAACAAATTTTTAATGGATGGATGGACAAAAAATGAACAAAAACAAAATACACTAAAAGAGAAAAACATCAAATAGCAAAAGATTATTTGATTTATGTATATACTTGATTTATGTATATGCTTTAGATTGTGTGCTTAATCTGTGTCAATGGTTGTAAGTTATATTTCAGATTGCAATTACTTGTAAATGGAAAGTTTTCATGGCATCTGGGTTTTTCTATTGGATTGTTTCAAATATGTATAGATAGCTAACTAATAAACAAATAACTCATTCATGTTTTAGATCAGTCTGTGTAAATCCATTTGTGATGATGGTTTATGGTTCTGTTGTTGAAATCAGATATAATTCGGGAAGAATTATTTACATAAAATATTCACTGAATTACTAGATAGCTCATTCATTCACTTTTTTATTAGTAAATTCCTTTGGATTTTTGTGGACTCATTCAAAGACATTCTGGATTGCATTATTGTGTTATCAAGTCATTCAGGACTACCATAATTTATTCAGAACATTCTATATATTTAGACTTTTATTAGGACATTTAGGATTACTGGTATTTGGAATTTAATTCACAACATCAAAAATGTCTTTTGAATTTTAATTTTGTATTGTCATGCAGATTGAAAGAATGTAATGTACCAAATTTTATCAAGTCATTTACTAATTTTGTATTGTATTTAATTATTGTTGACTTTACCTAAATTGTTGACTTTACCTAAATTGTTGTTTCACTTTCTGTTACACATTTTAAAACCTACCAGTTATGTTTAAAAAACAATGTGGATAATGGGTGGAAGGAATGCAAAATGAAAAATGAATATTACAAATACTGAAACTAAAGAATTGTGAATAGCAGAATACATGTCATGACCACTAGTCTAATATATGTACCAAGTTTTACAGAGATACTTTGAACAGTGTGAGAGTTAGGCTCTGAGAAGGAGACAGTAGATAATCAATGAATGGAGATGGACAGAAAAAGGGACAAAATGTAACAATACTGAACCTGAAGAACAGTGAATAGCAAAGACAAAAATGGCACATCTGGAACAGTAGGTCACTATTTGTAGAGATCTCTTAAATAGTTTGCAAATCATGTTTTGGAAACAAAACTGTCTATGGACACACAGACAGAGAGGCACTTTGATAGTGACAGCTAAAATATTCTATATCATATACTGCAAGGATTTCATTTACATCACTAGAGCTTCTATACTGTTTGTTTAATATGTTCACGTACAAAGAAATATACAAAGTTATCCAATAGGCAATTAATGCTGGGTTAGCCTATTTGGTAAATACATGTCCATGTGACACATTGATTTATTTTCACCATTTACCTACTGTTTTTATGCAGGCTCTATGAACTACTTGATGCCACATTCTAATAATCAAGCAAAAGCATAATAAATATACTTAATAATGCTGATTGGGTCATCTGATGAGTTCAATTTAATATTACCAAATGGACAGGTAAAGTGATGAAAAGTGAAATCTCTTAAATATTTTAAGACAGAGAGATGAAAATGCAGATGAAAATTTGGTACATTACATTCTTTCAATCTGCATGACAATTTCTACAGTAACAGTTTATTTCTCCATTGTGAATATGTACATCATATCATCAACCCTTGCAATTCAATGGAAATGCTGACTGTTATGTAAACTAAGTTGTGAAATGGGTATCTACAAAAAATATGATTGTATTCACAGAAAGCAAATATCCTCTAGCTTTGTATTTTTTTCTAAAGCTTTATCTAATTAAAATTTTTCTTGTTCATATCTCTTTTCACCCTTTTTTAACTTGAAAGCTAAACACATATCTATAAGTAAGGCATTATAAATCACCCAAAATAGTTAAACCACATTTGCCAAGGCTATAAAAAAAATCTATCTCTAATCACACTGATTGTTATTAATGTGGTTTCTTATTTTTCATGGCTTTTAACAGGTACACCTTGTTAAACTTTGTTCCATACAGGAAGTGCAAGACATTTTAGCTTCAAGGGTTGTAAATCCCTAACATTTTGTTTATTTTAAACCAATCCTACTAACTCTAAAGTTGTTATGAATGTTATTGCAATA
Source organism: Potamilus streckersoni (assembly GCA_016746295.1). Lineage (NCBI taxonomy): Eukaryota > Metazoa > Mollusca > Bivalvia > Unionida > Unionidae > Potamilus > Potamilus streckersoni. Next base: position 460,710 of record JAEAOA010000520.1, on the reverse strand, counting down.
ATGTTCACTCATTTGACTTTCCTTCTTTTAATTTAACTTCTAATGTCATAAGCTGGGTGACATTGATCAAAAGTTGTTTTTCGTAATCACTCTCCAGAACTCCATGGGCAACATGTACTCCTAACTAGAGATGGAAGAAGTTTTGGCATCATTAGTTGTAAATCTCTATCATTTCCTGTTTATCTTGAAAAGTTCATATATATTCTAAGGTAATCACAAACATTGTCACAATATTCATTTTGATTAGTGTAGTAATGATCATTCATTTGTCTTTCAATCTATTACAATTCTGGATATTTAAGTTTGTACATATTAATTATAGCCAGATTCAACACTAAAAAACAAGAAGAAAACACTAATGACAATTGAAGCACATTTTGTTTCTCAGTCCATATTTTAAATTCAAAATTCATTTTTGAAACAATCAACATAAAACATTTGCATTCAGAAGTCAATATTTCTTTTAAAACATCAGAAAAAAAAACATAACATCAAAGCTCAACACCTTCCTAACTGTCCATTATTAACAAGCATAGTGGCAGACTCCGAAGTAAAAATGTCACTTCTCAGCTGGTGATAGATTCATGAAAAACATGGTGTTACCTTTTGTATAAAAATACTTCATTTATTGTATGAGCAACCACTCAATATTGTTTAAATGAATAGGGCATAATACAAAAATTATCATACTCCCAAATAATTAGCCACATTCAAAGATGACTGATAAAAGAATTTATATATACTGCAAAGTTTATCATTCATCAAAGCCATTTAAGTTACATGGATAGTCTTTAATTAGGAAAATAAAAAATAATTATATTTAGTTTTTATAGAATGCTAGAGACCAGTTTTATGCAATAATATGAGAACTTAACATCAAATACATTTCTCAGTCCAATATTCTTTTTCAAAACAATAATATGTTTAGTCTAAAGGTGTGTGGAATTGTGATTTTCTTTCAGTAGTTAATGTACATTTTGAAACATCAAGGCACACAGATAGAACATTAGCTTTGAATGAACCGTAATGACTGTTGACTGGATGCAGGATGCTCAGTAATACTTGTAGTGGCTGATTTCTGAATAAGACTCTCCTTCAGCCCAGTGATGCATGTAGATTTAATGGAAAAGTAAGCACATAAATAACTTGGTATTTTTCAAAGAAATCAATTTGAAATAGCCATTACAATAAATGTCTTTCTCTCTCATAATGCCATACATGCCAAGTCTCCTGAATTGTCTGGAAGTCTTTTGATTTTCAACCCCATCTTTTGATCTACAGATTTGCCGACAAAATCTCCCGGAAATAAAAAACTTTCAAGCATAGGTATTTCTAGCTAAAACAACATTCAATACACTTTTCACAACTACTCTAATCCATCAATCAAGTTATTAGTGTGGTTTCCTTACCTCTCACCTCTCTGTTACTCTTCGTAATGAAGAGTAAAGGAGTAGAAAGAGGTTAGGGAACCAGACTATCAAATTATTTCAATTGGAATGTTTTCTGCCTTTTCCATCAATTCAAGAAATAAACCTCTGATATAATTTGTCCCCATTGAGAATTTTTTATGAACTACTTTTGCTCATATAAAGCAATTTGGCAGTGGAAGGAGACACATCTCAATCAGATTATCATTGGCATTTGCTATTGTACAATAAGTTGTTGTTGTTGTTGTTGGGCTTAACGCCATTTTTCAGCACTCGATAGTGTACAATAAGTACTGCGCTCCACCGGAGGTAGATCACCAAACACATAAAAATTGATGCATATTCCTACAACTACTTTGAAGGCTATTATTCATTAATGATAAGAGACCAATTCTCCCTGCATACCAATGGTACTTGTACTTAATTCAGCCTTGTGCTAAAAATAAACCATGACGTCATTGCCCCGACTGTAGCCATATGGTTTTTGGACAAAGCCTCTAGCAATGTGTAGTAACACAAATGCTAGCAACATTTTGAAATTTATAAATAAGCTATATATTCATCTGGAAAAGTAATTTTTTGATATGGTGACCACTGAGCATTGTTGCTATGGTTCATGTATAAGTGATTCAAGGTACCGGAAAGTTGCTGTTTGGTTCATTGAATATGGACTCTGTTTTCCGAAGCCTGACAAGGAGAAAGGTGTATATGATGTACGTGATTTTACCATAACAAATATGATGAAGGATACATATATATGTAGTTTGCACTAACTAAAGATATTGCCAAGCATACATACATGCTTGATATTGCCAAGCATACAGGATACACACTGAATGGTCCATTGAGAAAAAGAAATTTAGACTGTTACCAAAAGAAATCCCACTCAGTATTCAACCTGTTTTTTCTCAATGTGTATTTATTATAGGTTGTTTAGTCAATTTTCAAAATCCTCTTGTGCAGTAATTTTGTATTATTCTGAAATTCAACATTAACATGCAGACAATCAAGTTATTTTTTCATGTACTTCCCCATTGTTTGTAACATGTGTCTCATTTTAAGGCTAGCTGTCATCGTTTGAGACAGCTGTTTTGTATTACTTTTCTGTCAGCAAATTCAGACAATTATACTTCAAGAAAAAATGTTATTATATACTTTTTCCATTAAGAAAATATTTAAGTACATAGCATAAATATTTGACATGAAAATAAAGATAAATTTTCTCTCATTTTTTGAACGTTGTTACCAATTTACAGATGAGATTCTGAAAAAGGTAATGAAATCATTAACACATATTACCAAAACAACCTACATTGATATATTTCTTGATCAAATATCTTGAATATATATGCAAAATTTGAGGAATGATGCATGAACCATATTTAATTAAACCCTTTTATACCTATATGCATTAAAAAATATTCACTACACAGATATTAAATTGAACAATGCAAAATAGAAATAGTAACTATATTACATGTACATTCCTCTTTCTTTACATGTTTAAAACATCAATCACATAAAACAACACTTCATTCTGAGAATTTAATTGGAGGCAGTTCCCCTGGAATTTTCATCTCAACATATTCAGAGCATATGTATTGGTGTTGAAATTCTATCAGCTTGTACATTATACTGTTCCCAAAAGATTCATCAAATCTGATCCTCAGAATTACATTCTACATCTGAGTAAACCACAAAATCACACCAGGGAACATTCATAGCTGCCATCTGCAACAACAACAACAACAACAACAACAACAACAATAATAATAATAGTAATAATATTAAAAATAAGAAGAAGAAAAAGAAAAAGAAAAATCATTAACAGATATAATAGTAACTTTTATTACTTGCATATGCATGTAGTTATGACAAAATTACTGGGATTGTTTGTGATAATAATAAAATTAATAATAATAATAATAATAATAATAATAATAATAATAATAATAATAATAATAATAATAATAATAATAACAATAATAATAATAATAATGAGTCAAATAATATTAATAGCAAACAAAAAAATCAGATAACATTAACTTTTATTACTTATATATCTATTTAATTATGACAAAATCACCAGGATTATTTGTGATAATAATAATAATAATAATAATAATAATAATAATAAGAAGAAGAAGAAGAAGAAGAAGAAGAAGAAGAAGAAGGAGAAGAAGAAGAAAAAGAAGAAGAAGAAGAAAAAGAAGAAGAAGAAGAAGAAGAAGAAGAAGAAGAAGAAGAAGAAGAAGAAGAAGAAGAAGAAGAAGAAGAAGAAAATGAAAGAATAATATAAGCATTGGAACAATAACAACAATAATAACAATAATAAATTGCACATGTAAATTTGAATATCAACGTAATGTTTGGTGTTATGTGGTACCTAGTTTCAAACGGCATAAAACCATTCAAGAATGTAGTTATAAATCAAACATGTTACAGTAACTTCTGGTTTGTAAGATTAATCTATATATAAAATATACTACAGATAGGAAAAAAAATCTACATTTCTGTAATTTACAACACTTTATTTACAGTAGAGTACTGAAAATACAAGATACAAAATGCACGCTTGAAGAAATAATCAGAAATCTTAAAAACACTAGGTCCTGACATGTATAGTATTTGTTGTGACTCAACTTTAAAGCAGTATGCTTCTTTTTCTGTTTTTGACAGGCCCCCACATGCTAACCATCACTTTAACTGAATATTGGAATGCTCATCTATATATGTATGTAAAAGTTTAGTGCCTGGTACATCATTCTCAGTAAGAAAAATAATGCGGAAAGTATGACTGGTTGCCACTAGGTTAGTTTGCCTTGTTCAAAAATCTATTATTAGAAACATATGTCATTGTGTGTAACTTATCAAATAGGTAAAAAGTAGAAGCGCCATTGTCTCCATAATAATAATAACTCTGTTAATAATAATTACCTGATGCTTATTTTCAATCGGGCTTGTCAGCTATAATTATTGTTTTTTTTTTCTTTAAACAGGAACCAAACCTTTGCATGCGGTTGCAAGTTATTATTAACATGGCAAGAATTGGTCTCTAAACAGTATAATTTTTTTACTTATATAGTTGTGGTACAATCTGCACTTTCACACTTAAACTTATAAGAAAAATAGTTGTTATGCTGATCTCCCAGATATGGATCCAATCTCCCTGATTTTTGAACACAAATCTCCCGGAATTGTTTCAAGAAAACTTGGCATGTATGTAATGCTGTTTACAAAGTTTAAAGGTAGAAATGCAGAAAAACCTTTCATAGCTTTGGTTGCAAATCTCTTTCATTTTAATATATGTCATATTCTTCTTGTAAAATAAACTTTGAAAAAATTTATGACATGCATAACAAAATATTCCAGTGTTCTTGATTATATATGTTCAATATAAATAGTATTGCGCCAATCTCTTTTAGAATTTTATATACTACATTCATTAATTTTTCCAAAGTGGGTATTATAATAGGATGGAAGTATTGTCAAAGAGAAAATATGATAAATTATTAACTAGCACACAGAAAACAAGTATGAAACATCACTTGCTGAGAATTATCATCAAGTTACCACTTGATGCAAACAATATGTAAATGTAACCTGTAGCTAGGCACCTTCTTGTGATGAACTCTACATTATAGACAGGGTAGGAAGATATCAATGAAATTTAGAACCTCATTTTTGTTACATTACACATGTTCGTCTTTATGAATCCTAGCTAGGCCACTGATAGATATAACAAGAAATGAAATCACTATAGTTTGTACAGGTGAAGGTATGAAACTGAAATCTGTCATGGTTGGGTTTACACTGTTGGGTTTTCTCCTTATCTGTTTGTTTAGTGTGTTGACTAAGGGAGAAAAAAAATAGAAGCAGAGGGGTGCCATAAAACCCATTAAAACGGAAATAAAATCTGTAACGGACATCCACTACATTGAGTGGTTTTCCACTAGAATAGTTGGAAAATCCTCCAGACATAGAAGACTTCCACTGACCAAAGTGGGCACTTAATCCGCTGCCCCTCTGTTCACATCCACTAGATTGAGTGGATGATCTGTAAAACATGATGTATGTATAGTAATGTAGTGGTGACTAAATTTAATTGCAGATTGGCATCATCTTTCCAAATTTGAATGGTCATAATTCCTATATATTCCATGTCCAATTTGGTTTGAATTGGTCCAGTGTTTTTAATTAAAATATAATAAGCCAAAAACAGCAAATGTTGATGCATGACAAACTACACATTACAAATAATGCATGACCCATGCCAAATCTATTAGCATACCATAACTTCACTTAACTATAAAGCCATGTGATCTAAAATTCTTGCTAAAATATTTAGTGAAATTTCTCAGATATTTCCTACATGATTGACTAGACTACCCCTAAAACCAACCCAAAGATGACTGGTAAGAATATTCACATATCACATCAAAGCATAAGCTAATGTTTGAAGCCACTTTCTCTAATAATTTAGAAGTTCTAAAATGTATGCATAATGCATTTACAACAATTGAAGAGCTCAACAGAATTCAGAACAAAAGATTTTCCAGACAAAGTTAAAAAACATACAGAGAAAAGTTACCTGTGCAGTGAAGACACAACCAAATGCACTTGCAGGCATCCGAACCAAAATTCTATGACTCTGGTTATTCTGTAATATAGATTATAAAACTATTTATCACAAAATATCCATCTTGATATCATATCATAACAAGAGGCTCAAATGGGCCTTAGACTGCTTGTCTCGATGACATCTAACTAATAGCAGTTGGCCAATTAATCTGGGTGAGTAGGATGCTTTCTGTACTTCAAATACTTTTGATTGCATATTTTATTGAAACAATTGTTTCAAGGTTTTTGTTTTCTATCATCATCCATATTTGATGAAATACCAGCAAAATACTTCTAATACTGAAAGGCACCTAAGTCAGGATGCTTTGTGTCAAAGATGATCAAAATATATTGAGCAGTTTCGTCCAAAACTGAGTTCAGTTCTGTTTGATCTAATTGACTAATTTCATTGATGCAAACAACTAATAATAGCTTCATTATTTTCTGTGAGTATAAGCTCATTGACCAAATTTTCAGGTAAAGATGTTGATTTGGATCAGGGTTTGGGGGGATTCCAAAGTAATTATATATGGTATCATGTTTTAAATAATAAGGCTCATTAAATCATGCTTAAAAGTTTGTTTTTTTCATTTAGGTAATGGTTGTTTTTAGAAAATGCTAATTTTTGACCTGAGGTCCAACACAAAACTATATTATCTTATGACTGTCAGCATATTACCAGTTGTGATTTAACATCTGTCACCTGAAATTGTATTATGTTACATCCAGTTTGGGCTGAATTTTATTTTCTTCAAATCATTGAATTCAGGTAATTATTTTCTCTGAAAATACAAAAGAGCTATGAAAAATTATTGGATAAAGACATTCATTGGACATTATACTGAATCAGACCTGAAATAATATATATGTGATTCAATAAGGGACTGTTGACACACCAATACTATATAGACTACAACTTCAATATTAAATCTCTTTGGGACTTGAACTTTTTATTACTAGGACTTGTGTCTTTAATCCTTGGATTATTTTTGGATTTATTTCACAATACTGTAAGTTGTTTTTCTTTTTCACTTTGCATTCTAAAGAAATAAAAGTTTTTGTTAAATTTTACAAAGCTTGTTGTCTTCACTCTTTTCTGTTACTTATTTTAAGAGCACAACATCTAAACAGTCTGTATATAAAGAAGATCTAGTAAACAATTATTCCTTTTTTAATATCCGTCTTTGTGGAATCAACTTTAGTTGTACTCAGATATAATTTGAGAGACATTGTTTATTCATTGGAATCCGAAAGTGCTCATTGACATTTTGGACTAAAACACTATTTTGGGACTATTATGAATTCATTCAAAGACAGACTGGATTATATCATTGTCAAACATCAAGACTAATGACACATCAACACATTTAAGACTTGAAATTCCTTCAGAATACTCTATACTTTTTGACTTCTGATGAAACTTTTAGGACTTTTTGGGATTTATTTAAAATACTATATGCTTTTGAAGTTCCTTTTAAATTTTCATTTTGTATTCTAGAGAAATTAATTCTTTATTGAATTTTACTCAACCAGTGGGTTTTTTCTTTGTTACTTACTTGTATACAACAGTCATAGCATATACAAATTTGAAAGGTCTTCAGAGCAGGATGCTTTTTGTCAAATATGATCAAATTTTGTTCAGAGTTTTGGAGAAGAAGGAATTTTTTAAAAACTATAATAGTCACATTTGATGGTGCATTAGGTCAGTTGTACAAACCCAAAAGCCCTCAAATTTGGTAAAATTCTGTTGAGTGGTTTTTGAAAAGAAGTCTTTAAAATATTTTGTATTTGTTAGCAATAGCTACTATATCTGATTCTGGATTGGTATCATTTGTCTAAAACTGAAAAGGTCTTCAAACTAGGATTGCTTTCTATCATCAAGTCCCATTCATCATACAGTACTCGGAGAGTTTACAGGCTGCTTTTCAGTAATGGCAGTTATATTTGATGTGGACTGCCATATCTGTACAAACTTAAAATGTTTTCATGCCAGAACTGTTTCTATTATTGTTGGTTGAATTTCACCACAGAACAGTTTTGGACAAGTTGATTAAAGGTTTTTGCATTTTTAATAATGGCAGTCCTATCTGAGTGTGGATCATCCTAGGATGCTAAATATGATCAGATTCTGCCAAACAGTTTTGCATAAGTTAAAGTTTTTTTTCAGTTTTGAGTAATGGATGCCCTATCTTGAGTAATGGATGCCCTATATTGAGTATTGGATGCTATATTGAGTAATGGATGCCCTAGTTTGAAAATAAAGTAAATAGATGTTAAATTTTACAATGCCCTGTTTGATGGTATATCAAGCATCAGCCTTCCATCAAATTTGATCAAATTCTGTTTTCTGAGCTTAAGTCACTTAAAGGTTTTTCTTTTTTTTCAGTAATGGTGGCTTTATTTGTTTATTGATCAGCATCATTTTTAAAATTATGAAAGATCAGGACGTTTTCTATCATATTATAGTAAGCAGTTTTCAAGAACAAGAACTTTAAAGATTTTTCTAGTTTTATAATGGTGTGCATATTTGATGATGAATTGATATAATTTTTAGAAATTTAATAGGTCTTCAATGCAAGACACTTTATGTCAAAGCTGATAAAATTCTGTCCAGCATTTTATAAAGAAGTAATTTAATGTTTTTCTCTATTTTCACTAACAGTAATCATATTTTATGGTGGATCAGCATCAGCTTTATAAATCTGACAGCTTAGATGCTGTCAATCATATTTGGTCAAATTCGGTTGGCACTGCTTGAGGAAATGTTATTTAAAAGGTTTTCTGTTTATAATAATAATGATGGCCATATTTGATAGCAGATTGTCACCATTTGCAAGAAATGTCTTCAACAAGGAAACTTTCTATTAAGTTTCATCAAATTCTATTTAGTGGTTTAGAGAAAAAGTTGTTTAAAGGTTTATCTAATTTAAATAATTGCAGCTGTATTTAATGGTTTTTCAGCAAAACTTTGCCTAAATTGGAATGGTCATCATCTCTGAATGTATTCTGTCAAATATGATCAAATTCTGTTCATCAGTTTTGTAGAAGAAATTTAATGTATATTTCTTTCTTTTTATAGTAATAATGGCCATGTTTGATGGTGAATTAAAAATAGTTGTACAAATTTGAAAGCTTTCAAAACCAGGATGTTTTCACTAAAATCTGGTTGAATTCTGCTGATCAGGTTTTTTTTAAAAAAAGTTGTTTAAACTGTTATTCTCATTGTAGTGATGGTGGCCATATTGAATTACAGGCTGGCATCAGCTGTATTCTTGAAATGTATTCATGCCAGGTTGATTTCTATAAAGGATTGTCAAATTCCAGTCATGTATGCCACTTGCACCAAGCAGCTTATTGCAAATATTATTGAACTAGTTTCATAAATTTAATATACAATATATACTTATTTAAGATCCTCTATGTAAGTTAGGTGTATCAATGCAGGATACAAAATAATTTGGATAAAGTATTTGAGCTTAGGTTTAAGAAATTAACTTGATGGCTGACTCACTTTGTTTTACGTACACTAAGCATGCATCTTAATTTAAATAATCTTCATTATTTCTGATATATATCTGTTCATTAAATATTTACAGCAACATAAAATGTATATGTTAGGTATAAATTAAAAATTCAATGGTTCATTGACACTATCTTCATAGTTTAATTGATTGAAAAAGTAGAATTGACTATTGGCAATTTACAAAACAGAGAATTTATTATTACTAATTAACTGGAAATGTGCCCTTTACCATCTTTTGGAATATTGGAATAACATCATTCTGAATATCGGTACAGTTCCTAATTACAGCCTGGTTCCAGTTGTAAAATCTGATATCAAGACCATCCCAGTCTGAAAAAATGATGTATATTGGTGAATTTCTGCTTAATAAATATTAAACATACAGCTAAGACATAAACATATAGGTCATCCTAGTCTGAAAAAACAAAATATATTTATGAATTTGTTTTTGTAAATATACAGCTAAAAAAAAACATTCTGATTCATTAATCTTAAAATGGATTGTTTTGTCAAACAAAAATGCCCCCACTACCCATTTTTCCTAGAAAATATGTTTTTTCAAGAATACTTACCCAGTCATAATACTTAGGAAAACTACAACCAACTTGTAAATCCAGCCCTTTCAGCTTCTCTACTTTTAGCAAAATGGAAGCTAAAAGTTGTCTACTGACCCATGTGGCAGTCACGTAGAGTGATCTCCCATTATGAATAAGAATTGACTGTAAAGTCTAAGAATACATTAGTTACTACTGGAGTATAAGGCATATTCTATATGAATGTAACTGGCAAGGTTGGGAGGGTTTCCTTCTTTTATGATTGGGTAAATATTCTCAAAGAAACATTATATACTAGGAACAATTGGATTTTGCCCTCTGGGATGACAGATATCGAGGATAAAAGCTAGAGAATGTAGACTCTGATCTGCAGCCCACAGCCTGAATGATGTCAGTTCATGATGCTAGGTTGGTGAGCTAAAATGTGTAATAAGTTCCTTTGAACTGGGGTTATTTCCCTATATACTGAAGAAAAACCCTTTATTCCAGAATGAGATAATCTGATTTGATATACATGTATCCTTCTGTCATTTTATGAGAAGTAGAAAGAGGCATAATTTCCCTCAATGCAACAGCTTGGTTCTATTATATTATCACATGAAAGCCCCAGACTGGGTCTTGTAGGTGGTCTTCAGTTGATTTTTTCCCGGTGAGAAAGAGGGTTCATGACAAAAGTTTGGCTACCCATGGAAGGGAGATGGCTTTTAGTGATGAAAGAGAATGCTGTCATTAGTAAGACTGATCCATCTTGTTGGAATTTGCATGTATCTGCTAATCGGGAATGTATTTTGTTAATTCTGCCCAAGCTATTCTCTCCATGACTGGTTGTAAAAATTGTTTAAGTCTGAGGGCTCATTTGATATGATCCAGACATACAGGAACTCCAGGCATGACACGGATGAAACAGCTACCATCTTAGTTATTTGAGTAGATGAAGGTAACCTACAAATTTTCCTTGGGTTTCTAATGCAAGATTGATGAGGCAATTGAACCATGACTATCAGATTGGTTGGATGAGGATGATGCGACAAGCCTTGCATTCTGTACCACTTTGGAATCAGAGGTGTTGGAGGGTAGGTGTATACATTCAGGTTGGTCCAAACAACAACAGGGCATTATCTGACAAAGCTTTTGGGTTTGGGATAGGAAAGACAAAGTATAGGAATTTGGCATTCTACCTTGTCCCAAACTGGCCCACCGATGGTCAGTCACAGATGTGAGTGGGAACTGATGGATGGAGAGAACATTCCTTCTGTACAAGTTAATTGTTCCATGACAGAGTCTGCCAGTGCATTGAGGTGTCCCAGGATATGGCAAACATGCATGTAGTTTTATTGATGACAACACCACTTCAGAAAGTCCTACACCATGACATAAAGGTCTGGGACTTGGGTCCCCATTGTCATTTAGTTACCACTGTAGAGTAGGAGAGAAAAGTAACTCCTTGCAAGGAAATTATTCCTGCCATGAGTAAAAAGCTTTCACAATGGACATCCTCTCCAGAGTTATTGGTAAAAAGAGCTGTTTCTGGGGATAGCATGCACCAATGGCATCCCAAAAGGATGGTAGTAAGTGGGCTCCCCAGCCTTCTAGGCTTGCATTTATACAGACTATAATCATGTGTGAGTGGATGTGTAGATGTATACCCACAATGAGCCAAGTTAGGTTGCTCCCAATTCTGCAGATAGTGCCTCATTTGGGTGTGGGATGTGAGAGGATGGTTAAGTGGGCAAACTGTAGGACTCCATTTATGCAGAAAAAACAGTTGTACAGACCCAATAAGTATATATTTTTCTGTAAAATCAATAATTACTGTGCAGTCTGAAAGATGTCATCATTATATTATGATTTCATCAACATGATCTCACCTGTTATCTATGTATACTGTTCTGTTTAGAAATCAAGGAGTAATTAAACATAAAATCATACAGTTCACAATTATGTCTCTTATTAAATAATGAAAAAATAAAAGAATGTTTCTACAGTTTTACTAATTGCTACAACAGCATTGCTAAATAAAAAAAACAATGTAAAGAAATGAGATCTTGGGAAATCTATAGCAATGAATCTCTTACTGTGAATCAGAAGAAATGACTCTCTGTTGCATACAACTGATGTAATCACAACAACATTGTCATACTTAACAAAATTCACGCAACAATATACACTTTTATTTGTCCATCATTGGTAGCTCAGTCTCAGGAGATCATGCGAGTCATGCCCTTTGGAGTGTGGTCTGTCTCTGAGGTTTTGGTATCGCCTGTTGTAGCTGTGCATGCCGATGTGTGAGTGACAGTCCCTCTTGCAGCTGGTGCAGATGTGCTGTATTGGGAAGTCTCAGTTGCTTGGATTGCTGCTGCCATCTTCTTTCTCTTGCACTTTTCTGTGGCAATCTAGCCTCTCCTAACATCAGCAACTGTTATACCTTTGCTGACAGTCACTCTCCAGGTGACTCGGTCCTTGGCCAGCACTTCCCAGCTGTCATGTGAAATGCAGCATGCGTTCATGTCCCTCTTGCACACATCCATGTAGCAGAGTGAGGGGTGGCCAACTCTTCTGGTGCCAGTGGTCAGCTGTCCATATAGGATGTCTTTTGGCAGCTTCCCATCCTCCATGCATCAAAAGTGTTCCAGCCATCAAAGACTGTGTTTGCTCAGCAAGGAGTATATGCTGGGAACACTTGCATGCTGAAGTATCTCGCTGTGTGGGATGTGTTCTTACGAGCTGATTTTCAGGATGCACTTCAGGCACCATATATGGAAGGAGTTATGTCGATGCTCTTGCTAATGTAGGTGCTCCAGGTCTCACTTCCACATAGGAGGGTGCTCAGAATGCAGGCTTGGTAGACTTGAGTCTTGGTGTGCATTGTCAGTGTGCTGTTTTCCCACACCTATTTTGTTAGTCGGGCCATGATGGTGTTTGCCTTTCCAAGCCTTCTCTCCAGCTCCACATCAAGCAAAAGAGTGTTGCTGATGGTTGATCCCAGGTAAGTCACTACTTCCAGGTTGACACCATTGATTTTGATGGATGAGGCAATGGTGACATTTTGCATGCTTATGTTTGTCTTTTTAAGGCTGTTGGTGAGTCTAAACTGCTTGCAGGCATCAGCAAAATAGTCTCCCAATCTCTGGAGGGCATCCTCGGTTTGGGTCACAAGAGCTGTGTTGTCAGCAAAGAGCATCTCCCTGATGAGCATTGACCTAACTTTGGTCTTTGAGAGCAGTGATGTCAGATCAAACAGCCTTCCATCATACCTGGTGTGCAGATATACTCCATCAGTGGATGTGTCGAAGATGTAGGACAGAAGCAGAAAAAAGAAGATCCTGAAAAGGTTTGGCATCACACAGCCTGCTTCATGTTGCTGTTAATGGGGAAAAAGTTTGAGGAGGATCCATCATAGAGGTCTGTACCCTTCATATCAGCATGGAAGATTATCATGCTGTAGGGTTTTCAGGGGCAGTCAATCTTCCCAAGAAGTTCAAATCGACTCTTCCTGCTTGACTAGGTCAAAGGCCTATGTGAGATTGATGAACATCATGTAAATGGCTGACCTTGCTCTCTGCTCTTCTCTTGGAGTTGTCGGAAAGAGAAGATCATGTCCGTTGTCAACCTTCCTGCTCTGAAGACGCACTGTGGTCTGCCATTCGCTGCAGCTTGTTGAGTGTATGTGGGCATACACTTTGCCAATGATGCTCAGGAGTGAGATTCCTTTGTAATTGTTACAGTCATTGCAGTTGCCATTGTTTTTGTAGAGAGTCACAATGGTGGTATTGCTCATGTCTTGGGAGACTGCTCCTTCCTCCAAGCAGAGTAGCTCATGCAGTGACTGTAGCAATGTTGGTTTTCCACGTTTAATGGCTTCAGGTAGGATGCTATTGCTACCTGGTGCTTTGTCGTTTGGGAGGAAGTCAATGGCTTTGCTGAGCTCCTCTAAGGTGGGCACTTTGCTGAGTTCCTCCATAGTGTTGCTGAATGCTACATCAGTGACCGTTGTTTCTTTGGAGTACAGCTCTGAGTAGTGCTTCACCCATCTGGCCATCTGTTGCTTGCAGTCTGTGATCTTCTATCCAGTCAGAGATTTCTGGGGGGGCAACCCCTTTCACTGTAGAGCTAGGGCCTTCTTGATGCCACTGTACATGCCTTGGATGTTTCCTGACTTGGCACTGCACTGGATTTCTTCACACAATTTTTACCAGTTCTTGTTTGTGCACCGTCTAGCGATATTTTGGTTGGTGCTTCAGGCTCTTGTGAAGGCAGCAAATGTCCATTCATTGGGACATTTTTTGTAGGCTATGAAGGCTTCTCATTTGTCTTCGTTTACTGGTTCCATCCTTGAGAGGTTTGTCCATAATACTTAAATAATTCCCTCACAAACTTACACTTTTATTTGTCCAAAATACTGAAGTAATTTACCAATATACACTTTTATTTGTCCATAACAATGAAGTATTTGATTCACCAATATATACTTTTATTTGTCCATAATACTGAAGGACCATAATTTACTCACCAACATACACTTTTATTTTTCCATAATACTGAAGTAATTCACTCTCAGCAACATACACTTTTATTTGTCTGTGATACTGAAGTACCGTAATTTACTCACCAACACACACTTGTATTTGTCCATAAGAGTGATAATAATTCACTCTCACCAACACACGTTTATTTGTCGATAATGCTGAAGAAATTCACTCTCACTAACATACAATTTTATGTGTCCATAAGGGTGATGCTGAAATAATTCATTCACCATCATACACTTTTAATTGTTGATAAAAGTGATACTAAAATAATTCATTCACAAAGATACACATTTATTTGTCCATAAGTGTGATACTGAAATAATTCACACACAAAGATACACTTTCATTTGTCCATAAGTGGTGTATTTCTCTTCATCCTTTACAAGTTTCATGAATTTTTAAGTACTATTATTTCACTATTATTTGCTGTGTACAAAATTTTCTTGTGCATTTCATGACTGCTTCAAATCTTGATTTTGTAGTCTCCCATGACAGCCATTCTACTTTGTAAGTGTGTGTGTATGATTTAGAATTTTTACATAGCTTTAAAACAATTTCTATCATATCACTACGATGTCTGCTGTGTGATAATTTATAG
This sequence comes from Potamilus streckersoni, assembly GCA_016746295.1. Classification (NCBI taxonomy): domain Eukaryota; kingdom Metazoa; phylum Mollusca; class Bivalvia; order Unionida; family Unionidae; genus Potamilus; species Potamilus streckersoni. Next base: position 445,459 of record JAEAOA010000520.1, on the reverse strand, counting down.
TGATGTCTAGCTCTGGGGCATCATGCCAGGGACATGTGGCATGATGTCCCACCCAGTTAAATTATCCTGACACCAGGCCAACCAGTAATAATAATAACGAGGACTTTATACAGCCCACTATATTTCCTCTTTCCAAACCCAGTGTATACAATGGCTTCAGAGATGCAGCAAAAATAAATAAATTCCTTTGAATGAGGGCCTCAAGGTAGATTAGTTCTTAGCTAATTGAGTTACCCTCTTTACATAAAGTCATAATAATAATAATAATAATAATAATATAGCGCCCAATCTTTAGAAGCTCTAAGCAGTTTACAACATTTGACAACGATTAAAGAGAATAAAAAACATATAATGAAATGATTATATAAAAAAAACAAATACCACAAAAATTAGAGCAAGGACATATTTTTTCAAGATATTTAAAAAAAAAAATTTTCACTTCATGTAATTTATTTTTTTCATCTAATACAATTACTGGAATAGTTTTTTCTTACTCAAAAAAATTAATAATAATAATAATAATAATAATAATAATAATAATAATAATAATAATAATAATAATAATAATAATAATAATAATGAGGATTGTATATAGCGCATAATCTTTAGAAGCTCTAAGTGCTTTACAACATTTGACAATGCTTAAAAAAATAAAAAACATAATGAAATGATTACAAAAAAAAACAAACACCACAAAAATTAGAAACAGAAAAACAAGCTGTAAATTTTTAAGGTAAGGATATGTTAAAAGGATATATATTAGGCCTTTATGACTGTTCTTGCAGTTGAATTAGATAAGTTTTAAGGGCACTCCTGAATGAGATCACTGTCTTTGCAGTGGGCAATTCGTTCCACGTTGCTGGGCACTGGTATGTAAAAGAACGTTGTCCATATGATTTCAAATTCATAGAGTGAATATTGAGAATATGAGAGTCAGAAGAGGAGCATAACCATCTAGCAGGTGTATACACATGGGTGAGGTCAGATAGGTATGTTGGACTGGTGCCCATACATGAAACGTAGCACAGAGAACAAATTTTGTGTTTAATTCCGGATTGTATGGATAGCCAGTGTAGGGTACAGAGCAGCGGAGAGGCATGCTCTGATCGTGGTACTCTAAGGATGATCCGAGCAGCAGCGTTTTGATTTTCTTGAAGTTTCTCAAGTAGATCTTGAGATGAGCCAGACAGAATTGAATTACAGTAGTCCAGTCTTGAAAGTACTAAGGAACACACAAGTGTTTTAGTGGCATCAACTGACACGTACTTGTGAATGGAGCTGATGCATCTCAGCAAGATATGTAGCCCGGCATATGTTTGTGACATGTTGATGCAATGAGAGAGTACTGTCAGGAGTGACACCAAGGTTTTGTAATGACTGCTTGAATTTAATGTTGGTGTTGCTGATATTTATTGTCTGAGGTAAAGGATGTGAATGAGAAAGTCTTTTTATTGTAATCAGAATGGCTTCAGTTTGGTCATCATTCATCTACAGCTTGTTACATGTCATCCATGATTTCACATCAGAAATGCACCTCTCTGCCTTGGATGGTAGCTTCAACTTCAGCTGGATAGCTAAAGTCCTACTTGGTCAACAGGACACAAATTGTGTCTGCAAATGGAAAACACTCCAGCTCAGTTGATCTATGCTGTGGTTTCCACATAAGTCTGTTCTTGGACCTGTTCTCTTTATTCTGTATATTCAGCCACTCTCAAGTGTCATAATTCATCATCCAGTGTCTCACCAATTGTATGCTGATGACACTCAAATATACAAATCTAGCCATTCAGCTAGACTTTTTAAAGTCTTTAGGTATGACTCAGCCTGGGTTCAAATCTGTAACCTCTTGCATCCAAGGCGTACGCTCTGATGACAAGGCCACTGGAGTCATTCTGCCTTATAAGAAAAGTGGTGCAAAATGCACATCCATAAATTTAAATATCGACAAATGTGTTAATTTTCTTAAAACTATGAAGTTTGATAGCCATAAAATTAAATGTATTTATAATACTCATTCAGTACTATGTGTATTATTTTGTGGGCAATAAGTGATAGAGTACTTTATAACATACTTTAGTATGTAATAATCCTCACTTAGAACAGCCATTCAACTAAAATTAGAGCACAGAAGTGTACACAAACTCATACATTTTTACCCATTCTGATTGCTTGGACCCATATCTATGTAAAAATATCAAGTTGTTAAACGGTATCTGTTCCAACACTTGTAAAGCAATCATTGTTAAGGGATTAAGATTTGAAATATAAGTACAGTGTAACATCCCTAAACCAGACACTGTTAGAATCAAAAGTTCTTCCCCTTTTACAGTGGAAGCCAGTACAGAAGTGTGACTTATACTAAGACCCAAATATCTAGTTAATCCATAGAGGAATCCATTTTACCACATGTATAATGCAAGTTTAGGGGTAATCAATGTGGTAGGAAAAACAAAAACGAATAGTTCAAAACACCCTCTCTACCGAGTAACTGCAAACCATCATGCTGAATATCCTCACATACTAAAAATAAAAATAGTATTCTCTATGTTAATTTTTTACATTCTGGCTTAAGAAAATTATAAAAGATGAATGGACCTTTAGGATCTTCCCACTGCAGTATGGCCATAAACTGGTCATACTCAGTATTAGATCTATTACTGCTACTATAGAAATACACCCCTTTTCCAACGTATGTGATGTTCTCCACAGGACCTGGGACTGCACCTGTAAAAACAAAATTGTTATTTTTATTTATATCAAACATGATATTTACATGTTGATCATGAAATAAATCATATCCAAAAGTAAATAATTGGTTACTGTGTTTTTGCCAAATCATACTGGTGCTTGACCTCATTTGCCTAAGTAACATGCTATATATTGATATACATACAGAGTTGCCACCTTGAATTACTATAAAAAATGAAGATAAATGTAATGTGAATTACTTCAAATACATCAGAACAGTATTGAAATGGGAGTTCTAGACTTCTTTTTCTTGAAGCTGATCTTCATGCAGATAAAATGGGTGTTTGGGACCTTATATGGTAAAATAGGCATTCTGGACGACTTAATATGCAAAAAAAGAAATGGGTGCTCTGGACCATGTGTGGTGAAATGGAGGTTTGGGAGTTTAGATCACCAGTGAGTGCCTCCTTGTAATAGTCAATTGTGGTGATGACAGACTTTTAGATGCCTTTACTCTTTCTCTTTACCACATTGATGTCCAGTCTGATATATTACATTTTTAGGCAAAGTCTGATAAACTCTTCAATGGGTGAACCATTAGACTTGCCCTTGAACTTTCCTAGGATATTTTTGGTATTAGTGCAGTAAAATGGACTATGTTATTGGTGACCACTGAAATCAAAAGTTCCTTTATCTCAACCTTTGCTAAATTGATGGAGAGAAGAAAATGCTGAGTGAATGGTATATTCAACCCTGGAGAAAATTTCAAAGAGATGAACTGATCAGTTGATGGGAGAGAGTTACTTTGCGATCATCCAGCGACAAACACATTACACCAGGTCGAAATTTGCATTGAATGAACTCGCCATGTAGATACATGAACTTCTGTGGGCGTTCCCTGGAGTCACTGGCGATGAGAGTCATTCATGGCTAGTGATGGATTTTAACCATCTCATTTACTGAGGGATCATCACCACAAAGCAGAATGTGAAACAAATACTTAATGAGTACAAGGCACTCACAGGGAAAACCACAGCATATCCTAAAATGAAGACAGCATTACTCAAACTTCAAAATGAGATCATGAGTTGATGGAGGTGAGCTGAAACTGAAGAGCTTCTAGACATGATGAATGACACCATGACAAACCAAAAGGGTGCTGACAAAGGATTTGTTTAGGACAATCCACACATGCTTGTGAGCATAAACAATTGCTACAGTGACTGCTGAAACCAACCATTGAACAAGAACTTCAATAACACACACCTATCAAATTACATGGACAGAATGGATAAAAACTGCCATTGCCTGGCTCAGATCTAAGTTGGTCACAGTTTCTCACACTAACAATTTCAGCATGATTGTTGACATCATCTAGTCATTTATCTTGCACTGCACTGAGTATTATCAGTAGAGTGGATCTGCATGGATCTTTGATGAAGTGAACTCAATCTTGTTTCAAACATACATGTACACACCAATGCATGGAGACACACATACAACTCCCCAAAGAGGTTTCAGCAACCAATGTGCATTTAAACATTAAAAACAATGAAGATCACTGCTTGGTCTGGGCAGTGCTCTTCATGTAAACCATAATTTTAAGCATTTATTTTTAAAGTATTCTGTTCCCATGCATCTCACGCAGTGCTTCCAGAATAGGTCTTCATCATACATGACCATGATGACATAATTTGTTGACAGGTCTCACTGGTGTTCTTATGTGAGCAAGATTTGCTTGCATGCCAACACTATGGCTCTCATGATAGCGAGTTCTATAGTCACAATTATGTTATTTCTCACCATGGTCACAATTGCCTCATTCATTATATTTCGGGTTGTGCAGGATGATGTTGATAAACACCTCATCTTCATTGTAGGCAGACATTTTTTATATTAGAAAATGACTATTAAAAAAATCATAATGGATGAGGATTTGCACAGGAAATTCAATGAATTTACTACATGCTATCAAATCAAGCAAACGTCCATGTACTAAGAACAACTGATAGATATGACCCTGGGCAAATCCAGCTGTCTACAGTCATGGTATGCTGCCATTTTTGCAACTTTGATTCAATTGAGAGAAAAAAATTACCTTTGGCCAGAGGTAAGACCATCTCTACAACATTACCATGCCCATGAGGATCAATGTTCAAGCCTGCACTGTAAATTTACACAGAGAAGCTGTTGGGTGGTAAGATCATGGACAACATCTCCACTGACATCCCAGGTCTCTGCTATTACACTGATGGGTATATTATGATGGATCATTGGATTATTATGGTCAAGTTCAAGTGTCTCTTTTCAAGACACATAGGATAGATGCCAGAGCATTACCACCTTCAAGTGTTATCTGCTCTGGCCATGTCTCTGATCACATGTAAGGGTCTAATGATCAATGTGGTATTTTGCAAGTGCACTTAACAACCAACTGAATATCACACTGAAGTATCAAAATGAAATTCCATCTTAACAACTTTTGCAGTTACACCAATGTTCCACATGCCATTGGTATCATGTTCTTTTTTAGCAATCACGACCTCTGCAAGGACTACAGCGATTCTTGAGTCAGAACTGCTCAGAATACTTCAGCAGGGTCTGGACATGGATGTGAAGCCATACAATGACCAAAAAAACATGTTTGGTAATCATGTGATCAACATGCTTTATCTGGTGAAAAATATCATCGCATATGGTACATTTAAGCTAATACAGAAACATGACCTGCATCCTCAAGAAAATTATCATGATGTGTTTAATCAGGCCAGGTCATGTGTTCATGAGAAAATACAATCAGTGAAGCAGACTCAAACAATAGCTTAACTTAAACATTGGTTTCTCGTTTTGATTAGGTGTCTGAAAAATTTTGTTGTAGGCCTTTGCAAAGCTACTCAACTACATCAATACCAGATCAATCAGGATGTCTTCTCAGTTTACAAATCATCAGGGACATGTCAAATTTATCACCATACAGGTATGATTCAAGCACATTTATTGCCACAAGTCTTCTTAGTATTATTGTTTTTGGCTTCAAGCTTAGGCTCGATCCACTTGATCATTGTTTTTAAAGCTAATCTGAAATCTGGATAAAATCAGCATGAATATTTTGGGTGTGGTGCTCATGGTGGTGATCCCGGTTTCAGTCACCATGAGGGGCACCAGTGTGACAGTTCTCAGTAAATGTTGATAATGCCAGTACATGCTTTTGTATGTGTAGACTTTCAATAGTAATATTGATAATATGATATGAATTCTCTCTGGTCCTCACCTGACAACATTTCTGGATCATTACCAGATTGCTTGTCAAGCTCCATCACCTCCATGACAATGTCATGTCTGTGTACTCTAAATGGGCATGCTGGCAAAATCTTCTATTGTCCACTGCATCACAATTTCATGTTTCTTTGAAATTGCTTTATCCATGTTGTCACTATCTTTTTACTTTTGTTGTCATCTTCCTTTCATGCAAACTTGAGCAGTTTTCACAATGGCATCAACAATTCCAGGATGCAGCTTTTGAATAATGGTGTGAATGAGCCCTTTGATGTCTTTAGCTAACTGTGTATATTTTCTGTCATTACAAAAAAACCCAGCAAAATATCTGTTGATGGTGTCTTCATTTTTCATAGCCATCTCCAAGTGAGGAAGTGTTTAAACCATTGTTAACCAAGTTGGATTAAATGAAAACAGCACATGATGAGAAACAGGACCAGCTATTGGATATCTTAAAGGTGATGCAGAAGTCTCAGCAGAATTTGCTTGATGAATAAGCAGAAAGAGTTGGTTCTGCACCTGAGAAAGATGTGACTAAGCTCATCAGCAGGGTTGAAGCACAGCAGCAGGGCATATAAAAACTAAAGCTAAAATGAAAAATGTTATCAGAGCTGAAGTAAGAGGTGGAGGAAGCCAAAGCTAGGTTAGAAGAGATGTAACAAGAGGAAAGATTAATTATGGATGGGTTAAAATGCAGGAAAAAGAAGAAATAAGACATCACTTGAAGAAGCAGTGTGATGCAGTGCAAAAAGGGCTAGCTGTAGTACTTCATTATTCATCCCAGAATTGTAAGAAGCTTTACTGATGTTCAATGTTAAGTAGAGTGAACAACACATATGGAATATTATTGCAAACATGCTAGATGGTGGGAGAAAAAAGCAAATGCATGACAGGCTCAACAAGTCAATGATTTAAAAAAATTTGTGAACTGCGCAAAGTCACATATAGGAAAGAAAAAGAGTACAGATCTGATCATCTCCAGAAGTCACTTAAATAAGTCAGAAGGTGGGCAGACTAGATAGATTAACTTCATGGTTCACAACAAGATGACAGGTAGTGGTATTTTAATCCCTTTCTACAAAAATCCATCCAAGATCATTGAACAATTAAAATTACTGATAGTTTCTAATAAAGCAGATAATGTTGTTCCTGAAATGCATAATGAGCTGGTCGAGATTCTAAATCATCTTCTGGACAGTGCTCTGCTCATGCAAAACCAGTACCACATTTTGTATGATGATAACAATGGAAATACTTTGCATTTCTAAACCAATTTGTTGGCACTATAAAGTTTTGTTGTATCAGTTGATATGCCTCTTGATGATACCATGCTGTTATTAGATTCATGGTCAGTAAGTTCAACAGTGAGATGCAGTTCAGCTCTGGAAAATTGACCAAAATGATTTGTATGATATCAATAATCAGTTTTCATACATGGCTAGCTGTTACATACACATAATCAAATTGCTTGCATGTTACTTTTAAATTATTTTATTTCATTTTCGTTTATTAAATTTTATTGTAATAATTTTTTTTTCATAGGATTTCATATTTTTTCAAGTAATTTCTGTTTGAATAGAACATAAAAACATTACATCAGCATTAGTTTTAGCTGACCTTTGGTTCACAAACACTAAGTAGAAATGATTGGCTGTTTCCAGGGTCATTTATCATGTTACTCATGTGTATTTATCAACCCATGTGCTACCCATGTGTAAACAGTGTCTTTTATTTATCATTTCTAGCATAAGAGTCTGATGTTTTAGATGGGGATATTCTATGTTATGTGACAAACAACATTTTTTTATTTTGATGTTCAAACTGGAAATCATGTAGTTTGTCACATGAAACACCATGTGATCTAAAATCAAGCTTAAAACAGCCAATTGGTATTAAATTAGTTTAGATGTAAAAAATACCTTTATACCATTAGGAGCTTAGAGGTATTTTAAGTTGCTGCCATATTCTGAGTTTTTTGACTTTTAAGAATAATTTATATTCTCTGGAAAAAAGTACTTCTTCACCAAAGTCATGGACAAAGACATTCAGTGGAAATTATTTGGAATTATAAAGCCAGAAAAACATTCTTGATTCACAAAATTCAACGAGGAACTGTTGTCCTTAGTACAACTACCTCATCTGACATCATTGCCTTCCATATTGGAACTTCATCAAGATTCTAAATTATATTCAATTATGTCTGTTTAGCAAAAGGACATATATTTTTCAATTCTAGGTTTAATTTAGGATTATCTTCACAAACTGTAAGTCCTATTTCATATTTTGACTGTGTTTTCTAGGGAAATAAATTATTTTATTAAAATATACATAGCTTGCAGGTTTCACTCTTTTTTCTTGTTATTTTTGTGCGAGTCTACATGTAGCACCTGCGAACATCAAACAATCACAATCTCTCCAGATGGTTACAATATTAACAACAATGAAAGAATCACATTACCTGCATGCGAGAGGCAAGATGTGGGTAGGCAACAGAGTTGCCAAAACAAAAGTGGATGAAAGTATAAAACATGAGACTATCATGCACAGTGCCATATAAAATCATGGGTAGATTTTTATTGACGCTGGTTTTTGTTGGTTTTTTTTATTCGATTGGCTTTACCTGGAATCACTGTGAAATCTGCTTCAACTGCCTCAAAGTTACCAGAGCTGGAGCACCAGAGCTGCATTCATGGCTGGAATGGCTGCAGGACAGAAAATTGCTGTTAAGATCATGGGCACACCATCACCCACTCTTGCACCTGTGACTGTGGCACAGGAAAAACTAGCTTTGATGGAAACATTAATGCTTCAAGTCAGGCATGGCCTAAAAAAATGCAAAATACGTTGTCTCTGTGTGCTCAGTCCAAGCAGATTTTATCTAACCTTGGAAGGAAAACTTCCAATGTTTATGTGTCAGAAGCAAGTTGCTTCATGAATGGATATGGCATGAAAGATTTTGGGGATCATGGTGCAAGCCAGTCACTGTGCGCACAGGTGTGATTGTCACTTTTAGCTCTGGTGTGATAATTTTATATTACTGTTCAATTTTAATCACACTGCTATTGTACAAAAAAACATCATGTGTTCAACATTTGCTCCTGATTATCTTAGGCTGAATGATGACATGCCCACTGATGTCTAGACGATCGAGTATGAGTGTACATTGAACACCATGAAAAGAACATCACCAACCTCATTTGTGCAAGTTCCCATCAAAAGATCTAGACAAGTGAAAAGGATGTGTACTTGCTTCCACACAAGGCCTTTCTGTTAGTCTGTGGGAAAATCCATATGAATGCAAACCCTCACACAGATTATATCACATAGTTGGCAAAGTATAAGCTAAACAATCAAACCATGTAAGACATCAATGAATACTTTGCTACAGGCTAGCACAGTCCTGAATCTAATCACATTCAGTTATGACTACATTAGATCATGCACCACCAGCATGTGGTAGTACAGAGATACTGACAGTGGGTAACAAGCTTAGAACTGCTGCTGAGGTATCACAAGCCACTCTTTGTTTCTAAAGAAAATTTAACCAAAGGTATAAATTCTTAATAAAAGTTAAGCTGATTTAAAGTTTAATTCACCAATTAATTCAATCTGGATTGTATTTACACTCAGCATATATAGGAGTTATTTTTTTATAAGGACAGGTTAACACCTGCACAACCCACAACATTATAAGCTGGTTCACAGTTATCTGTGCATCTGTGCATGCTAATATGTGGGACCCGTGTCTCTATAATTTTGTATCTGCAAATAATTGGTTTTAACACTATTAATAAGCATTTACTTAAGTAATATATATATATATATATATATATATATATATATATATATATATATATATATATATATATATATATATATATATATATATATATATACACACACATATACTACATATACTTATAAGTTGAATCCAACAGCAAACTCCACAAAGCATTTGCTCGTGTAACACACACACACACACACACACACACACACAAACACTTATAAGTTGAATCCAACAGCAAACTGCACAAAGCATTTACTCGAGTAACGCACACACACACACATACACACACACTTATAAGTTGAATCCAACAGCAAACTGCACAAACCAGAAATACCATTAAAGAATTTAAAGAATATACTGGAAGATCTATGCAGTACATTAAGTCTAATTAATAGAACAAAACAAAATAATGATCAATTTGATGGTGCATTATGTGATGCTAGAGCAGGGTCTATGCTCTGTGCAGTTGAACTTGACCTATAAGCCAGTATGTACAGTACAAAAGATTTCAAACTCTTGACAAGGAATTGTTCCTTATGCCAAAGATAATTTTTGTCTGGAATGATGGGGTGCAATAAATATTACAGTGTACTAAAAATCTGAGTATACTAAAAATCAGAGTATGAAAAATTAGATACAATACTGTACCTAATTACTTTACTTTGGAGTATATCTTGTTATTCCCTTAGTTTCACAGTACATGTCATTTTAAAAACAAACTCTTTATATTAATTAAAATTTCATATTGATTTCAAATTTTCAATTTAGAATACTACCTGAAAGGTATACAGGGTTACCAAATCCTAGAGATCCAAACTGATTGATGGCCATAATTCTGAATCTGCTATGATCACAAATGTCTTGCAGTTGAACTTTATAACCATCACCATGCACCTGGAATTGTAAAAGTTTTTGTAACAATAAAATTAACTAATTTGAAAACTGCTTTCTAACACATATACAAATGTTATATGTTTTTTAATTAGCATCAATATCTGTAGCATCAATATCTATGACAAACTCTGTTATGATGTTAAGATGTGTTGTGGTGTAGTGCCACTGAGAAATAGACTTTCAATAATTTTTCAACAAAAACTTTTAAACTAGAATCCCTCAATGTAAATAATGTTCTTATGGTCCAAATGAATGTCTAGGAATCTGAGATAAGCCTATTTCTTCTGTCCTTCTATTTTTTAAGCAGCAGAGTAAAGATATCTTTTGGAAGCTCAAACATACCAATGTTGGTAACGCAAATATTTTCTTGCATGTCAGAGTGAATATTTTCAAAATATTTTTATGTAAATTTTTTTTCTCCAAGAATACTTACCCAATCACATTAACATTAGTGATATAAACCAGCTAGCTCCTGAATCCAGCTCTAATAAAAAGACAAATATTTGTTCTTTATATTTCCCAATGACATAGGATATTAACTCTTGCCCATTACCACACTTGCCACCCCCACCCACCCCAGGTGTCACTAGTTTTTAAGCTATGCAACTTAGCAACAAGGATGCTCACATTGTAGGGTGGTTGGGAGGGTTTTTAAGAAATGTGATTGGGTAAGTATTCTTTGAAACATAGTTACTTAAAAATGTTTTCTCTTTAAGTACAATCCCTGACCACATTGCCATTAGGAGAAAAATTGAAGGGAGAATGCTGGGCATCCTAAATATACCTCAAGTATCCTTCTAAGAAATATTGAAGAAATATTGGATCCCCTATGTGAATGATAATCCATTCTGTAACTTAAAGCAGCACAGCATCACTTTAACAGTGACCACTCCATCAAGTTACAAGATAATTAATAAAATCTTCTCACCATCAAAATTCACGGGCGAATCTAGCAATCTAAGAGGCAGTGTTGGTTTAATTGGGTCTGGTGGTTATTTGGGGCACAGTCACAGGACCTACCAGGTTTTGTCTTGATGTATTATAAGGAATAAGGGCCTGGAAGATATGACATACTTCTTCATGAAATGGCATCTACAGGCTCTTTGTTATTCGATAGCCAAGTATTGCATTCCTGTCTTGGCTTGATCATCCCATACTAAGCTAATTGATGTCCAGCTCAACACAACAATGTGCATAATCTCTGGAACACTATGTCCTACTCCTTTACAATGGCTGCCAGTACTCTGCAATATTCCTCCTCCACATCTGTGTCACCAGGAAGCTACAACAAAAGTGTTGGCTAAGGTCTATGCCAATGAGAAACTTCCACTGTACATGGACATCATATTCATTCAGCAGTCTGCTTGACTTTGAGATGCCCAAGCTGGTTAGGTCCATTGCTGGATGGAGGATAGGACAGCTATTTCAGCATGGTCTACAATAGATATTGGAAACAACTCCCTCATAGGTGAGCCATCTGTCTGCCCTCCTGGCATTAACTTTCCACATCATTTGTGGACCACAATGAGCCAGTTTTGGACAGGGTGGTTGTCAATCAACCTTGTTCAATGGAGCCAGGTCACTAACTCTTCCTGTTGCTGTAGAGGTCTTCAGACCATGTCACACATTGTGAACAAATGTCCACTGACAAAGTTATATGGTGGACTGCAGGCTTTGCCTGTTGCTGATAATGATGCTGTTAAATGGCTGAGCATGCACTGCACACAATAATAATAATATTAATGACAGCAATCCAGAATACCTTTAATTTCACAAAATAATGATTTAGTTCAAAAGCCAATGAGCATTTTGTAATTCCAATGAATAATTTCATACATAAATCTTTTCAAAATCTAACTGAGCACATCTAAAAGACTGATTCCACTAGATTGATGTTAAATAGGAATGAATAAACTTATATAGATCCCCTCTAGATCTATGTTGGAATAGACAGTTTCTAAAAATATACCTGCCATATTGTTTGGAAAATTCATTAAATTTATAAACAAAGTCAGGTCTGTTTACCTCCATTTTAGTAGCCAGCTGCTCAGAAATGAGGTAGACCACATAAGTTCTAATTAGAAAACTGATGTCCTGAATTCCAATTCTAGTAAATATGTTAACAAATTTTATTTTAAAGTTTAGTCTACATTCATGGATAAAAGTTAGATATTTTCTGAGGCTAAGCACTTAAGAGAAAATTTCCACATGAAAATAAACATGAAAAAGTAAAGAAAGTGGAGGAAAAAAGCTAAGCACCTGATAGATAAGGCAAAAGATTACTATAAACTGTCTATTGATGAAAGTAAGAGTACCATAACATTGTGGAAGGATCTAAATTAGCTGAACCCACCCAAGAAAAGTTGTTTTTCCCCTAAACTTAGGCAAACTGATGATATAGCAACATCTGTACAAGACATTGTGGAAATAATTTTACATTTCCTTCACAATCATTTCCAGTAACATTATTCAGAACCCGACTAACATACCAATTGAACTTGATGATCTTCTGTTATTTATAAGAGCTAAAATTCCTGATAATAATCATTTTTCAACAGCTAATGTTAGTGAAGCTGATGTTTTTGATATGCTCATTAAGATAAATATTAAAAAATCCTTAGGTTTGGATGGTGTTCATCCAAACAATTTTAAAACAGCTGCACCAGTAATAACAAAGTCATTAAAGCATATCATAAACTTAAGCATAATAAGTGGTAATTTTCCAGAAACTCTAAAACGTGCAAAGGTTACACCTATCTTTAAAAAAGGAGAAAAGGAGGCCCTGGGGAATTAATGACCAATCTCAATTCTACCTAAATTGTCAACAATATTGGAATAGCAAGTAGCCAATCAGGTCTATAAATATTTTGAATCTTGCTCTCTATTTCATAAAGTGCAATCATGATTTAGAATGTACCACTTGTGCCAAACAGAATTTACCAAATTAACTGATCTCTGGCAGGAGGAAATGGATAATGAACATACGACTGGGACTGTTTTCCTTGACTTTAAAAAAGCCTTTGATCTTGAAATTCTGCTGCAAAAGTTGAACTGTTACAGGCTTGATAATCCTCCTTTTAACTGGTTTTCATCATGCCTAAACCAAGTCTCTCAACAAGTAAGCATTGGCAATAATAGCTCTCAAACTCACTATTCATTTAGGAGTCCCTCAATGCTCAGTTTTAGTTCTCTCCTCTTTCTTATCTATATTAATAATCTACTATTAATTAATGAATCCACAAAAACTGATTTGTTTGCAGACAATACATGTAGTTTTTATGCTGAAGTTATCCAAAATAGATCAAACTCAGACCTTATTAGAGTCCAAAAATGGGCACAAGAAAATAGAATGGTTTTTAATGAGGGTAAAACATTGTATATGATTTTGGGGACATCACAAAAGCTATACATATTATGGAGCACAAAACTATCTCTTGCAATAAATAATCAAATATGAAGTAATTGTAAGTGACTAAATAAAGGGATGCCAACTCTTAATTCTAGACTGAATATCTAAACATCATTTAAGCAAAACATCTTGATTATTTCAAAGAATAATTTATGTCTGTTAATTTTTTTAACTATTCACTTCATTCTTTCCAGACTTTAGGTTCTTTTTGGAATATGGTGAAATTTATGAAAAACGGTGGCATTTGAGCTTTAATCCAAAGTAAATGAGCTTTTAGTAATTCCAAAGAATAATTTAAATAAACAATTCCTCTTGAATCACAACAGAGGTATAAAGGATTTCAGTATACCGGTCTCAAAACAGAAATGAATTATTTGTTTATGAAGTTTCTATATAGATTTTCACTTCGCCTATAATAGAAAGTAAAGACTTTCCAATTAAAAAATCTAGTCTAACTGTAAAAGAGACTGACATTGCACTCTTGCTATATAAACATGCTTTTTGCAAATTACAATCATAGACAAAAGTTAGCCATGTAAACATCCTGTTTACAAATGACCATTATCTAAAAGGAGACCAGAAAAAAAATTTTTCCTTTTATGTATGTAATTTTCTACAAATTTTAATTCAACTGTAATGTTTATATATGACATATTGTAGGTGGATAGTGATTATATTGCGTGGAAGTTATCACGATTCTGTAAATTGTCAAGTTTTTTGAGATGACAGATTATGTGGTTCAGTGACACAAAACTAGCCAGTCCTGAAACAGAAAGAAGGCGAGTGATACAGGGAAAATCAGATTTTTGGATTGCACATTAAAAAATCAAATCTATTTCTGAGAGCTGCTCATAACTTACATCTGTTGAACTATGTTAAGAATTTACAGAAAAGCAATGTAATTTTAACATAAATACTTATATATGATAATAATTAAGTGATGGTGCCCAA
This sequence comes from Potamilus streckersoni, assembly GCA_016746295.1. Taxonomy (NCBI): domain Eukaryota; kingdom Metazoa; phylum Mollusca; class Bivalvia; order Unionida; family Unionidae; genus Potamilus; species Potamilus streckersoni. Next base: position 430,454 of record JAEAOA010000520.1, on the reverse strand, counting down.
TGTGAAAATTAAAAATTTGAAACAATACAATAAATTCATTTAAGAAGGATGAGATTCAAGCGTATTATATGTAAATGACATATTCATTACCTCTCTCAACACACCACCTAAGAACTAATATTTTGAAAATATTTATCCATCACTAAAACACTAAGAGATAATACTGAATTCTGGGTTGACTTTTGTGTGAAACAATATTCATGAACGGGAGGTGTAAAAATGCATTGAGAACAGTTTTCATTGGTCCTAACTTAAGCATTAAATTTTCAACAAAAAAAAAAAACAACCTACAAATAAATCTGCAAAGCAGAAATTGTAAGTAATTAATTTAAACATCAAGAAGCTTCCTTCTTATGGTTCAATTACAGTGTATTTTACATGCAGGCTAGAGTTAACTTATTGACAAATCTGATAATGTATGCATGTCTGGTATAATAGTTTATGTACTGTACTAATCAGTGCTCAAATAAATTTTTATAGGCACTGGCCCAGGGCTGGTGACTTGAATGAACTCACAACCCCTAAATGAAATCCCATAAGACCAGACAGCTCATACCTGTCAACTTTCAAGCAGGGAGAAAAACCTCCCGATTTGGGGGTATTTCCACACCTACCTCCCGATCTAGTAATATCTCCAAATTCTTAGAAGTGGTCTCTCAATTTTATTTTATCCCAAATATGGCTTCTACAGCTTCCCATAGCTTAGGTACCTGCTATGTTTAAATCCGGCACTGGACAAAATAATTAATTTCATACATTTTTTTTCTTCAGCAAAAATAACATTAAGATTAAACATTATTCATATAAATTTCAGAGATTTAAGACCACTACAACAGTACTATAGTAAAAAAAAAACATTTTTAAAAAATTGTAACCCATTAACTTAAATCCTGTGAATGATCACTGTGAATGTTGTGTAATTTTCTCTACAAATGAATTGGCATCTCCATTTCCACCAAAGAAACTCGTCCAGTTAACACCTAACATTTCTATATGTAAAGTTTTATTCCCATTATTAAATTAAAAGATGTAATAAAACAATAATACCATGCAGGATATGTGTCCCCTCCCAAATAAATTCAGAATAAATATTATCATTTAGTAAGCAAGAATTACAGGCTGTCACATTCTGCCAGCCCAAGCTATACTGCAGGAACTAGTTCAACATGCTTGATGTGTGAATCATCACCCAGCAGGGTCAAGCTATCATGTAGGTCACCAGGAAACTCACTTTTAACTGGACGTGGTCTACCACCATTGCATAGACAGACAGGACATTGACAGCTTAGTTGAATGGTATAGTTCACTGTACCCAATTGAATTGAGCCAGGGAGTGGATCGAAATCCTAGATTCAAAAAATATTAACTGTCTCTGTCCCAGAATTAGTTAGTATGGACCAGTCAGCTGTAAGAAAACATCCTGTTACATCACTCTGGGATCACGATACCCATTAAATTTGATGGAACCCCAGAACAAAAGATTGCAAACATAGAAAAGGAGCTTCAAGGAAGCTTCTGGGGACAATCAAGCCTGGGTGGGTACCACAGCTAATAATTATTGGGAACACCCACCCCAACTCTTACATACCATACAAGGTATCACAAATACTGCCAAACGGCAGTCTTTTTCACAGATAAATATAACGATAAAGATTGCTTGTGTACTTAAATCAAGACTTCAGCTCATTTGCAGTTTAGCCAGAGCTGATCAGAATATGAAAATGATTATAGGGTGTATCACAGGGAAAAATGGCACATCCCTTGAGAACTCACACAATGGGACAAAGGGTGGGGGTCAACAGTCATCTCACCCCAATTTTAATTGCTGCTATTGAAACTGTCCAAGGAAAATTTTTATATCAGAGCTCAATTTCACCCAGGGCTGCAGTGATTTTATTTAAATTGTGCCATGTTACGGCATGTAAGTCAACATCCTGAAATACATTTCCTCATTTCCTCAAGCAAACATATTTTTCCACCACAAGCCTGATGGGCACCTCACTTTGAATACATGATGGACCTGAACTAAAATTAGAGGAACCTCTAGTGTTGGGTTATAAAATTTTTTATCACTGCTACTACTGGTGTAGATAAAAGATATGTGAATTGATTGTTGCATTTTGTGGTCACTTACTTGGCCTTCTGCCTATCTTCCTAACTCACACATTTAACATTTTTTCCAGGATATAAAATATCTTATACTCTGGCAACTGCCAGTTAAGATACTGAGTCACTACTATAATGTCACATCACAAAAGTAACAAAATAAGAGTGGAAATTTTGCATACGAGCTCACAGAAATTCAGCGCCTTGAAGATATGTCAATATTTATTTATTGGCATTACCATCACAGATAATACTGCAGAAAAAGGTTTAATTCTATAGTGCTTTTATTATTATTCTATATTTATATTGATTTCTGGTCTCCTTTAAGATACAATTTACAGTCATGCACAACAGTTACATACACAATATATATATTTACATAATGCCCACAACTATTAACTGTTAGTGGAATAGGGTCCATGATGTAAATTGTGCATATGTATGCAACTGTTAACTGAAAGTGGATAAAGGTCAGTGATATGCACTGTCTATATCTGTTAAGAAACCTATTTTTCCTAGTAACATGTTTACTTACCTAATCATAATACCTTAGGAAAACTAATACTACCTAAAAAATCTATCCCTCTCAGATACTATTTTTAGCTACAGGGAGCTAAATGTTGTCTGCCGACCTATGTGATAGTTAAGCAGAGTGATCTCCCATAACATATAAGACTTGGCAGTTAACCCTAAGAACACACCAGTTACTACTGGAGTAGAAGGTTAGCTCTCTAAGGATGTAACTGCAGGGAGGCTGGGAGGGTGTATGTGTATTATGAATGGGTAAGTATTCTTGATAAAACATATTTTACTGGGAAAAATTGTTTTTTTTTCTTCAAATATGTTACCTAATCATAATACCTTAGGAGAATAGGTAAGATGTAGAGGGAGGTTTATCCTGTCATCTCCGGTCCCCAAAGGTATATGAAACAGCTTCTAGAAAACACAACTGGAGGGGATAAAGTTGGGGTGCAGCTTCAAATAGGAAAATTATTTCCCCCAACAAATCCAGTGGAAGTTGTGAAGCCATGTCTTAAGAAGCTGTCAATTGACCTGAAGGGTGACCTGTTGAGCTGCATATATAGGTCCTATCATTTGGACTCTCTTGGATGACAGATCTCAGAGTTTAAATTGAAAAAAAATGTGGACTCTGACCTCCATTCCACAGCCTGAAAGAATATGATTAGCAAACAATTTCAGTAAAATGCTAGGTTGGTGGCAACTTCTGTGACCATGTGAGCCAAAAGGCATAATAATTTCATTTGAGCTGGGTCATTTCACTATATACCTAGTGAATAATACACTTAATCCAGAATGAAATAGTAAGTTTTTATATATCCTCCTGTTGTTTCTTGGAAAATAAAAAGAGGCATGATCTCCCTTGATGCAAAGGCTATGATCCATTAAGGGACCATTTGAAAGCCTGAACTGGGTCTTGTAGGTGGCCTTAAGTTGATGTGTCCAGACTAGACTTAGGCTCCATGACAAAAACCTGGTTATCTGGAAGGAAGCCTGTTTTATGTGATGAAAGAAAATGCCATCATGAGTAAGACTTTGCTGGAACTGCACGTAATTTGGGTCTGCTGACATGGCATGCATTTGCCTAATTCTGCTTGCAGTCACTAACACCATGAAGAAGCAGTTCTTATATGAAAGGTGCACTAGTGATGCCCTTAAAAGTGGTTCAAATGTGTCTTGTTCAGCCAGTTAATACCCAAGACAGGATCCACATTGGGCATAAGGCTAATGTTTATGGTCGTGTATATTCAAAGTTGGCAAGTAGGTTAGAATAGTCTTCATTTTCTTCTGACATCATCTCTTCCTTGATGATGAAAGGTGTCAGTGATCATGGAGTGGTAACCTTTTCTCCTACACAGTGCAAACTTCTCTTTGCGAAGAGCCAGTGGAAGTTAGCTGTTTACAGTATAGATGCCTGGAGAAGCATGTGTTTGAGCAACACTGGGTGAAAACATGCCATTTGTCATTATATGTTTTTAGAGTGGAGGACCTTCTTGCTACAGCAATTCTTTCCAGGACTAGTTATTAGAATTGTTTATTTCAGAGGGCCTGTTTCATATGATCCAGACATGCAGGCTCTGTAGCTCTGAGTATGAATGAAACAACTTCCATCAAGGTATTTTGAGTGGATGAGAGAAGATCTGAAGAGTTCCCATTACAAGATTGATGAGGTCATCATTCCACAACTTCTCTTATCCAAGTGGTGCAATAAGTATAAGGTGACATGCTCAGTCTCTTGCCCCCTGTATTACTCTTTGGAATCAGAGTTGTTGGCGGGTAAGTGTATGCATTGAGGCCATTTACAAACTATCAAGACAGCATCAACTGCCTGGGCTTTGATTCCAGGACTGGAAATATGAAGGTTGCAAGTTGGTTAGTATTTCACTTTATCGCAAACAGGTCAACCAACAATCAATCCCATCAGGAATACATCTAAATGAAAAACTGAGGAATGAAAGGAACATCCAGTCAGTATTAGTTGATTGTTCTGGGATAAAGCTTCAGCTTGTACGTTAGGAATATTGGGATATGGCACATTTGTATGCTGACAACACCACTTTAGAAAGTTACACACCAGGATGCAAAGGTCTTGGGACTTGGTTCTTCTCTGACATTTGAAATAAGTCACCAGAGTTATTGGACAAAATGGGAACTCCTTTACCATTCAAATATTCCTCTCACCACTGAAAAGCTTTCACAATGGCCATCATCTCCAGAATTATTGATATGAAGATGTCACTCATGGGGATAACAAGCACTACTGGCATCCTGAAAGAATGGTAGTTGGTGACCCCCTCCAACCTTCCATATTTGCATCACTACATATTGTAATATCAGGCAGATGTATACCTGCTGTGAGCCAAGTTGTGTTGCTCTAATTCCGCAGATGGTGCCTCAGTTGTGTGAAGATGGTGAGAGAATTGTCCATTGGGAAAACTTTAGGTCTCCATTAGGGCAGAAGAATGATTTACAATGGGTGCATAGGAAGGTGACCTAGGACAATGAGGTCCACTGCCTCATTGAGAAATCCTAGTAGGCAAAAAAGTTCTGATGCTGATAGAATTCCTTAAAAGTAAAGGTGCTATCATAGTTCAGATTTCAATGCCCAATTTTGCGGGAGACAAAATATGTTGTGTATGTGTGTATTGAACTCTATTTCTAGGTAAAGAAAATGTTGAGATGGTACTAGGTTGGATGTTTCCTTGCTGATGAGAAGTCCAATTTGGTAACAAGGGGTATCATGTCTTGTTAAATTGAACTCACTGATGTTTCTGAAGGATTTCTTCCAAGTAACTTGATGTTGTCAACATAGAAATGGTTTAGACATGTACCATTACTCAATTCATTAGACTAGTGAAGTCCCAAGAGTTGATGATGCTAAGCCTCAATAGGAGTGCTCTGATGTAGGTGAATTGCAGTAATGTCCTGAAAGCCTTGTAAATAGGGGCAATAAGGTATGTGCCATTTATGTCCACATTAATGGCAAAAGTTTCCTCATATTGTTTATGTTGGCTTCCATTAGTCTCAAGAGACGATGGAAATGCGCCCATAAAAGGTGTCCCAGTTTATAGTTGTACAGCATTTTCTATGGCTATAAAGCCCCACACGGGAGTGGCAATCTTTGCTGCAGTTGCTGCAAGTGAAGTTTGAGTCAGGTCTTGTTTGGAACTACATCCTCTTCCTCTGAGATCTTTTCTCATCGGCGAGCTTTTGTAACTTTTCCTTGCTGGCTTTCAGACCTGTGAACAGAGCATGTCACCAGCTGGACTTGTCAAGGGCACGCTCTTCCCAGGTGTTGACCTTGATCCCAAGAGCTTTCATATCATGCTTGCAGATATCCTTGAAGCAAAGATGTGGCCGTCCGATTGATCTTCAGCCTGAGGCAAGCTTAGAGCAGAGAAGGTTTTTGGGGATCCATCCATCATTCATTCGACGCACATGGCCCAGCCATCTGATTCGACATTGGTGGAGGAGTGTGACCATGCTGGGAATTTTGGCCTGTTGAAACACCTCATTGTTTGTCACATGATCGCTCCAGGTGATCCCGAGTATATGACAAAGACAACGCATGTGAAAGGCACTAAGTCGTTTCTCCTGAGAGACATACAGGGTCCACATTTTGCTGGCGTACAGGAGAGTGCTAAGCACGCAGGCACAGTACACAGAGATCTTAGTGTTCAATGTCAGCTTGCTGTTGTTCCACACTCTCTGCGACAATCTAGAGAGAGTTGTTGATGCCTTTCCAATCCGCTTGTTGATCGTGGCATCGAGTGAGAGGTTGTTGGTGATGGTAGAGCCAAGGTAAGTGAACTCACTACTTCTAGTTTGTAGTTGTTGATGATTATGCTTGGAGGGTCTGCATCCTGAGCCATCACGTTGGTTTTCTTTAGACTGATGGTCAACCTGAATTCATCGCATGCTTTAGCAATGCAGTCCATCAGGTGTTGTAGTTCAGCTTCTGTGTGAGTGACTATAGCAGCATCATCTGCAAAGAGTATGTCCCTAATGGTTGATTTCCTTACTTTGCTCATTGCCTTCTGTCGTGCCAGGTTGAACAGTCTGCCATCTGAACATGTGTGCAGGTAGATCCCTTCTGTGGATGTCCCAAAGGCGTACTTAAGCAGGACAGCGAAGAAGATGCCAAAGATGCTGAGAAGTGATATGCCCCTGTAGATGTCTGCTTCTTAATAAAATTCTTGTGGCTGCGCTGTACACAGTATCTCTGATGTTGTCCATCTCTCATTGGCACTGCCGTAGGGAGATTCTGAACTGAATGCCTTGGAGAGGGCGTAAGTGAATTCTTCAGCCTTGTCTGGATATGATGTCTTGCTCACATCAATGTGTGGTTTACCCACTTGCCTAGAGTGGTGGATCTTCTTTGGTTAAAGCTTAAATTTACAGCAAACTAGAATGTGATCATTGTTGCAGTCAGCACTGTGGAATGTACAAGTGAGCTGCACACCCTTCATGGCTGAATGTCTTGTGATGATTAAGTCCAGCTGATGCAAGTGTTTGGATTGGGGATGCCTCCAAGACACTTTGTGCTGTGGTTTTGTCTGAAAAAATGAATTGGTGATGCTGAGGTTGTGGTACAAGCACATTTCTAGTAGACGTTGCCTGTTTTCATTCATCTTCCCAATGCCAAACTTGCTGAGACACAAAGGCCAGGAGTCATGATCGGCACCCACCCTAATGTTGAAGTCACCCAGTAATATCAAGTTCTCTTCCTTTGGAATTTTGTCGATGAGAGAGTAGAGTTCATTGAAAAACGCATCCTTGGTATCTGTTGTGGCACTGAGTGTGAGCGTAAACACTGATCAGATTAACTACCCCGGTTGTGGTGTGGAGCTGAAGAGATAGCAGTCTTTCATCTCCTTGTTGGCAGGGTCCTATCATAGCCAGCAGAGAGTTTCTGACAGCAAAACCAACACCATACTCCCTAACTTCATCTGAGCTCTTTCCTTGACAGATGATGGCATTCAAAATCCACTACTTTTTGTTTCCAGTGAGAACCAAGGGGCTTGAATGAATAGATTGAAGGCATGTAGGTCAATGACCTGATGAAAAGTGCCATTTACCTTTGGGACCAAGAAAAATTGTGGAATGAACAATATCACACTTTTGGTGCTATATCTGCTTTGGCATGTGAGAACTGGCATCTTTTCTTGGGTGAAGCTTTGATAGAAGGCTTTCTGAGGTGTATGTCCTGTGAGTGACCCTTGATTCCTTTTGTTGACTTCCCATACTATCCCTGCATTGTAGGAGGGAGGGAAATATGTCTCCTTGATGGCATGTTTTGGACTTCATCCATCTGGATGTTAAAGAAAGGTTAGAGGATAAAGGCTGTGTTCTTAGCTTAACTGTAAAATGGTCCTCCAGGAAAGTGCTGGTAGAGGACCCCAAGTTGCATCACAACAATTGTACTTAAAGCTGTGGTTTCAGCATTGGCCCAAGTGTGTTGTGCAGATCTGTTCAGTACTCAGGCCACTCTTCAGACTGACTCACATATCTGGACAATTGTAATGAAATTTTGGGGTAATACCTCTAATTCAAACATAACAACTCTAGATCAATGTATAGACAATTTCTAGGATGCACTGAATAAAATAAAGATTTTAACAATACATGAAAGAATATTTCTTAGAAAGGCCAAATTGATTTATAAAATATCCAGAAAGGCCATTCCTGTCTATCTAAGAAATATTTTTCACCAATGAGATGCTGATGGTACTCAAAATTTATGGTCAATAAGAAGCAAACATTACATTATACCAAGGCCAAAGTAATTATTTTAAAAAGTTTTCAATATACTGATCCACTGGTATGGAACAACATTCCCAGTGGCATAAGGCTAGCTTCTAGCATTTTTCCTTTCATTATCAATGCCTCAAATGAATGAAATCTTTAGACAATTGAACATTTCTAGTACAATAAATACTGCCTGCTTGTCTGTAATTTTGCACAATTTTCACACTTGAATTTTTCAATGCAGGATGATATTTTATATTTTATATATGTTTTTATGTTCACAGATGCCTGTGCATGTGTTCCAAGCTTGATACTTTGACTTTTAAAATCACTTAATTATTTAGTGTCAAGCCATATTTTTAGCATCATATTGTATATATACAACAGACAGATTGCCTCAAGGTAGATTAGTTTTGAGTTTCCTTCTCTAAAGTATTTATCAATATTATTATTTTTATATCATCCACAAAACAGCAATATCACTGTCAACTGCTGGGTTTCCAAATGAAAAACTGGTGTGTGGCAAACATAGAACCACTGACAAACTGATGATGAAGGCATGGTCTGAATGTCTGTAAATCTTCCAGACTGTGAACTTAGACACTTCCTTTCAATCATAAGGTCAACAGATGCTGGAGCTCTGGTCCAGGTTGTCGATGGAGGGGGGAGAAGGAGGATAAAACTTGGGGAGTCAATGGTAGATAATATCCTCAATGGAAGCTCAGGAGGATGCATCTTCCCTTGCCATTAATGTAGAATAGATGACAGCAATGGAGAACAAGCAACATCATATTGGCTGCATGAGGTAAGGCTAAGGTCTCCTGTAATGCTTGAGACTTAGCTAATGAAGAGTGAGGTCTGTTGCTCACTAAACTAGGAGAACACTCTGAAATAAAAACAGTAACTTTGAGAAAGTCACTGAGTAGAGTCTCCTCTTTTGGCAGAGTGTAATGAAGCAACATCTGTTGAGACATTGTACTGAATGAGTGCCTTGAGGAAGTATTAGGATTAAACTGGTCTTTGCACAAGTCTGCAAAAATAGGTCTTAATATACAAGAAGATGTTCAGTTAGTGATTGATACCATAATATTGATGTTTTTGCCCTAGTATCTGGCCTAGGTCTTTGGCAACAGAAATAGGCCATCTGTGTGAGGAGGATATAGTTAGGATCATCAGTTGGGATGGGTTGTGGGATGTTTGATCCATGTAACCTGTCCATATGTCTGCTGAGTGAGAGGGAACTTGGCTGTCTGTTAGCTCTGTCCCTTGTTCTTCTATAATAGGAATCAAGTTGAGCTCCAAAGGGGCAAGGCAGATGTAGTTGATAAAAAAGCTGAGTTCTGTGGAGGTGACTTGGGTACTGAAACTATTTCAGAGCATGGCAATGTCTGGTGTCTCATTGCTTTATGATAAGTTTATTTATCTTCCATGTCCACCAGAAACTCTTACACTGAGTAAATGTCAACATGCAGACTGGTGACACATTCGACCTGAGCTATGTGTTTTTGTGCTTTGCCCATAGTTCTAATCTGTAAGACAAATAGAGCAAAACAAATAAAACTGTAGCCTTGCACCTGTCTTTAGAATGCAATGTCTGTGCAGAGCTAAATCTTAAAAAATTTACCCAGAAATCGATAACAGACAGCAATAAAGCACACAGGCAAAATATAATGACAATACCTTCTGTTAGGAATAGTATAAATTGGTGTATCTGCACGTGTGATGTTTGAATACAGTGTGGGAACAGAGCTATACCAAATAATGGTTACTGGGAAAAAAATTATAGCAATCAATGATACCTGTAGAGAAGGTCAAAGGATGGCATATACAGGTAGAATCATTGAAAAATGATGATCCAAGACTAAGGATACCATGGTAAAGGAAACTCAAGAAGTTTCTTAAGGGCATAAAGATATACACACATATAAATATTGTAGCTGGAAATACAGATGGAATCTAATTTCCCTAGAAGTTAAAAATCCTCCCACTTGTAATGGTTATCTTCCATCTAGATTCTGGTTTTTGTGAGATCTTTCATGATGAGGGTGTACTACTTGGCACAAGCAGAAGAAGATACTGATGTGAAGATCACTCTGCTCAACCAGTACACAGGTAGGCAGACAACTTTTAGCTCCCTTTAGCTAAAAGTATTAGCTAGGAGGGCTGGATTAGTGAGGTAGTAGTAGTTCTCCTAAGGTATTCTGATTGGGTAATGTATATTTGAAGAACCACTGGATCAGGGTCTATGATGTAACTGTCTATAACATGTACACAAATGTTAACTGCCAATGTATCAGGGTCTATGACATTAACTGGCTGTGACATGTATCACCATTACAGGGTCTATGACATACACTGTTTAGAACATGTACCCAACTGTTAGCCAGTAGATCAGGGTTAATGATGTCCACTGTCTATAACATGTACCCAACTGTTAGAACATGAGCCTATCTGAATTTTAATGCACAATAAATGTATAGGCTGTGTTTTGAGTAATTTTTCTTACATTAATTTTTTTTCCTCCAAATTATTAAAAAATAATATGTAGTCAAGATGCCCAAGTGGGCATGATATCACTCAGCTCCTTATACTTAATGTAACAGCCAAACATTTCATTAAACAGACTTACGCATTATAATAAATTTTAAAAACTTAATGTAAACTATCTCACAAACTTCATACTTTGCTGAGTTTACTTACTTTACAACATCCTAATATACCTTCTTTCAAAGATAAAGGCATAACTAATATAAATAATCTCTTGTTCATCATAACTGACAGTGTCCAAGATTCTTGATGACATAAACCCACCTGCAATGCTTTTATAAAGACTGGGATGGAAAATATAGTCTACAGATCTGGAGAGGTAACAAGCTCAGCCAATCAGATGTAAAGCATCTCAATAATATATGCAGATCTCACTTATTGTACAACCTCTACATCTATGACACTACAGGTTTATTTATCAAGATGGAGCAATGTATCAATATTAGTTTTCATGCATCATGCAACAACAGCTGCAATTAATTCTAAACCCATTATGCACATCAACAGACTACATACCAAGGTTTAAAGACACTATCTTGGACAATTTGGAAGAAGCTGCAACACATTACAAATACAAGCATATTTGGGCAGATCACAAAGTCCCCACCTTTTCCTCTAAAAGTACATGGAGAACAAACAGTGCAGACCCTGAGCTCTTGACAAATTGTATGCATATACAAACACATTCATATAAAACAACCTTCTTCCTGTAAGAATTACCAAAGTACACTATACCAGCCTTCTTTATACATGCACTAAATATGGTATTCACAAGACAAAATGTAAATACCCATCCTGTGTAAGTAATGTTAGTAGTTGATAGCTGAGGGTCTGTTGTATGCTGCTCCACAACATAAATGATAGCATTGTCTGATTTGGGATTCATCCATAATAGCTCCACATCTCTTCCATTCTGAATGATGAATATTGTGGATGGTGAGGGAACAAGGAAATTTTGATGACTGACTGAAACAAAAGAGCAAATTTACCATACCTCTACTCATAAAACTGACCTCCAGTTAATGCTGAAGATCAATTATCTTAACAAAACTAATGCCTTCCATTGAGTTACACATATTCAAACACTGTAATTGACACAGATGCATTGGTAATTGCTAGTATTCTGGCACTGGTAATTGCTAATGTACAGTCATTGGTAATTGATAATGCACTGACATTGTTAATTGCTAATTTACTCACTGGCATTGGTAATCGCAAATGTACAGACATTAGTTATTGCTAATGTGCAGTCATTGGTACTAGCTATTATACTTGTATTGGTAAATGTTAACATAATGATATTGGTAATTGCTAATATACTGGCATTGGTAAATGCTAATGTACAGACATTGGTTATTGCAAATGAATAGTCATTGGTAATTGCTCATGTACTAGTGTTTGCAATTGCTAATGTACTGGCATTGGTAACTGCTAATGTATAGTCATTGAAAATTGCTACTGCACCAGCATATGTAATTGCTAATGTACAGGCATTGGTTATTGCTAATGTCCTAGTACAGTTAATTGCTAATATACAGGCATTAGTTATTGCTAATGTGAAGTAATTGGTAATTGCAAATATACTGGCATTGGTAAATGCTAATGAACAGGCATTGGTAAATGCTAATGTACAGGCAATGATTTTTGCTAATGTACTAGCATTGGTTATTACTAATATACTGGCATTGGTTATTGCAAATGTACAGTCTAGTGTGCCAGCATTTGAAATTACTAATGTATTGGCATTTGTAATTGCTAATGTGCTGGCATAGGTTATTACTAATGTACTGGCATTAGTAACTGATAATGTATAGTCATTGTTAATTTCTAATGTACCAGCACTTGTAATTCCTAATATAAAGTCATTGGTTATTGCTAATGTCCTAGCATTGGTAATTGCTAATGTAATGGCATTAGTTATTGCTAATGTACAGTCATTGGAAATTGCTAATGTACTGGTATTGGTAATTGCTGATGTACTTGCATTGGTTGTTGCTAATGTACTGGTATTGGTAATTGCTAATGTAAAGTCATTGGTAATTGCTAATGTAAAGTCATTGGTAATTGCTAATGTACTGGCATTGGTAATTGCTAATGTACCAGCATTAGTTACTGCTAATGTACCAGCATTGGTAAACATTAAAGTAGTCTACTTGCCATAACCCTAACATTTTTTAATTATTATCTGATGAAATATAAAACAAATTTAAATGAATCTCATGTTCCATCTCCAAGTTATTATTTTCACAAGTAATTATTGTATTACATTGTATTTTTTCTTGTATTTTTATTTTCACACATATATGATTACAGTTAGGTTGCAATGATTGCCAATCTGTAAGTTCTTTTCAAGGAAGCTTTTGACTCTAGAAACATTTTAGTCATAAAACCTTTATAAAAAGATGCAATTTTTAAAATAAATATCTATTTAAAAAACTATACAAGTTGTTAGTAAGTAGGAATTAACAAAACAACATCCTAGTTGCTTGTAAGTAGGAGTTAACTAAACAGCCAAGCTTTTAGTAAGCAGGCAATAACTAAACACCCAAGTTATCAGTAAGCAGGCAATAACATATGGCATCTTCTATGGCAGATGTCAGTATTTTATATTATGATAACAAAATTAAAATAAATTAAACATGTTATAAATACAGGTCATCGTAACCAAGTTATGTTGTATCCAAAGAAGCGACCATATTGTAATATGTTAAAATGTTCTGGAGTTAGAACCTAACAGTAACATGAGAAAATAATTTATAGTAATCAGGTTTCTGGCCCATGATACACTATTATCCCAATGTGCACCTACACTTCAAGTTTCAATGACTTCTCAACAAAGGTCTCAACTGAAAGAAGAGTAACTGTTGCAGGATTGCAGACATACCATCAGATGGACAAGCTGATGAATGACAGATGCACACACAGATGTACATGTAATGTATGTCATTATATACTGCCTGTTTCCTAAAGCAGCAGTATAAATAAATTTGAGTTGCAACAAATAACCATAGGTATTTTTGACTGGTACAGAACTATTTCCCAGCAAATCATTTTCCTATGATTTTTTGTCAAGAAATGTTGCTTACCTGTCAAAAGTTGATCAAATTTGAATGCTATCTATGCCAGAATATTTTCTTCAAATTTGATCAAGTTCTGTTGACTTCTTTCCAAGAATTTATCTTTGAAAGTTTCTTCCTATTTTTAGTAACAGTAGCCATATTTGAAAGCAGATTGGCATCATTTTGACAAATTTAAAGACATTCATGTCTGGTTCTTTTTTGTTAAATTTAATCAAATTGAGTGCTTTTTGAGAAGATGCAAATAGTAAATATGCACTGGCACAAAATGGATGAAGGGTTATATCTTAAGCTCACTTGACACTACATCCAGTCGATTTAAAATCTTTTGTATTTATCTACCATTGTTTATGTACAGCTAAATTTCTCACTATTATAATACTCACAGTAGTTATCAAATAATGTTGAACATGTTCCAGCACATCCAGGATGCTGAAAAATTGATTTTAGATAAAACGTCAAACAAATATTTTACATCTCTAAAATAATTAAGTGCCATTTTTTCCTCATCTATCAGTATAGTACATAATCTTGTGCATCTTTTAGCAAAATATTTAATTTAAATAAAATGAATTGATACATAAATTTAATTCTGCTAAAACAAAATCTTGCTAAATTGCAATTGAAACAAAGTAGCTTCCAGCAAGACAGCATGACCATGACCATGTTCTCACATATTCAGACATAGAGTAAGTATAGTGATGGGTAAACAACACAAAGGGCCACATTCTCTATGATTTATTCAACATGACCTTAACAAAAGAACTTGGAAAACCAGTGTTTGGAGAAGAATTGTGTTCCTGAGATATAATTCTTTTAAATGTAGACATGGAATGCTTGAAATCCAACTCAATTGGGATCTCTTCAATATAAAGGTACAATAACTTTTGTCTAATTTGAGTACTAGCAGCCATATCTGAAAGGTAGTGATGCCTGAATGCTCCTTGTATAACCATGTGCAAGTTGGTCAATGGGTATTTTAGAAGAAGATCGACAAAGAACTATACCACAACATTCCCTTGGCCCTATCAACAAGTCCAATGTCTCCCAGTGTTCACAGAACTACAATCTATTTAGGTAAGAATCACATCATTTTAATCTGAACAATCTACTGTACACAAGTGGACACCCTTAAAAAACTCACAATATTTTACCTTATGTTTGTATGACAGATTGCTAGAACTAAGTTCGCTAGGCCACTGTATTTTGAATACTTACATCACAGACAGTTATCCAATATCCATCTCCATTACATATCTGTTCACAATTGGGCTGCAACAAACAAGAAATAAATAGAAGCATGAGCTATTTTGAGCCTATTCTATGTGAAACTTTGTGTGGAAATATTTAAATGAATTGCACCGTCTATTCTAGGATGCATGCTTATCTTGAAAACAAAATGAAAAAAAGATCAATTGATGTGTAAAAATATTTGCATCATCTACAAGCCACATCTACATGGGTTCATTAAATATGTCATGTTCACAAAATATCCCCCTTTTTCCAATTAGAGTGGGCTAATTTCCTACCTAAGCAGTACCAGATTTAGGCATAATCTAAACAAGCTAGAGCTTAGGGCCCCGAAGTCTGAACTCAGTCTGAAGATGCCCCTAAAATTTATTTTATACTAAATAAGGTCTCTTTAGCTTCCCATAGCTTGAGGCATCACTTTGTCTAAATCCGGCACTGCCTTTAAGTTTTCAGTTCTAGAACAGACCCTTTATGGAGTTGAATGAGAAGTTCAATATCAGTCACCCAGCCTCCCATATAAAACATAAAAACAACAAAACAACATTTTTCACCAATACATTTTAGTGAACTGTATGAAAAAATTTTGAACAATAGCACAGGGTCCAACCCAGAAACAACCTCCTGTTGTGATATATTGTAGATACAAAACTAAAGTACATGAAAATGTA
The DNA here is from genome assembly GCA_016746295.1 of Potamilus streckersoni. Classification (NCBI taxonomy): domain Eukaryota; kingdom Metazoa; phylum Mollusca; class Bivalvia; order Unionida; family Unionidae; genus Potamilus; species Potamilus streckersoni. The sequence goes on along the minus strand of JAEAOA010000520.1, from coordinate 414,538 downwards.
ACAAAGTTTATTACTGTACCTCCAAGGCTGCAAACATTGAAGAGCCATAAAATTCTGATATTGTTTTTATTATTATTATGTTGATTGTAAATAATTTACTACTGGCATTGTTTTTTTTTTGTGATAATTATGTACATGAGGTTTTGGTGAGTAATAAACACAGCACATATGAATAACATCTGTTATCATGTAGTCTATTTGTGAAGTAATAACCTAGATAAGCTAGGCTGGGATAATTGTTCAATTTGGCTTGGGAATGGATCAAAAAGCATAATTGCAGAATGCCCACAAATTTCTATATGAAACCAAATGTGCAAAAGTTTGTACATTATCTGGGTATGCCCTATCTTTATTTCTTTGTTAAATTCCTTCTATAATCTGAATTGATTATTTAGTGCATGGACGTGTTCATGAAAAAAAATGAATAAAGTTTAAAGCTTTAGAATGATAATGAGAAGCAATATGTTTAATGTAATGAGAGATTTTAAAGTTGACTAAACTTAACCTCATTACAAACTTGTTTTTTGTTTCATTACTCTAATTTACTTGAATTCTATATATTAAGCCATGACAAATAACTTTGATCAAGCATTTAAAAAAATTTTTCAATTTGCAGGAACCTATGAGCAGAAGAAGACACAGATCGATTTTGCTGTGGAAGATACTGATTTTGATTTTTAATCTGAATAAAATCCAGAAAATCAACACAAATATATAGTGATGGTAAAATATATGTTCAATTGTTTGCATTTTCATACCCATTTGTCTCCCATTAAATTATAAATAGCTTTCCAGTTTCTAAACAAATTCTTATTCATTTTATCCTAACAGTTAATACAACTTCTATACAATGCTGAGTACATTTTTACATGTACGACTTTGAACTAATTTGCAGAAATTATCTAGCATCACAGCCTTTCAAGAGTGCAAAATGTTTACAATGGTTAAGTGATTTGTGCAATTGTGTGCCCTGCTATCTTAATTCTACTCCTTCTATTATGGTCAAATGACTAGTGATGTTTAGTTTGTTCCAAATGAAAATTGTGCAGATCTAACATCCAATATGGCAACAATGACAGCCTTCTTGAAAATCCTCCTATCTCTACTATGCCTAGATGGATGGTAATTTTGAAATTTTTAGGATGTTTTGAAGTTTAGGACATTCTTGCCAGCAGTGGGGCACATGGCTCTCAGAAACAAAAGCAGATTTCAGTCTTTACTTTCAATACAGGTTTCAAATGTTGCAGAAATGTTACTGTATGACCATGGGTACCCACAGGATTTTTTGCAGGGGGATCAGCCAGTCATGGATGGGAGAGTTAGTATAGTAAGCAGTCTGAAACTAAAGCTAATATTTACTAAGCATTCTGAACAGAATCTTGTGACATATTTTCAGCTTTATTTGCATGATTAAACTTGTCAGAATATATATATATATATATATATATATATATATATATATATATATATATATATATAGATATATATATATATATATATATATATATATATTTGCAGTATGATTTCCAAGGATGTCACTTGACTCCCATTTGATCTGTGCTACTGGCACACATGTGTGTGATGTTAACCCACAACATAGTAGCATTCCAATAACTGTCTAAATATCAAAAATGGGGTGGCAAGGGTCAGAGGAAACTCAGATTACACTGCTTGCAACACACATTCGAACATTTCTAGTGGGGGAATGATCTCACAAGGCACTTGAAACGTATGCTGCACATTGCAAATGAGAAATCATCACATAATGCGCCTAAAGTAATGCAAATGTATGCACCAACATCAGTAGACAGTGTTACTAAAACAGAGGTTCTGTTTGCTAACTTTATGGCAGAGCATAATTTACCATTTTTGGTTGCTGATTATTTTAGTGAACTGTATAAAGTTGTTTCCTGACTAGCAAATTGCTTAGAAATTTCACTGCAAAAGATCTAAGATAACAATGTTAATAATGCAATGGGTGCAATGTATAAAAAGCAAGTAACGTTACTATGCAATGAAAACCCTTTCTCAGTGATGATGGATGAGTCTAATAACAGTGGTGATGAAAAGTGTGTAGCAATTCCTGTAAGGGTGTTTGACAGTGACATTCACAGTGACAAATTCCTGGCCATGCCCATTTGCAATATTGGAACTGGTGAAAACTTTCTCATCTGTCTTCAAGAAGTCTTAAGAAAAAGACAGAGCCTAGTAGGGTTTAGTAGTGACAATGCAAATGTAATGGTTGAAAAGAAAAATTATGTCCTCTCCAGAGTTAATGAACTTATGAGAAAAATTGTCGTTATGCTAATATCCCTGATTGGGACCCATTCTCCCTGATTTTGAACACAAATCTCCCTGATTTATTTCCAGAAAACTTGGTACTACAAAGGCTAAATCCGCCAGAAACCAAAACAAAACAACAGCATTGGAAAAAAAGCAAAAAAACTCCAAAAATAAAAACCTAAAATATAATAAGAATCCCATACAACAGATGAGAACAAGGCAGAAACACACACACTCCACAAAAAATATAAAACTCACCTAAACGAATGTGAATATGACCAAAATAACCAAAAAAACAACAAAAAGGAAACATCAGAATAGGAATGACACAAATCAACATAACCCCACCACCACAAGGCAACTCTTATATTTGACCCTTTTTTGTCAAAGAAGTGGATTCGTTAGTAACAAATTAAGACAAAAGTGTAGTATGAGAACTCCTGAAACACCACCAGGGACATTTGTCCATCAAGAACACAAGCAATGGCTATATAATAATTAAATGTACAACAGGCAAATGGACAAATTCATGGAAATTGAATCAATAGGGCCAATACTGGTAAAGATAACAAGACACTAAAATTACAACCTATCAGACCACAACTATCCACAAGCCACACAATACATCTTTTTTTTTTTTTTTTTTACAAGAATCTTTCTAATGACATAAAGAAAATGCTAGGAAATGTAAGGAGCAATGGACAGGAAACTCAAAAAGCCTTCTGCTTAAAAATCAAAGATGGAAAAATTGTCTTGTTTTTCAAGGGCAAGAAACCCAAATCCATACAAATGACTGAAAGAGAAGAACTCGGCATGATGCACCCATTCAAGAATAAGCCCAAACAGACCACCAACAGTGAAAAGCTGGGGACATTTTTCATGAAAATGTCAGGATATTTTCCAATGCAATCTATATGGATTGCATCACCCAAACTGGAAACCTGCAGCATAACAATGCAGATCTGTGCATACTGCAATGACAGTCACAAACCCAAGAACCCTGAATGCCCTTGGGCCATTAGAGAGGCCCTAACAATAGAACACATTATTATATTCTAATCTGAAATACAGTGGATTTATTAATAGTTCGATGGTTCTGACTTTTGAAGAATCACTCCATGTCAAAGGAGAAAGATTTTCCAAATGTTCCAGAAGAGGGCTGCTATTGTGATGCGCTAAAGTTGTTTATATAATTATCAGTATATTTAAACAAAGAATTGGGAAGAATATAACCAATGCAACCAATGAGAAAAATTGTCCATAACTGCAAACTCAATTTTCCAATGGCTGCTCTGATAACACAATACACCGCAAAGATTTGGCAGAAAAAGACAATTTGATTTTTAACGATTTTTCCTTCACACTTCATACTTTCTACTAAAGTATCACTTCATGTGTTCTTCAATTGAAAATCTTTCTATTTCAATCACGTCAATTTCTTTCTTGGTCACTCACAACTCGAACAAGTACAAAGTTCCTTTTAACACTTCTATGTTAAAATCTTCTAATGTACAGACAGGAGGATCATGTCCAAACACTTCCAGTGACATAAAACGATTTTGTCATCCAGTTAAGCAAAATGCTTTTGTGAAACGTCCAGCATTTGTTTTTTAATACTTTTTTCTTTTTTATTTGTTTTTGATGTTCCATACAATTGACCAAACAACATCACTTTATTTTCAGGTGTCAAATATTCTGGTGCAATTCCAATGCTTCAGATAGGACTGATTGGACACTTTGAATAGACATTGTAACACGTCAATGCATTGAGGGTATGTTGATGTGTAAAATATTTCCATCAGATCTCTACAAATTCTTTAAAAATGTTCCAACAAACAAGCTTTTGTTTCAGGATTTTCAGCGTTAGAAAATGAGCGCCTTTTTTTTCAATTTGCATTGAAACATTTGGTTAAAACATTTGATGCCTTTGCCTGTTTTCCATCTTAGAGGATGTCAAACTCTTGTTATAAAAGCTGTTTAAAGTTCGCAATAACTCAAAAGAATTACCCAAGTTGATTTTGAAAACATATCAATGACAAATTAAATATTTCTGACCTTGATTGCATGATGCTAAATGAGAGACATCTACTAAATTTTTTGTCATTGATAATTGATAGCATCTGCAATTGGTTTGACTTCTAGAAAATTTTCGTTGAAAAGATTTGTATAACGTGCAACTCAGCTATTCTTGTGACCAATGATGTACATCCTCAAAAGACGTAAATTTTAGAGTAAATTTTAGAGTTCGTTTAACCTGCATCATTACTGAATTTCTCCTTACCCAGTGGCATGAATGGGATTGTAATAAGTCCCAACTAAAAACTATCCATTAGTTTGTTGCTGGTTTTCATTAACTTATCCAATACTCTTTTGTTAGTGTGGTATTTTTTGTGGAATTGAAATGCTTAACGTGCCTGATGAGCAGAAAGTGTGAAAAGGATGATATCTGAAAAGTGGTATTCAGTTCTGAATTTAACTTCAGTCTTTACTTTTTTCATCTTTTGCTTTTTTTCATGGCAAGGGTATATACATTATATTTTTGATCAAACCAGTTCTTAATGTTGGTGTTGTCGACTTCAATATTTTCACATCTGGTGGAGCCTAAGGACCTTTTTCTCTTCCTCTCCTTTCTCTTTCATCCAGTACCTATGTCTGTCATCCTCTTTGGAGCTGTTGCTATGTTTTGTTTTTCTTTCAGATTTATCCTATCTAAAGATAATTGGTTAAACAGTTGAAGATAATTATTTATACTGTTGCAATGTTTTTATTTTTTAAAATTCTGTTCAATCCATCAGTGCTTGCAATAGTTTCTGTAAGTGTGAGTGTTACATTCAGGTTCAAAGTACACAAACACCAATTAAGGGTCCTACAACTTTTATGTAAAATAAAGCTAAAGCCAAAAACCAGTGTTTCTTATGCTTACAATACCAAGAAAAAACTGCCTGATCTTCCACTCTGTTCTTGTTTTAGTAAGAGTGAGAGATAAGATATTTTAAATAATTTAACATTTCTGCCTTCTTCCAGGGACACAAACTGGTCCAGGATCAGTTAGCCATGGAAAGATAAACAAAAAGGACCAAACCTATTGACAGTCTCTGATTTCAAATATCCAGAATGTTGGAATAGCCCATTTCATACCGGATTTAACCAAGTTGCTCCGTAATTATCATAAAAAACCTCCCGAGTCACTTTATACTCCAGCCAATCAAACATTTGTGGGCACATGTACATAAAAAAATAGGGTACATTGTTGTTTAGAAGTCTCAGATTAAAACAAATTAAGAAATGCGCGCTACTTGTAACGTCAGAGGTTGCAAAATTTGTTCCAATAAAGGATGTGGCATTAGATTCCATTGTCTGCCATGTAGAGATGATTTATTGTGCAAACAGTGGCTCATATGAGCAGGAAAATCGGAACTTGAATTGACTGGAAAACGAATGTCTTAATTCAAGAATGCAAGAATGTGTTCGCTGCATTTTAGTGCTGATGGTTAAGGGACTTCTGCAGCTTTACCGTCGAAAAATATTCATGGTTTGTTATACTGCGTATTAATATGAATAATTCCTTAATTGGTTAACAAAACTCGATTTATGTACTATGGTGTTATGGTAAAAAAAAGGATTAAAGTTTCAGGGTTCCTGCAGACTTAACAAAAACAAATTCCATGACTTTTCCAAAACTTTTCCAGGTCCATTTCATAAAACTCAAGGACCGCGCTAATCTTGTATTGTCAAGTAACTTAATTAAAAGAATGACATCTTTTAATTTAAAATAACTAATAAGTTAAAAACAAATATTTTTAATATGTACATTTTAAATTTACCTGGGCTAGCACACTTTGACTTTATGTAGTAATTCATGTTAAATGTAAAAAAAAAAAAAACACTCCTACGTAGTCTTTGTATGTGTTCCTATTTACAATATTAACAAAACACATTACTTTCCAGGCGCTTTCTTTTATTTAGTGAACTACACCAGAAATCATGTGATACTTCCATTAGGGGAACTTACTGTTGTTATATGAATTGAAACCATTTATTGATTGTAATTTTATCATTTTATTTAATCAGATCTCGGTGCTCTATGAAATTTGAAGTAATCAATTTCTTTAACTCCATTGTCACAAATCCCATGACTTTTCCAAAACTTTGCAAGGTTTTGACAAATTCCATAACTTTTCAAGGCCCTTGAAATTTATTTTTTAAATTCCAAAACTTTTCCAGGATTCCATGACCCACGGGAACCCTGAAGTTTTAACATCGACACCATTTCCATACAACCATGTACATGTCCTGATGTAAACAGATCATAGCTACCCTCTCGTATGGTTTTCAAATCCACCCTAGTTTCCAGAAAATAAGACAGGATGATTCCAATATTAAATTTTGTCAATATCTGTGGCATCATTGCTGTTGAATAGGCATTTTTCAACTCGATAAATGAAGCTGAAGTAGTTGGAGCAGTTAATGCTAATGCTGATGTGTCAGCCTTGTTTTGACCACCAGCTAAACGATTGGATATTGTGGTCAGCTGACCACCTGCCACATGATTAAAATTCCAAGCAAATTACGAAGTTCGGCGAAGTCACGATGAAATGGTCTATTAATGATCTGGACACCTATTACTATTAACAGTTAGAATTTTATACAGGCTTTGAGAGTGAAATTCTAATGATAGCACCTCCCTTCGTAAGAGGAAACTTTATGTTTTCAATACAATATTTTTGTTAAAAATTAATTGGCTGGTTTGGTACATCAAACTTATATTAAAATGCATAAAGTTTAGAGTAGTATTCAAAATAGTAGTATTAAGTTCTGTAATGGTCTTAAATTACATCAGTGACCATTGAAAACGGTGGAAATCCAACAAATCGGTTACCATCTATATCCACATAAATTCCTTATGATTCTGAAATCAGAACACTAAAGTTCAAAAAAATCTAGAGATCCTGAGCTATTCCAGTAGATTCCTCAGCGCCTTTGATGTGGAATAACCACACCAGTATCTTTTGTCATTTAATTCCTACATACTTCAGTTACATGCGTGATGATTCCCATGTTGTTTGCCGCTCCTTTGCTTTATAATGAAGTTGTAAGGCTGGAGTGCCAAACACCATCTTAGTAGATGCTGATTCTTGTTTTGCATTTGATTTAACTATATCTATGTGTTTTGGTCAGTCATGATTTCAAATGTTGTCCTGAAAGATAATACTTTAACAAATAAATCGCCCACATGATCGGAAGACATTCCTTTACGATAGTTGCATATTTCTGCTCTCATTGAAGAAGTTTCCGACTTAGGCGTGCGCATGTTCTTCACCATCCATTGACTGGCTTAGCACAGCACCAATTGCTGTATCACTAGCATCTGTCTGAACGATGAATTTCCAGTTGAAATCTAGCGTAATAAGGACTGGAGTCTTAGTAAGAACATCCTTCAGCATTTTACATGATCGGACGGCGTCTTCCATCCATACAAGTATATATGGTTTTCCTTTCTGTGTCATGGAGGTTAATGGTACTGCTACTTCGGCGAAGTTCTTAATGATTTTTCTGTAGTATCCAACCATTCCAAGAAATGAGTGTATCCTACTTTTTGTTTTGGGTAATGGAATCTCATGCATTGCTTTAATTTTAATCCTGTCTGTCTTAAATTTTCCTCCCCCAATTATATGCTCGAGGCACTCGATCTCAGTTGCTCCAAACTCGCACTTTGACAGCTAAATTGTAAGGCCATCTTCCGGTATACGTTGCAGCAAAGCACACAGATTTTCTATATTTTCTGACTAAGTTTATATTGGCACAATGATGTTGTGAAAATATGATGAGACACTGTGCAATCCAGATACCAAATAAGTCGATGAGTCGGGCGAAACTGGCGGGTGCCGTTTTCACAAATGTAGATTTTACATCGATTCTTCAGAGAGAGGAACTTGCAAAGTAACCCTTAGTTAAATCTATCTGACTCAAGTAGCTTCCATAACCAATCTTCTCAAATTGATCATCCATTCGTGGAACAGGATACGAGTCAAAAAAGGTGATACTATTAAACTTGTTGTAATCTACACAAGGCAAAATAGTTCCATCTTTCTTGTCAACTAATACACAAGGCGAACTCCATGAACTGACTGAGAGCTGAATGAGGCCTTACTCCAGCATTTCATCAATATTGTTTTCACCTCTCTCTCCTTTGTGCGAAAGGTATTCGTTGTTTGATTCGTGTCTCTGAAGTTGTCTTGATACTGTGAGTTAAGATGTTTGTTCGACCAGGTCTTGTTATAACATCCTGAAATTCTTTACAGAGATTTCTAATATATTCTCGTTGCTCCTTTGATAAGTTTACCCCAAACTTAACGCCAATGTCACACTCGCCTGTCATTGGAGGAAAATCAATATAAACACCATCGTTCTCATCTACCTGCGGCTTCAGCAGTGCAGCACGCTTGCATCCACTCAGTAAGTTTACATGATAGCTTACCGTACCTCGTCTATCAGTTACAGATACCTGATAGTTAACATTGTTTACCTTTTGGACAACACGATACGGTCCTTGCCATTGTGCCTTGATCTTGGATGAACTTGATGGCAAGAGAATAAGGACTTCATCCCCTGGACTAAATTCTCTTATTTTCGTGTGACGATCATACAGTGCCTTGATTTTCTTTTGGCATTCTAACAGGTTATCTTTGACAAGAGTCCTGATGTTAGCCAACTTCTCACACATTTACACAACATGCTCCACAGGTGACTTCCTTACATCCTACTCTACTGTAAACAAACCTTGTAAAATCCGCATTGGCCCTATAACTGGCCAACCATACAACATCTCAAAGGGTTCAAATCCCGTTTCCCCACGTTGGACTTCGCAGTATACAAACAACAAATGTGGCAACATCTCATCCCATTCATTCCGGTTCTCTGTACGGAACTTCCACAACATTGACTTCAACGTCCCATTAAAACGTTCTACCTTTCCATTCGCTTGGTCCCTTTGTATGTTAATGTGACCTTTGGGAAACCAAAACGGCTAAATAACTCGATCATCAACCACCGTGAGAATGTATTTGTGTCCAGACTTCGTTCTATATAACGGCCCTACAATATCCATTGCAAGTTTTGATAATGATTATGTTATCACATGTGGGCAAACCATTAGTGCTTTCCCACCTGCAGTCCGTTTTGCTGTCATCTGACATTCATGACACAATGTGCAATATATGTTTACATCTGAAAACATTCCTGTTCAAAAGAACGATTGGAGAATCCTCTCCTTTGTTTTCTACAAAACCAAGTGATCTGCAAGGGATCGATCGTATGCCAGTTCATTACCATTTTTCGTAATCCTGCTGATACAACAATTTGCTCCCCTCCACGCGAATCATCACCAGATTGCCATTTGCACCGCAAAATATCGTTCTCCCAGAAAATGCCGTTGGCTCGTCCTCAACCTCTTTCCGAGAAGCAACGTACTTCTCTTGAAAACTTTGCAGCGAAATATCCACAGTCTATCACTGTATTCACAGCACCTGGACTAACTTTTCTTATCTACGAGTTTCTGGGCTTATACGAGTACACCCTTTACAGTGATACACATTCTGTACTTAGCAATCAACAACTTATGTTATACACACAGTATAACTAGTAACTGCTAATATCACACACAGATTCGCTAAATCCACAGCTTTCAGATTTGTCAAACACAATTCACGCATAGTATTGTTTATTTCTTTAGGTTTTTTAAAAATAATTTGGTTTCGTAACAGAGCCTTGGATTTAGTCAGCACTAACAAATCATCCCAACGATTAGCTAAACGAGAAGTGGTTTCCCATGCTTCCCCTTTTAGTGGAAGGTTCTTGGAATGAAGGTGTGGATTTAGTGACATTTTTATTTCAGGATGGAAAACTGAAATGATTATTATTTAAAACTTCGTTTTATACTGGAATGCATCCCCACATTGTCGGGAAGTCAGATTAACATGACTTTAGATACTACTTGTGTAAGTAATGGACAAAGTCTTGCTTGTTCTTGTTGGGACATTTGTAGCAAACTCCAATATGTCTGTTCTGTCATGTACTTTTGTCTTAGAAAAGGCCACGATTTTGGCTACATCAGGTAGAGTAGTCAGAAAACATCAACAAATTTAAAATTTTCTTTAGAAGCGAATTTTTGTTTTTTAATCAAATTAAGAAATTCGGTGTTTAATCAGGTTTAGCAAGCACCATTTGAACGTAAGAAAAGAAGAGGCCAAAGAGACCACCACCAAGTAAGCATTTAATTGAGTATGTGCGCGTTTTAGTACCAGTACCTCTCTTTTTTTCGGGGTTTCTTTTTTGAGTGTGAATTTGCTGCACCATCTCTCTTTTTTCATGTCTTTTTGGTGGTTTGACTCGTTTAGCTTTGGCATTTCAACTGTTGTGAGACATATATTAACTCAGACGATCTTGAACTTTAGCTTGATACTCTCATTTCCAACTCCTCTAACAAACCGTGTGCCAAATACGTCCGACGTGAAGACATCTGGCTCGAACCTAGGACGTGAAGTCATTAAATTTCAATGTGTATGTACAAGTCGTCGTTCTCAGCTTTCAGGAAATCATTTTGTAAGGGCTTTGAACATAAATTTTAGTTTCTACAGAAAAATATTTATTTTGGACAATCCATGTTTTGGCGTTCTTGTGGGTAAAGAGGTTCATGTATCTGGTGTTGGATATGGGTCGTTTTTTATTAGGTCACCGTCTATACTCACAATGTTATGTCTTGAAACTCTCTCCCTTTTTATACTGGAGATATATATTGTCTGTACAGTAACGTGTTTTGATCGGAAAGATGCACTCGTTTCTGGTAGACGATCTAATGTACTTTTTATCGTGGGTCGACTAACGAATTAGATATATTGCATATGTAAAATTGCAGTAGGATCCAACATTATCATGTGAAAGTTTTGATCAAGTTCTAATTTTAAGGTCAAAATGTCAAAGTTGACCATTTGACTGGAACGATAGTCCAGTGTCAGTTCTTTTGTTTTGTATTTGGTATGAAGTTATCCTTTTTTTGCATCTGTTTTTTGTAACCGTAAATTTAGGCAAGTTGAACTCAAAACTGTGTCTTCAGGATATTCATCAGTCCATGATCCTCCTAAACGATCATCTTCAATACAATGGTCATAGCTACCTGGTTGATCAATATAAATGCATCTATTGGTCTCAAAGTAAAGGATAAGTGTCCTTAAGTTTTCAAAACACGGATATTGGCTGTCATGTAAGCTGTAATATATATTATTTCCACAAGTGAGGTGGTGGAACCTTATAGACTTGTTTCTAATTCGCGAAATCAAATTTTGCGTATTATTTCCACGCGTTTATTTAGTTTTCCTTAGTCAGTGGCGAGCTGAAACTGTCAACTTCGACCTACTAAGTTTTCCGTTTTGCAAAATATCGGACGTTGCGCTAAATTCCTTACAAACAATTCATCGTGACTTTTCCAAATGATTGTTTTCCTTCGTTCATTTTCACGTGATTCCTTCGTAGAAAATTTTTACAATTCTTTTAATTCCTTTCTATCTTCTGGTCTCAGATATTAAGAATGATAACCACTAGCTTATTGATTCAATTTAAAACATTTCTGGATATAGCCTGCAAAATCCGTTCACTGGAGTCATCGTAATCTTGTTGGTATTGTTCTGTGGTAGGAAAGTGCCAAAATTTTGTACACTTTTATTTAGCGGCATCCAGGTTCAAGAACATGAAGCAAGTCAGAACTCATACACATTTCTGTCAAGGTTGTTTCTTGGTCATCGATAAAATACTGTTGGTCTTGATTACACATTTCAGCAAGAAAACACTAGTTTTCAGTGCTAGTGATGTAAAAAAAATATTACAAATTGGTCAGTGACAAGTCTTGACATTCAATCAAACCATCACATTGGTGAATGTATTCAATGTCAATGTGTTCTGTCAACATTTCAGGATGACTGGTATGGAATTGAACATATTGGAACTCCCAAAGATACAGGATACAACAAGAACACATTGACGTATTTGACTGATACAGCCAGCGTGTTGCTTTCGTTCGTACTTCATGCAAACTGTCGTGTGGATTGAAAGCTTCGATGTCCACCACATCGTACTTTTCAACAAAACATCTACATTCTTGAAATATCAACTGTAGTTATGTTCCCACATCTGTCACTTCGTATCCTTAACTTTCCAAATTCTGGCATTGCTGATATGTTTGGTTGAACAACTCTTCCGTAGTGAACTCTGTGCAAAGACTTTTAAAATATGAGACATCCAGGAAATAAACATCCATGAGAATTGCGAATGATCTGCAGGTTTTCTAAACCCCAAGCATGGACAGAAAAGTGCCAAACTTTCTTCCCAAAAGCACAGTTTTTAGCGTGTTTTATCCTCTTGTTTTGATTCTCACACAAGTAATGACATCGTAGCAAAGTTTTGGCGTAGTAATCACGACTGAGAGCTTTAACGGATTGTCGTGCTATGATGTCTAGATTGTTATCACATGAACTTCTTTCGGTACACACGCTTTAGTGATGGTAGAAGCTTCATTCAAGGGACGGATTCCTCCATCATCAGGAAATGATTGTCAAACTGTTTCATGGCAAAATCGTAAAATGTCTACATTGGATCAGCAATAGTCAAAAGAATCCGAAATGTGGAGTTGGATCTATATGTAGAATGCTTCTAATTCTGTGTGTATACCGTCATGGTCGTAGTGCCAATTCCTGATAAATTCAAAATCATTTGCCTGGATGACGTGTTAATTGGCTTCAGTATTAAAAAAAAGTTGGAAAATAGTCTTTTAAATATTTATTTCTCTCATTCCAAACACTTTAGGTATGTTAGCCAAAGCTAGGTTTAAATAACTCAAGGAATTTTAAATTGTTTGTATCTAACTTGCATGTAAACGACTTTCAAAGCGACTACTGAAAATTCTATCCCATGTTTTTAAATAATGTTTCAAAAGAAATTTTCTGTCATATCTGTTCTGTGAAATTGTGAGCCAAGATTAAAGCATACTGATGAAATCTTCCATAAAACTGTATTTTCTCTTCTATTTCTTGTATTTTCTAAGTGTCATCGGTCTGGTCTAATTCCATTCAGCAATAGTACTAATAGTGCAATAGCCACGAAACATCTTTTCTCCTCCTGATATCACACAGCAATTTGGACAGTGAAAAAAATAGGTTATTGAATGCATCTGCCATAAGAACGATGCTTTAGATACAAATTTGGGAAATGAATTTCAGTCTCCTACGAATATTCAAAATATAAAAGGGATATAATCCTCACCATGGTCTTATTTCTGTTTCTTTTTTTTTTTTTTTTTGGTAGTCATTTAATACCTAGACTCATATCTGTCAATGTACCAACACTGATGATTAAAGTCCACAATTTGGAAGCAAAACGGTATTTTTTCTTTCCTGGAAAAACGTGTGACTTTTTGGTTCTTGGTTTGAACAAGATGTCCACAAGCGAGCTCACTCTCAATAATTCCCAAAGAAAGCAAGCACTTTTATGTTGATGAAATTGTTTTGTTCAATGTCGCTCATAACAGGTTGGATTGACACGGTTCGCTTGCAGGTGGAGCTTTGGTTTGGTCAGAATGATGTCACTCGCTTTGTGACCTACTTTCTGCCATATTGCGGGGTGAAAACAATCTCATAGTAACAGTACTGTAGCATTATATATGTTAATATTGCAAACCATTTTCTGCTACATTTATTTTGTTTATTTTTATATTTTTTAAAATAAGGAACTACGACAGCCTTCTCTAAAAACTACCTGTGTGTGTCTAATTATTTTTGTCTGCAGTTTTATCAATAAAGTGCGACGAAATTTCGGACAACATATAAAATCACCTTAAGGTATAACGGTACCAATTGTACTACCCCAGGAGGAATCAGTACACAATTAATAATATCCGGTTCAGTAGTCCCAGTCTATTTTTAGATCACTTTTTCCTGTCAAAGTTTGGTGGTGATACTAGAGTCAGATTTTGGCATTCTTGGTAAGGATTTAAAGGCAATTGTTTATTCTTTAAAATGTGAGCTTATGGTGTGGTTGTCTTGTGTATTTCGGCGACAGTGCACATTGAGTAATAAGGACATGGTGATGATCCGGAAGTGAAATCTGTGTTACGTTGCCTGGTGTTTTGTTTACAATTCAGCCTCTCAAAAAAATGCAGGTCAACCCTTGACAAGAACTAAACCGTAAAGTAATCTTTGAAGGTATTTTAGATTAACATATGATTTGTATTGATTGTCACAGTGGAAATTTCAGTACTGAGAAACAAATGTAGAGAAAATATAGTGAAATTAATTGTGTACTATGGCCAGGAGGGCGGAGCTTAAGGTGTAGGAAAACATTGCATTCTGAAATAAACAACAAAACTAGCTGTGATTTGTGCATTATGTAAGAGTTGTACTTTCAGTTAGCTAAAAAAAAAATGTTGAGCCTCTTAGCAACATGTGAGATTATGTTAATTTATATCTTGATCACATTTTGTATTTTTTTTTAAGATTTTTTTTTAATGTGGTACACATGACTGAAAATGGGTCCGGTGTAACTAGCTAAGTCTTACCCCTGTCTAGTTCAGGTAGAGTTATCTCTCTTAAACGCAATGGAGTACCTATTTTCGCTGTTATTAAATTAACAATCTAACATTGTTCTCTGTGACAGTGTGTGACATGCATGCTGAGGTAGGATAGAAAGTATATTTATTTCGCAAAACATTAGCATTGCAGTCTATGGAAAAATAATTGGTACCGTGATACATTAACGGTATTATAAATTAATACAAGGAATGCAACCGTGCTCGATTCGAAATTTCTCACGCGTATTTTATCCCTAAACATATCCATTCAAAAAAAAAACAACAACAAAACAAAAAAAACAACAACAAAAAACAGTAACGTACCTTCGCATCCCTCTCGTACTACCATCACATGAATCTAATCGGGCGAATTAACCTTTTTTCACCATTACGGTCACAAACCCTGGAGAAATAAACCATTGGAGGAAGTAGCAAATTTCTACTAGTTTCTACTCTGTAGTAAATATGAGTTAGTGTCTAATAATCGTTCCGAACACTGCGCGGAATCTGTTTTCTTTTAATACTTGTGAAATTTAATAATGCGGATTGCTTCATTTAGTTGAATTTGCTCACAATAATGAATACATCATGAAAATGTTGTTTACAGTATTATATTACTATTAACTTCGCAGTTCCCATAGAGACATGTTAAAATGCTGCTAATGGTTTCCGCTGAAATTCTGTATCTGTATGGTGATGACGAGTCAACTGAAATTATGTTGTCAAGTTTATCTCTGATGATTTGTCCTTTGTCACGGAAGAAATTTGCAAACAGGTCTGGAAGGTCGTCTCGAGAGAAGGTAGCTGGAAGTGGTGTTCATTGACAGTAGCTTGTTAGTAATCTCAAATAGTTCTTTGCAGCTGAAACTTTCCGTAATCTTAGTACTGGAATGGGCCGATTTCGCTGCATGGACTATGTTTGTGACATTCTTCTTAGCGGCATCATAAATCTGCTTATGAATAGTTAGTCTTGTGGAAAGCCAAATCCTCTCAGCTTTACGGCGGTCTCTTTTAGCAGTGGGAAGCTGGTCCCTAGCACTGCTATACCACGGAGAACACTTCTGTTTCGCTACTTAAATATCGTTGTTGGATCAACAAGTGGTTCATGTGCCACGTTTTTCTGTCCTAAAACCAATTTTTTTACGGATTGGCAGGTCCTTTATAATGTATTGTGACACTTTATCATGGCTGTCCCATTCGCAAATGTAACAACATTACCTGGTATATCCGATCTGCATTCCAAGTAGCAGAGCCAGTACCTTTAGATATCCAGAGATTTTCCAGTTGTACTTGGTGTACTGGATGTGCTTCAACAACAGCTCCATGTTTTCACGTGATTCTTTCATGTTTGCACTATAGCCAACAGTTATTGATGGGTGGACATTGACATTGTGTAACAAGACAGCCTTGAGATTTAAAAGGGATGAATTAATAAAGACCTGTCACTATTGTGGTACATACTCGCAATCCAAAGATGTGAACAAACCTTCAATGTCAGTACAGAAAATGAAGTTATCAGCCTGTGTGAAAAGCTTTGTTAAATCACTGGCCGATTCGAAAGACAGATATTTTTGTATCATTTGACAGCAAACACTATCCTTGCAGTCTTGAACCCAGAAGTTCTGGTTATGCTTTTGACAAACCTAAGTCCATTTCCAGTCCGTTTAATTCGGACTGTGTTATTAAATGAGGTTCCCCAGATATATGTGGTTCAAACTCCGAATCACTATCACTGTCCGTGCTCAGATGGTGCATTGCATCATTTTTATCTGTTTCGTCTAAGCTCTATTTCTCTGGTGCCTCTTCTATCGGAAAACTCATCATGTGGGACTGGTCTTGTGGCTCAAGGCAGAATTAAGTATTCAATTCATTTCTTATTTTTAGCATAAAAATCAGATACATTAATCAGGCAAAAGTAATAGTCCGTCACGTGATCCTTCTGCTCTCGCCATATCATCGGGATAGCAAATGGCATTGCCTTCCGAGTACTACTGAGCCAAGCTCTAAGATCGATAGCACATCTTGCACAACAAATGTGAAGAGCCCAGGCCTGGTCTTGATCCCCAATCTTACAACCAAAGTACAGTTCATATGCTTTCTTAACAAGTCCAGTCATTGTACGTCTTTGAGGCTTAAGCGTGTTCGCGCCACAAATGTAGCCGAATGTGTCACGGTGTTGCGACATGTGGAGACATTTCTGTTGTCACCAATCGTCTTAAGTCTCAAACTTGCTTACTTCTAACGTAACTTACATTAGACAATGCTATGATTTGAAACAATTGCGATAAAATACATACAAACTGATATCAACGTGATATGTAGGCTATCATCTGCGTATGCACGCTGCTTTTATAGCCTTTTCAGGTAGAATCTAATCAGGATAGGCATGTCCGGGCATGCCCAAGCGGTGTCAGTTTCGCAAAGTTACGCAACCTGCTCTAAGTACATGCCTGGACATGTCTGAACTACAAAAGGAATCGTATAACGTGAGCGAAATATATTGAATTACAGTATGACAAGAAATCTCAAACAAATTAAGATTTCAAAAAAAAGGTAAGTGATAGATTAATATGAAGATGATTTTCATGATCAGCAGGTAAACATCTATAAGATACACCCAAGGTTGTCCAAGAAGCAAAATCTCTGTTGTCCAGTGTCATCAGTCCAAATTACATGCACGTATTAAAAATATGGTGCAATCACAAAATATAACATTTATAAGATTATTACACTGATCTCATTTTTAATGATTTTGCTAGATAAACAGCAAAATTATGCAAGACATTAATGTTATTGATTCTCATAAAAATGATTTTTTTTTGCACTACAATGAATGCATGAAGGTACATAAGCCTTTCTCAAATTATCATACACGAGACATTTGATAGCAAAGTGAAACTCGTATATCTGCACATAAAGAACATATTCTTTCAACAGAGGGAGTATATATATATATATATATATATATATATATATATATATATATATATATATATATATATATATATATATATGTGTGTGTGTGTGTGTCTGTGTGTGTGTTTGTGTGTGTGTGTGTGTGCCATTGCTGGAAAGCTTCCATTTTTTGAACATGCATCGTAAGCTAACACTGTACAAAGTTTTAAAATAATTTAGATAGTACTGACAACTCAGACTGTTTCTGATCTTATTATAAACTCGTAATCAATTGAATTTGGCTCGCCAATTAGTTCTTGTTGAAAGATATCTTTACAACGTTCTTTAAATATAATGAAAAAGAGTCGTCTTCTTTAAATAGCTAAATGACATTCTCATCACCCAACCCTTGATTTACACAAACCTATTCCATTCCGCATGAAAACAGTAGATTCCTAATTTTATTCACCCAACAGCTATAGCGTTCGCTCCCTGTATGCTATAGATGCTTCCCGATAAGGTCACCAGGAGACGATATTTTACCTTGACGAAGACAAACCTGGCAGTTTCTCCTATAAGCTGTGACGTTTTACCCCAACCCCTTGTGTTGTATATGTACGTATAACTGGTTGTTCTGACTTAATGTATATGTGTGTAAAATTGTACTCTGGCTGAACAGCTTTGATGTTGGAGAAGTTCCTACGTTAGCTAATCCCCTTACGTAACATGGTCTTTGTTCAGCTCGGGCGAGATATTCGACCGGTGCAGCAGTACCTTGCGGATATTTACTTAACCACTTCAAACGACAGAAGACCCGCCAAACATGTAGACTGTAACATTTGATGGACCCCACCGTCAGATATTCGGATGATTGACAGTTTGAACGACTGACCGAGTCAAGAGCCAGCCAATCGAAATGCGAGGTGGGTGGGCCTTTTTTTGACCCTGGGATAATAACCGACGTTTCGTAGGAATTAGGCAGTTCGCTACAATAAACGATGTTGTTCAGAGGTAGAACTCCGTTGCCAACCGTAAATTGGCCAGATTCAGGGAATCTTTGGAAAACAGCTTCAATCAGGAAGCTTCGAGGGAAGTTCGAGGGTCGTTAGAGTGACAGTCGAGCAACCTTAATTGACGTTGATAGAGATTTGGTGACAGACGGAAGAAGAGAGGGAAACGGAAGTAGAGAGAGACAGTCGAGAGGAATACAGAAAGGGGAACGGAAGGAGAGAAAGACAAGAGGAAGAAGACAGAATAGATGAGTAACACACAAGGAGAAGGGAAAATCTACTCACACTGGAATCAAATGATGATTTAGGCAGTCACTTGGTCAAGAGTGACAGTGATTAATTTAAGATCTTTTAAAGTTATCATTTCATTAAATTGCTATTATTTGAATTTTATCTTCGTATTTCCTTATAATTTATCTGTCGGCATTGTTGACTGGGGGCTCGTTGCCATATATATATGTATATATATATATATATATATATATATATATATATATATATATATATATATATATATATATATATATATATATATATAGATGCAATAAACTGACGACGAACAGTACGAAACTAGTAACTAACTAGCCTAAGCGCTTTCGACTCTTAATGAGTCTTTTTCAAAGGCAAATACAAAACATAGTTACGACAAACAAATAAACACAAAAACGTTGCGTTTGTAAACCTCTACATTTCTATCTTCATGTAGAGGTTTACAAACGCAACGTTTTTGTGTTTATTTGTTTGTCGTAACTATGTTTTGTATTTGCCTTTGAAAAAGACTCATTAAGAGTCGAAAGCGCTTAGGCTAGTTAGTTACTAGTTTCGTACTGTTCGTCGTCAGTTTATTGCATCTATTTTAATTAATCCCTGACAAACGTGATCCCTTGGTGGATCCAGTACGCTTGAGAGGGTTGTTATTCGCCATATGATTTGTATTCTTTATATATATATATATATATATATATATATATATATATATATATATATATATATATATATATATATATATTGTCCAGAAGTAGCATTCTGAAAGTGGACCAGGGGAACTTCCTCATAATTCTTTAAAGTCTATAGGAAGAACCCACCCCTTAAACCGAACCCCACATAAGCGATCACCAAAAATTTACCATTTTAAACAAGGCACACTAAATCGAAGTCAACTTATAAATCACAAATACAGATACTAACAGACAGCCTGATTTGAGTTCTGCTTATGTGTGTAATTTTCGCAAAAGTATCTTGAGATTAAATAAATTTATTTCATTTTCCAGACACTATATAAAGTCAACAGTAAATATGCCAGCTGATTACAAATATGGAGGCTGAGGACATCATTCAGAAACTATCTTATTGTATAACGGTACCAACTGTACAACCCCAGGTGGGCGGAGCTTAAGGTGTAGGAAAACATTGCATTCAGATATAAACAACAAAACTAGCTGTGATTGGTGCATTATGTCAGAGTTGTATTTTCTGTTATGCTTAAAAAGAATTTGAGCCTCTTGGCAACATGTGAGATTATGTTATTTCATAACTATGTCACATTTTGTATTTTTTGATAATTTTTTTTTAATGTGGTACACATAACTGAAAATGTGTCTGGTGTAACTAGATAACTCTTAACCATGTCTAGTTCCAGCAGAGTTATCTCTCTTAAATGCATTGGAGTACCTGATTTTGTCCTTGTCAAATTGAAAATCAAACATTGTTCTCTGTGACAGTGGGTGACATGGAACGCTAAGGTAGGATAGAAAGTATATTTATTTCACAAAACATTAGCGTTGAGGTCTATGGAAAAGCAATTGATACCGCGATACCTTATGGCCTTGTTTGGGAATCTATCATCAGTCATTTATAATAATTTGAATTTTTATATATCTTACTACTTGTATTAGCATCCTACCCAATTAGTTATAGTAAAAGCGTTTGGTGAGGGGTCGTACATTATTCATGTCTACAAAATGGGGGAGAGGGTTTGAAGAATTTTAACAATTATTGACATGGGGGGTTCAAGATAAATTGTCGTAAAAATGTAATTTTTACAATAAATGTAATAAATAAAAAATAGGAAATTGGTCATTGCGTTGATATGGCACACACTCGCTCGCCCATCAACAGCCCACTAGTTTAATCCTAAACCGGTTGAGGTCTTGCCAAGAAAGTAATCATCATTATTTTGTTTTTTATTCAATGTAGACTGTAGGCCGATTAACCACATATGGTATTAATCTGAAGATTAATACTATTGTGGTTATTCATCTGACAGATTTTTAAGGAAAGCTTTAACTAAAGTCCAAGACTGCACTGAGCCACAAACATCTAAATAGCATAGCTATCCATGAGCTATCCCTCCAAGGATGGATAACTGAGCCTAGAAACTTTGAGAGCTTGACTGTTACGCAGTCATCTTTAACATAATATACAAAATAAATTATGTAGCCTGCACAAGCATACAACATCTTCAACCAGATGCAGTAAGCACAATGCCATGCAAATATTGTACACTTTGATAACTGACTCTTGTTCATTTCACGCAAATCCCCACCATCCGATATGCATGTGCAGTAAAATTGCTGTAGTCTGTATACGAATATTAAAATTTATTTATTTGTAGAACTTTTAATTTCCATAATTCTATTTTTAATCTAAAAAAACAGCCGTATAAAATAGTTAGTGGGGGGACATTGACAATTTTATTAGGGGGTCACTGAAAGTTTGAAAGGGGGAGAATGGAAAAAAATTTGCCTTAAAAATGTCATAATTAAGAAACGTCTCATGCGTTTTGTAATTCCAATAATACATTTATAAAATTACGCATGTACAATTTCAATTTCAATTGCTTTTGCAGAAACCCAAGCCATCCGACCTATACGTTAAAATCGGTACTATTTTCGGTATCAAATATTTGGAAAAGAGCTTTTGTTGCAAGTTTACCAAACCTATTCAATCTAGTTTTCAGACTACACAGTGAATTTACCGCTTGTGCTTCGAGACATAGGCCTACCATACTTTTGTAGAAGAGAATACATAGTCAATGTAATAGCAATAACAACACTACTGTAGTGGCAGTTTGTTGTTTTTTTTTGTTTTTGTTTTTTGTGTTGTTTTGTTGTGTTTGGGGGGTAGGTGTTGGTTTTTTTTTGTTTGTTTTTTTTTTTATACAAAGTTTTAATCAGATAACATTTATTAAACATCCAACAACTATATTTAAGGTTTTGCAAATCTTGGGCATATCTTTATTTAAATAATTTCTCCCACACGCTATGTAGGTCGGCATATCAGTTTATTGTCGTGTTTTGCACTGAGTACATCTGCGACTGCTTATGATCCCAGACCCACAGTCCCTTTAAGAGGGAATCGCAGGGTTTTGACACCACTCGGTCAAGCAAAGATCACCTGGCTTGTAACAATACTATGTGTCATTTGAAATCTACATCCATCGTCACACGATCAGCAAAATCCTGAACGTTACAGATTATTATTAATATATCCTTATTATTTCACAAAATATAGCTTAATGTTTGTTTAAAAACACAATATAAATATACTTCTAATATTAAAAATTACTTATTTTAGTGTATTTGAGTATATTTAAGCAATAAAAAAACAACAACAATCTGGAACAAGTAAACCACCTTATTTTAATATTAGCCGTTCTTAACATTTGAAAGAATTTAATTTAAATCACATATCAAATTCATTAAATACATATATATATATATATATATATATATATATATATATATATATATATATATATATATATATATATATATATATATATATATATATATATATATATAACGAGCACCATAGGTGTTTTTCGTTAGCTGAATTTATAATGTGTTATTTAACTGCACGCAATTTATTATTGAAATTGGATACTGTATGAGAGCAAAGATAAAAACAATAATAATAACAATAATAATAATAATTATTATTATTATTATTATTATTATTATTATTATTATTATTATTATTATTATTATTATTATTATTATTTAACGTAATTTTATTTATGTAATATAAAAATGGAGAAACTAGCATGGTCCATAAATGCTGGCATGTAACTTCTGTAGCTGAACGGTTGGTGGCGGTCCGATTCTCTGTTTCAGACTTCGTACTTCTTCGTTGTTTATGTTCGCATTTCCTAACTTTGCCCTTGGATATTATCAACGTTTGTTCACAACTTTGTGTATTCATTATGTCCTTAATTAATTTAACTGCAAGAACTAAAATTGGGATCATGTTATCATGAATTGGCAAACTCTGTTTGACCAATGCTGCTATATTAAGGGAACCTCAGATGTCATTTGCCAATTTACTGAATTTACTACCATTCGTGAACATAGCATGTATTCCTAATATGAAGTGACTTTAGGATCTTGGGTTATATGGTAGTCTTACTATATTTATATGCATTAAGTAAATATTTTTGGTACAAAGAAATATAGATAATCTATTTTTTTTTAAAAGAAAGGCATTAACATTCTCAGACAAGGATATATGAGCGAAAAAATAGCCAAAAACATTAGCATACTAAGATCAATATATAACAACACTATTATCACGCGTACAATCGGGGTTTATTTCCTTAAATGTCTATTAAAATGTTCAACATGCATAGGAACCGAAATATTTTATTAAAATACAAATGTAATTGTTACACTCCTGATGAAGCTTAATATTTAAATTGGTTCTATTCATCGCGTAATTTGGGTCGAAATAGGTCTGGTCGGAATCAGCCGATTTACAATTACATTGCTCAAAACAGTAACCGTATCCCAAAAAGCATTGCAAGAATTCACACACCTTATCTTTAGAAATGTTCACTTGCAGCAAAAGAATATCTGCTTCTATTTGTGTTTTGGGTCTCAGATCGTCTGATGTCTTTTCAAAAGTTGTCTCAATTCCGCTTTATCGTTATTTTTGGCATAAGCTTGATTCCACCGCGATAGCATAAGCTACGTACATCCGGTGTCCATGGCATTAATCTGGACGATACTTGAGAGTTCATCCACCAATAATTGTTCTCTCCAAAAATAGAATCAACATGATCGAAAACAGACAACCTCCTCATGCAAAACGTATGGCGTTTTTAGGTCGTTTCAGTTCAAAAGCAGATCGATGTCTGTTGTCACATTGTTACAACATACATTTCTAAATATCGATATAATGTTAATTTCTCGTTTAGGCCTATACACTTTTTTTCTTGTTTAACATGATCTATATCGTCAACGGGTTTATAAATATTTAGGTCAAGCGCTTCAAACAAAGTAATGATCCTTGAGAAATGTTTACCAATTCTTTTGACCATTCAATTTTCGCATGTCAAATTATACATTTTTGAGCGGTTTTCTTTTTTTTTTTATAATTGTATAAACCCATTTAAGTTTATTTCGTCATCTTGTCCCTACTAGTAAATAGCAATTTTTGAGGTTGTTTAATTTTCATTGATTTTTGCAGTCTGAAAAAATTACAAAACACCAGAAATCAAAGCCAAACAAATGTCAGTTATACAAATATAAATAAGAAATTATTAGCACTCATTTTCAGAAGTTTATAGAATACCTAACAGTAACGTCCATATGGTACTGATTAAAAGAAAACTTCTTTAAATGTAAATATAAAGAATTTTATCCCCACCCACTCCAAAAACTTTTGATAAATACATGAATATAAATAAACGTTAACATAAAGTACACCAAGATAAAATATAAAGAAGTTAAAATTCTATTAAATGTATATAACATAAAAGACAAACTAATCTGTTTTAAAATCAATCCATATAATATAGAATAAAGTTGGGGGTTTTTTTTATTCTCTCGTAAACCACATTCATTCAAGAGTCCACCAATTTCTCTGGTGGTACATTTTCATAAAGATCCCTGAGTTCACGTAAATGAAACTTCTGCCTCACAGGGTGGAAGTCGACATACGATTAATCAGTCAGGTATTATATATGTCAGCTATTTGTGTTCTATTGGCACAATACCACCTCAACTCAGTCATTTTGTTCTGTGTGAGGGATGCCTCTTTTTAATGATGGGGTTGCTATTACAAACTTTATTTTGTGGATGTTTTATTCCACATAATCTGACAAGTATATTGAACATGCACATTTATACGACATTTGAAGTCATATAAGGAATATTCCATTCGGAAAAGGGTGACTGCGGGCAGGGCAGTTGCTTTATTTGCCCTTTCATTACACTTAGTAACAATATGACTATGTAATCAAACATACAGAACACTTTTTCCCCATTTTTTACCAGAATATGTTATTGTCATATTTAACAAAATAAATTACAGCCATGTACATGTAATAAAAATGTATCATTCAAAAATTGTGATGGATTTTCGTATTTAATTATTAACCTATTCTTCATCAACCGGCCTGCGATATTAAGCATTTTATCTGTTTTGGCGCCCAGCCAAAATAAAAAAAAACCTTGGACGATCTGCCTTGTCTGGCAACCGGCAAGAGCTAGTGCCATAAGTGCCACAGGGTGCTGCATTTGCAACTTTTACACACACACACACACACACACACACACACACACACACACACACACACACACACACACACACACACACTACGATTAGAGAAAGTCTATAGATGTGTACAGTAGTTTAAACTATTGCTACAACCTGGAGCATGAATTTAAGACTTGGGCTGCGATTCCCACACAATAACCATAAATCGGGCATATATTTCGTACAGACCCTAGAGTACGCTCTGGGCTCGGCAATTTGGCCCCGGTTCATTACTTTGAAACTGCTGAGACCGTTGCCGGCGTGGGGACAGGTGATTAGTCTTGACTTAATTCCAGTTTTTATTTTTACGTGGTCAGTTGCTACGAATGTAAATTATATACAAAATCCCTGGGGAAAAATGTATGCACAAGAAAAGAACTGTACTTGAGCAAGACGAAATCTTCGATATTTAGGTCAAGTTATATCGTAGTTTGTTTCATAACGAATTCGACAGCTATAAAATCATTATCGTGATTATCCTCAGTAAGTTTTATTTTGTAGTCATTTTTAAATCCACTTATTTATTCACCTTGCACACAGTTGTGATGTTCTCGCTGAGCAGCTGATGGCTGTCAAACGGATTGTTATCTAGTAGTGAAGTTGAAAGTTGAGTCACGAAGGTGATTAACGTCAAAAGACCAAATCCAATTTCGTCTTGAAAGGATTGAATTTTATTTACATTGTTTTAATGTCTGTCCCTAATTTGTACTATTCCATTTGCACATTCACAGGATTTAAAATATTTGAAGTACAAGATTTTAATTAAAATGAGCACCTAGAAATTATGAGAAAAAATTAACTTCGTCAGAAAGTGACACAAGATAAGAGTCATTCTGCCACTTCCTTGTAAACAAAGCTGAGACCGCAACAGATGTCATTGTAATGTGATGGGTCATGCAGATAAGATACCGACATCACATAGCTGTTTGCGATGAAGAGGGCACTTGAGTAGATGTCTTAGTGTGTAATCCACTTTAACAATGAAAATATCTCATTTATGAATAAATTTATCATACGGCACAGTAACTTAAGATGAATTGTGTATAGGAGATACTGAAGTGTAGATAAGGAATTAGAATGTAAATTACCTCTGCACCATTCAATCAATTTCATTAATAAACAGATTTGTTTTAAAATAGAAAGTTCTATTGATCTATAACTATTTTCAGGTAATTGTCAATCTCAAACATGGTAATATTTACTAAGTTTTGTCCAGTTGTGTAATGTTGCTTAACCTTTCATGCAAAAGGGCTGCGGGTTGCGAAGTGGTCTAAGGCGCTCACTTTTACAAATCACACACAGGTCTCTTCTGTCCGCGTGGATTCCATCTCGGCTCGTCGAACGTCAATGTGTGAAAAAGATTGCAGGTAGCTTCTCTTGAGTTGGTGATTTTTCAAAAAAAAAAAATTCCACGGGTTCTTCAGTAATGTATAGTCAGACAGGTGTTGAAAAAAACGTTAAATCCTCGATGCCAAATTTTTCTGTCCAAAACTGACTACAGCTAGCATATATTTATATGATATAGTCTGTTGTAATCTTTACAACATTTCTAGAAGTTCTTTTACCACCAGATTTTATCAGGATAAAGGCTAGTTCTGTTTCATGTTTTGTTAAACAAACTTACGATTTATGACAAATACTGATACAAATAGCTCACAGTCCATTAATAATGATTTTTCAAGGAAATCTTTACCAATAAATCAATTAGTCTCAATAATTTTTCAAACCGTATTTGATTTGAACATCTGTTGATCAATCTCAGCCCTGCTGTAAGCAAGAAATTGTGAATCATGTAATGAATACAGATAACGGGGAATCATTTGGTATATTCGTTTGTTGTTCTTGTTTTAAAGCCAAAACGTATTAAAATGATCGATGTTCGTGCTGAAATTTTCAGAATTTCCCACTTCACTGAAATCTTTATATTAATTTATGGTCACACTAACATAGTTTACGGTTCAAGTCCTTTCAGGTAAACAGTATCAACCATGGACTTTAAAAGATACATATATTACTTGTCCATTTAGCTGATATTAATTACAAACCCTATTTTGGAATATTATATTAATAGTAAGAACAGGGAAAGGAGAACTGATATATTCAATATAAGTTTTATCTGACAGTTGTGATTTCCAAATGCTAATTCATTTCTGATTAATGAGAGAGAGAGAGAGAGAGAGAGAGAGAGAGAGAGAGAGAGAGAGAGAGAGAGAGAGAGAGAGAGAGAGAGAGAGAGAGAGAGAGAGAGAGAGAGAGAGAACTAAAATTGGAATACAATACCTACCCCTTTATCAATACATAATGCTTCACACTGGGCACTGCACAATAAAGTCTGTTTAAAAGTTTCGTAATTGGAAGTCCCATACACTTGTATCGATTGGAAACAAAACACAATTTTAAACCAAATTTGTATCAGTGATGCAGAATCAAGTCCCATTGCCATCATATGGTAAGTTTTGTGCCCGATCCCTACTCATGGTGGGAGTCGGGCCCAGTGTTAAGAAAATTTTGTCGGATATTATCTGTGAACACGTGAAATAGGCAGATCGAGTGATAAGGATAGCTCAGTATGATAATAACAATAATGTGGACTTAATACCGTGCCTAATCTTTTGAAGTTCAAAGAGCTTTACAATGTTATATAACACTTTAAAAACAAATACAGTGACAAGAATACAAAAACAAACAGCATGAAATTACAAAACAAAAACATAAGAATAATTAAGGAAGTTAACATTATTAATTTATTTAAGTCCGTCATTGTAGTCGAAATTAGTGAATTTTAAGAACACCCTTGAACGAGATCAGTTTCCTTGTGTCTAAGAGCTATCAACATACTCAAATACCTTATCATACTGCTTGACTAAGTCGCACCAATCGTGTTAGACTAACTCTTTATTGTTTTAATTCTCTCTCTCTCTCTCTCTCTCTCTCTCTCTCTCTCTCTCTCTCTCTCTCTCTCTCTCTCTCTCTCTGTAATATCCATTCCATTGCCATTCGCACATCCATTATTTTTTGGACATGGGGATTACAAATAAGGGAGTGGGGAATAAAGAAAGATTTTTGACTGCTCACAATTGTTGCACGCACTGTGTGAAGATTGTTTAGTTTTTACTCAGCTTTTACTGCCTGTAAATCTGCAACCGCACGTTTTTTTTTTTATTGGTACTCTGAGGTGTCTGTGATTTTCTATTTCCGTTAGCACAATCTCAAACTCGGCCGTACTGATCTTTATGTTTTATCCTCAATTGTTACCTAGTACAGTTTACTGATGGTAATAAAACTGCTCTGTGTGGTTTCAAGTAATTCAGAACAAAAACATACTCGAGAATGCATCGAAATAATTTTGCCCTTGCTACTAAAGATAGTCATGATAAATCGACCCCCAAATATGTGTTGATACTGATGGACGATATGTGAATATGATGTCTCCTATTCATTAAAATGTTCAAGTTTGCCGCATGCAAATCTTTCCGCAACAAACATGCGTACACTTTAGGTAATTACCTGTAATTAGCAACAGCCATATCTAGCGTGAAATTCTAACTGGCCACGCGACAGATGGTTGTGTTATTCCTCATGGATTTATAAGTCACCAAACATATAAGGTATATATCACAAAAAGAACCTTTCAGCTGAGGGTAGCTCCACAGCCACAAACTTATCTTGTACGTGTATAAAATGTACACCAATATGTGCAACCAAAATTGACTGCAAATTTGTGAAGCTTTTAATGAAAAGGCGATATCCGCCACTAACCGAAAAACAAATATCATCTCGATGGAGGGACTGGTTTATCAGGCTACACCAATAAACACCGGTTACTTTTCGATATAGCTCCGACAACGTTAGCGAGTGTTGCACCTACAACTGTGAATTTTTGGCGAATGCCACGTCTCTATTGCAGAAATACCCACGAATTTTTTTATATACCAGATAATACAGTCAAATCTCAGTGTTTTCACGTGTATGTACGATGATTTCAAGTTGGCATCGAGTTGGTAATGACATATCATGGTGATTCCAGCTATTAATTTCTATTTGACTCTTAACCAGATTATATTTTAGTCTATCCGAGTGTCTGGGTAGACCGTTTAGACACAAATATTCATCTACAAATGGGACGAAATAGTTATCGGTGTTAACAACCGCTAACAGTTGATCCAACACACCATCTGTGGTAAATTCCACAACTTCATCGCCATGGTCACTTTCCATTATTTATATAATAATGACAAAATATAATCTTAAACACAAACGACAAAGACGGATAAGTGTCCGTCCAGATAAATGTTGATTCATTCGAGATGAATTTCATCTCCTATGACCAACAATTTCCATATTGTATATATGAACAATATTTGAACATTATCTTCTTTGCCGGCTACCATGCTAGCTTTTATTTATCACTATTGACATTGCACTCAGCCGCAACTTATAATAACAACCCCATACAATAAATAAATACGATCCAGATTCACACACTTTTAAAATTTATGATTTGAGTGCCTCAAAACCGTCCACGACAATTCGAATATTTTCCACAACTAAAGTTTTTTAAGCTGATTCATAGGTATGAGTTGTGCTCAATGAACTTACTACAAGCGGTGGTGCAGATACATTTGCGATTATTCTTACAAGGACTGTCTTATTGCAATATTAGCTTCATTAATTTAATTTTTGATAAATGCAGCCGACATGCCTCTTTTCAACATATATCCACATATTTCTAAGTTGTCAAATATCATTTTAATTTGTGTTTGGTCATTGCCACAATACCAGTAGGTGGGTGTGCATAATATGCAGCATGTGCGAGAAACGACAGCGTTGATGCAGTTCCAACTGCATAAACGTTAATAAGCGTGATACTGTTCTTAGTGACGGAGATAACGGGGGCATCTATAAAGACAGTGGATCTAGTACACCTTTTCTGGCAAGAGCACCTGATCACGCTAAATGGTATCGTTGGAGTTGTTTTTCTCTAAATAATACCTTGAGAACATCTCTGCAAAACCCCAAAACGTGACTAAAGGGAATGGCGTATGAAAACCATAGTGAGGCTCCATAATGTTCTGCATGACGTTGTTCAAATCCAAAATTAACGCAGGATTAGGAAACGATAATTTTCTAATATCTGTGGCATCATTACCGGCATTATTTTGAATCTGTCTGATTATATTTGGTTTATGAGCTGCATGATCGGTTGCATCTGTAACGAACATTGTTGGGCCAGCTGTTCTCATGTGCTCATCGCTGTATCGGGCGAGTCTGAGAATCGTTGTGGGCACGTCAACATTGTCCAATGTGGATTCGATCTCTTTTCCATCAATGGCCTTAAGTGCGTTTTTAAACAATGCCATGATCCCCACTATTAACAAATCCAACCGCGGTATGTGCATAGTAATTGCATTGTTCTCGCGTACCAGTTTTTCATCCACTTCTATAAATGCCTCACATGGAAGGAAAAAGAAAACTAGAGATGTCTTGCACTTCCAATTCTAGCTTTAATTGATTCGGCTCTCTGACTTAATATGAGTAATACTGAAAATCTCATTTGCTTTGATCCCCTAACACAGCACTCCATGTCAAATGCTAGATCAAATTCCTCTTTGACCTGGGTCATTGTTTATAGACTAATAATTTTCTTCATAACGGTGCAGATCCACTCCCCGTGGCCAGATTTGCAATCGTTTTATCCGACAGATTGTTTCATAATTTTACTTTCCCCAGCCAGCATCGATTCAGTCGGTGGATGTCATTGGAGCCATCTTTGGTACTCGTGTTATTAATTGCCGTACTCAATCTCGAAGTGCCGGAGCCGTCTACGAGTCCCGTTGTTTTAATCGACCAACAGCAGAACTTTCAACATAATCCACGGCCCGTATGGCCTCTTGTTTAGTGATGGATACAACACGCGAGGTTGTGGGTGTTTTTGATGCACTCGCAAAAAATGCACGAACAAGTCTCTCCACACACGCTGTCTCAAGTGCGTCATAACTCATCATTGATGCTGTATATTTCATGGATATCTTCAACAAGTTCGTGCATCAGGTCCCTATATGCGTCTCTCCAAAATATCATTGGTAAGAAACCTCTGTCAAATTGACGTGGCTTCATTGATAACTTTGAGTTTTTATTGTCACGACGAAAGTATCCCACAAGTATTTTAATCGATTCCTAATGTCTTTAGGGTCACACGGTCCACGGGTTGCGTTACCCGAAAGTTCTCTTCTTTCTTTAAATGCGGTGTTTGATTCTTTCTAGGTGTACGTCTTGGTAACGACTGCTGTACCAACCGTTGTACCTATTCGCTAATCCATTTTGATTGTTGTTCTATTATAGGAGATTCATGTGCTGTGCAGTTTTCTCTTCTTTTACTGGTGGAAGTTTCTTATGTTTCGGTAGAGGAGCAGCTGCATGAGTAAAATATTCTTCTGGCAGTATTTCAGGAGTAAATACTGGTCGTTCCGAATATTCTTTTGTCGTGGTATAAGTGAATAGTGGATCCCCATGATATTCTTCTGTCGTGCTAGTTGTACAACCTGTTTTGTGCAGGAGATACATAAAATGTTGTATCGCTTGAAATGTTTCATCACCTTTTTCAGCTTTCATCAAATCAAGTATTTTTAGTATGAACAAACAATCTTGCCAGGGCCTTTTTAGCCCCAGTAAATTCCTTATATACTCGCTTTACCTAAACCATTTTTATGTACTTGGATGTTTTTTTTATTATTAAATCTCTGCAAGGTTTTTTTAATTATTAAATCTCTGCAATTGGTGGGTGAGGTGGTATGTGTTTAGGCTTTCATGGGTATAGTTTGATGAGCATAAGATTCATTATTTGTTTTTTTTTTATAACACGATTATGTCAGAGTTCGAAAGTTACACACCTACAAATAAGTGCTCTCCATTGCCGATTGGCCACCGGATACAAAGAAGCGGAGCTGTTGAAAACCAAAGAGTGGGTCCGTGTCGCACTCAAGTGCATTTATGCATGAGGACGGCTCACATGGCCACGACTGTTACAAGTGGAAAAGGATTTTTCTGTTCTGTGGTTCCATTGCTAACAAAACACCGTGTGGGGGAACAAGTCGATGACGTCAATGTGCAGCTCCAGCATGCTCTGGCAAGTGTGCAATTATTCAATCACACACTTGCGAAACGGTCATTCCAGTACCAAGAAAGATTTCATGGGGATAGTACATACAATAATTGTTTGCAAGACCAAAGACGCGTTGAATAAAATCAGACGCTTGAGAAGATTAAAACCAGCCAATGCAATTCAACAAAAGACAGTTACGGTTACACAGAAAAGGATTTCACCGTTGCAATCGCTCGATGACAAGCATGTATGCACCTGTATAGATGGTAGGTTGTTTGCAGTATGGTCTATTGAGGTGTTCACCATTGCAGAACGGATTGATACTCCTAGACAACAACATCGTTACCGTTTACGACTGTCACTGAATGAAGCAATACATCCAAGCTGTGCTTTTTGTGCCGGATAAATTACAAGTCGTTCCAACAAATAAGGAACTGATACCAATGTTTCTATTGACACGCTAACCTGTGTCATTCATAATAGCCAATGCCTCAGCGCGTTAGTGGTGATGCCATTAATGAATATACATAGCTTGGTTTTCAAATCCGACAAACTCGCCTTGGTGCATTGGTCTACACCCATGTGATGGTTCTTGGATCGGATCATATTTGCCGTGAGTACGCAGTCACGAGGGTCGCGAAGGCATTCCAGGTACAGTTCGTGTCTGACATCATTCTCCACAATCACCCGTGGAAATCCTTTGGATGTTATAGTGTTTTTGAGCAAATCATAATCGAATACATTTTAAATCACAGTCCCACATACTTTTCGATGGGTTTATCCGACCATTACTCTTTGAACTTGCCAGCCACCTTTCTCTTAGCATTACTAAACAACAAATGCTCATTCAGAGACTCACTCGGTGATATGCATCTGCAACGGGTCAATGTCAGTATACAGCATCATGATCCGATCCTAGTAAAACAGTTTGATATTATGGAAATAAAACTAGTACATGGACAGCTTAGACAAGTCCAACACGGATGATTTGACAAGTTGGTTTCGTCAGTTTGAGTTTTCATTTTTTACTGCAAACAGCATCAAGGCCGTCATTAAATATTTGTCTGGAATTAAAGGCCGTGTCAGCAACGAGCCTTAGAAATTTGTCCTGTTCGCTATTTACACGAACAAGATCAACATGGATTCCTTTATGCAGATTTCCCACGGTTTTCCCAAATACGACATTGTTCATTAGCTTGAAATTGTCCTTTTCAAGTTCATTGGTGTTCTTTGTAAATAGCTAATTTAATTTGAATATACCAAACTATCCAAGCTTGCTTAAGAAATTTGTGCACTCGATTGATTTTGGTGCCATGCATACACAAATGCAAGTACAATTGCAGATTTCTCACTTGCATTACATGGTTATGCTTGGTCCAGCGACTAGGCGTGAGTTTTGTGCACCTGATAAATTTCTGGCCGGACTCATCTACGACTGATACGGGGGCAATCACGTCGATGGCTAGCCAATAATTGCTGTGTGCCCCGTGTGATTACTCGAAATATTCCACATCGACTTCAAAGAAGTATCCTTGGTCACAGTGAATGTCATGATCGGGCATTTGTTTTTGGGGATCAATATGCGCAGGATCAATCAAGTGAAATTCACCCACTAGCAACGGTATGGCCCATTTCTACAAATTATTGGCATTTATATAGATGATATAACTGGTGGGTCAGTGGAATTATATCCGGACAAGTTTGGGTTGAAGGCACGAGCGTATATGTGACTTGCCATGGATTTTCCTACATTAAGTGATCTTTCGATAAACAGATCCTGGTCAATGTCCGTGAGCAATGCAGCTTGATTTTGGTCTTCAACAGCAATGCATCACAACTCATACTCAGTGACGAGAAGTAATGTGATGGGTTCGAGCTTGTACACGTGCATAGTGGTGTCACGACATGCATCAAATAGGATCGTATTCAGGTTTATAATGTGATAGTCCCAGAGGTTTATTCACGTGAACGCAGACCAAACGTTCTTCGCATGTTCATACTCGGCAGCGGAATACCTTCGCCTGACAGTGGGGAATAAAACGCTTCGATCTGTGGCAGCTGACTTCCGGTAAACTTGCTTCACTTGTTCATGTATTCGTACGGGTATGGGTCATTCTTCCTGATGAGGTCAATATTGGCGGAACAGTATCGAAAGTGATTTTAAAGTTCTTTACCATCAGATTTCTTGCTAACGACGAATTCATAACCTGAACGAATCGATGGTTTGCAATAGTCCCAGCCGAAACGTCATGTATTTTTCATGTTGCTAAGGATCATGATAATCGGTAATTCCAATGTCGTGGCTACTGCTTAAATGATGAAATGTTAATCATACTAACACAGGTGACGAAGCACAATGTGAATTTATTGGGATAGATTCTCACCTGCAGAATCATTGCTTTGTGTGCGGTACCCGTACTCGCGTTAGTGATGTGTCTGTGATCACAAATGTTGGAACCAGGACTTTTGCTTGAATCACCGGGTGGGTTTTGCTCTTTGTCAGTGGATTGGCTTTGCTCTTTGTCAGTGAACGATTTTTAACATTCTCATCAGTGGATGGAGAACTTAACTTACGAATGTTATCAACCGTCATAATAAGGTGTGTTGGTGAATCGAGCTGCTAACGAATCCATTTGCTGTGATTTCAATCGATCTGAGGAATACCTACACTGTGTCTGGAGCGTTAACACTCTGATCACGATAAAGGACTAGCTGCTTTTATTTACCATCACATCGGACTACAATATAACAATATTAGCATGAAATTTGTTCTGCGACTTGCATTGTCTGGTTGATATCAGGCGCATTTGTGTCTTGTCAAAAGAACTGCTTTCCACTGCAACATTCGGTCATTTAATATCTGCTTAGATGATATTTGGGACATTCACCTTTTATGGTACTACGCTACATTTAATGCATAATTGTGCGCTTTGGTTTTTCACTGATATCGTCGCATGACAAGTGACTGGTAAGCAGTTCCTGAGCATTAAGTTATCCATCGTCTACACATATAATTTTTATGTGAGTGCTTGTTGTGTCAGTTAATTAGCCAGCCAAGATTTTTAATCATATGTAGTGCGATACTTATTTTGAGACTTTCATTTCACACAAATTATTTGTTTTGGCCATTCTGTACATGGGAAAATAGTGCCAGTGGATTAAAACCTTTGTATAAGCGAACACATTAACAACGATACCTGGATTAAATGTTTCAGATTTCTTGAGCGCGGCTTTGATCACTTGCATGGGAAACGTGATATCACCAATGTTGAATTTTCTCAAGTGTTGCTGTTTTCGAGGCATGTCTACGTATATTACTGATAAAATCGTACATTAAAAGCAGAAATTATTAAACTAAGGTTTTGCACTGATTAGTGAACTTGGCGGCACCCAGTATGGTGTAACTGGATTCAATAAATGGGTGATAAGGTGAGAAGTGGACCTCGATCAGACAACATCTTTTGTATGTCCATCCTGATCATGTATTGGTGTATTTCTCCAGTGTTTCGAGAACCTATTTAATACCTATGCCAATTTCATCGCTAATGCCATCTGATGCCTTTGCGGTTCAGGATCACGCGGATACCACTACGAATCTACGGAATAGTTGCTTTGAACACTTCCTTGTCACGACTAAGCGACATAACCAGATTAGCCTTGAGGACAGTATCTGTTCTGACCCCATCGTGACCAAAGTTTTGCGACACCGATACGATTCCTGGAATCAGATTTGTCAGCAGTTGTCGAGCGTCTCTGACTGATGTGTCGGTGGGCGAAATAATGGCTACTTGATTTTCCAACTCGCCACTACGTTTCTAAAATCTTCATTTAAGCACTTGTGATTGTTGTGTTTTTGCACGAACATACTCAGCCGCTTGAGTAGCAATAGCAGAGGCGATACATTTTTGTTCTTCCTCAACACGAAGAGGGTTTTGTTCATATGAGTCTACTATCGTAAGTATTTCGGTGATCAAACATCTATGGGCCACGTGGGGAATAACTTGGTTATGGAGTTAAAGGCGAGGACGGGTGTCCGGGAATACATAGGGTAGCGAATAAGGCAAAAGCGGCACTTTCGTACTACTAATGGCAGTAATGTGTTTCTCAGCGTACAGCATGAAGCCGAGTTAAAAACTGTATCATGTACCAGCAAATCTGGATAAGCGCTACTCGCTCTACTCATTATGTAAAGCGGTCAATATAGATCCTAATCTGCCAGTGTACCAAGTGACAACACATCAGGGTGAAAACTTTTTGCATTGGCAAGTACTGTATTATGTCAGATCAAAAGACTAGACTGAAATATGAATCATGATGTCATTCAGAATTCTTTCATTTTAAAAAATATTTTATTTCTTTAAATTATGTATGTATGTATGTATGTATGTATGTATGTATGTATGTATGTATGTATGTATGTATGTATGTATGTATGTATGTATGTATGTATGTATGTATGTATGTATGTATGTATGTATGTATGTATGTATGTATGTATGTATGTATGCATGCATGCATGTATGCATGCATGCATCCATGCACACACGCACGCATGTACGTACGTATGTATGTATGTATGTATGTATGTATGTATGTATGTATGTATGTATGTATGTATGTATGTATGTATGTATGTTTAGTATTTTATGGCACATCATCACATTAATAGTTACATGGTGCCAACAAAAGGTAAAAAGTCAAAATATAAAACGTCAAGATGTTATAAATTCCTTAAATGTGTATAATATAACTGATACAGATAACACATAAGAGTATAAAAGTTGTGAATGTTATCTATATAAAACTGGAAATTTGTTAATCAAACACGTATACCTCTACCAAGATGATGAAATTAAAAGTCAAAACTTAATAGGGGGTATAACTCGATTACATGTTGTTTTAAAATGGTAAGCATATAATGTGGCGCTCTAAAGTTTCGCATTTTGCATAGGAGTAGAATTTTAAAGAAAAATAATTTCCCTTTGTTTCATCACAATACTACTATTTAAAAAGGACCTTGTATATCTTAGGCATTGTTCAAAGAACCTTTAGGTCTCCCTAGATATTTTCGTATTTTGACCCACCACCATTTTTAAGGTAGAAAGCATGGGCCTAGCTATCACAACTCCATCATTTTAAATTCACACACAATCTAAATATATAATGTGGTTTACATTTATATTGAGTTAGGCTTGAAAATGGGTTTCTTTTACATTTAAGGTAAATACATATTACAACCTGTGTCAACAAAAGGTAGGCGACATACTGAGACATTGTGAGTTTACTTTTTCATCTTTCATTGATTTTTCTATTCATATCATAAACTCATATTTTCAAATCTATGTACTCTGAATTTATTTGAAGATTTAGTGGGTTTTTTTTATAGTTTTGAAATTTTTCTATTTTTATTGTTCAAGATTTCACTTCTCACTCAATAGAGTTTGAAAAATCTTCTATAGGATGGAATCATTTGTATTTCATGATAAATGGAATACTTTAACCATCGTTTTTCTTAGAACACAGTGTGTTAATTGAGCTGTGATATTTTAACAGTGGTGTGAGACCTGTTCCTTAAGAGTATTCAGTGATCTGTGTTCATTCTATTTGTGAAGTGAGACTTGATTTGTTCTCATGACTTAATAAATGGTACAAGCACAGCTGAAAGGACTAATCCCTACTGGCTCCAAATTGAAAAAATATTTTGTAACCAAAACGGAGAGAGATAAGTTATTTGCCTTCCATCCTCCTGGATGCCAGATAATTGACTTTGGAGATGTTGAGAACTGTCCCAGACATTCAGATGTTCTCACTGCATTGAAAATACAGGGATTCCAGATAGAACAAATCTATGGGATACAGAATGGTGAAAACAAAATAAGTATATTATATATCCGAAGGATTATAAGACCCCTATAGTGAACAAGGATTCCTTAGAAGAGAAGGGACTTTGTGCAAAAGTAGAAAAGACATCACCACTCATAATGAAGATTGACGAGAAAAAAACAAACGGATATATTCGTGAAGGATCTACTCCTAGTAATCCATAGCGACGAACTGATCTCCAAAATACATAAGAAGCTAAAGATCAATGTGATCAACCACAGGATGGCCACTGTGTGGGGATTTAGCAATGCAAGATCTGTAGTCAGGGTCATCACTATTCCAAAAGATGAAGCCAAAAGAATCCCCACTTACTTTTATGTAATTGGATTCATTATGAAATCATGGTACAGAGGATGTGAATATAACAGAGTATATTCAAGATGCAGAAAGACATGAGACACGAATTAAGAGATTGTCCCAACCCACCAGCGCAAAATACTTACGCCAACATTGTCAACCCGAATAACGTAAACCTAAACGAAGTAGACCAAGAAGAGATACAAGAAATTGCGTACGGAGCGATGGAACAATTTCAATTACAACAGCAAGCGCAACAAGAACAAATAACGTACTCAGACAAAACAACAAACAAAGACGTTGTGAAAAGTCCTGAACAAGAGCAAGAGCTAGAACAAGAACAAGAGAAAGAGCAAGAGCAAGGAAATGAAGAGGACAAAGAGACAAAAGAAAACAGAGGAAAACTACAACCAGCTATGGTCAGAGATGACACGTGATCAGAACTCCTCAAGTCCCAATATCACAAATATAACCATTCATTAGAAGATGACATCCTCAAGAAAAAATAAATTTTACCTTCTAACAGATCCTGATATGGACCCAGAAGTTTAGGGACTGACCAATTACCTAATAGGCATACAACCTATGACCTCAACTCCAGTGCACAAAGAAAGGCCAAAGAGGATGAAAAGGAAAATGGCCACACCATTAAATGAGACATCCTCAGAGAGCGACAAAGTAATGCAGGAACAAAAGAAAAAGGAGAGAAAAAAGAAGAAAGAAAATGAGACTGAAAGTAACTATGAGTCATATGAAATCGACACTAAAGTGAAAGAAGTTAATGAAAATGAGATTATTGAAATGGACTCAAACATGACACAGACAATAAGATAGGACAACGAACTAATACTGATACGGATACGGTTAAGGATACGGATTCGAACAATGGACAAAAAGGCTACAAACCAAGATAATGAAATAGGAAAAGACGACGCTTCCGATATGACAAGTATATATACTGAAAATACAACAAACCTAACTTCAATGGAAGAGATGCCCATTGGCTTCTCAAACTCTACAAATGTCATGAATTAATGTTAGATTATATATATATATATATATATATATATATATATATATATATATATATATATATATATATATATATATATATATATATATATATATATATATATATATATATATATATATATATATGATTCCTAATTTAGAATAATTAATGTTCTTTAAAAAATGGAGAGTCAAAATCGGCGATCTGGAAGGAAAAGAGAGGAAAAAACCTCCGTATAGCTTCAATTAATGTGAATGGGATAAATGAGGAAAAAAATTTAAAACTAAGCGAAGAAAAAGATTATAATATAAATTTAATTCAAGAAACACATAATGGATTTACAAATAAACTAGTATCATTATTAGAAAAAAATGGAGTAGTAATTTTAAGTAATGCTAAATTTGATGATAAAGGGGGTGGGTGGGGTGGCAACAATAATTAGAAACAACAGAAATATAATTTGGGAAAGGAAAATGGAAGGAAATTTTAAATGGGAAGATTACTACATATAATTGTGGAGAAAAAGTGCATACTATTATTGTTATTTATTTCCCAGCAAATAAATATAAAAAATACGAATTTTTAGAACAACTGGATAAATATTTAAGTGAATTCACTATGGAAGATTTAATATTAGGAGAGGGATATAAATTGGGTAGGGGAAGAAATTGACCGTAAAGGGAAATTAACTCCAAGTGATAAATTATTCAAAGGGGAAATGGCATTTTTTAATAAGAAAAACAACAAAAAACAACAAATTACAAGATAACTATAGACGTTTAAACCTTCTTAGGACTGAATACACCTTTTATTATTGAAATGATGAAGCGAGCAGGTTAAAAAATTTTACGGAACAAATTTTCATTTTAATAAATATAAAGTTTGAAAAATAATTTTAAAAAAATCTCTGATCATAAAATCATAAATTTAGATATTAACATTTTAATTAGGAATAGATGGGGGTGGGTAGGTTGGAAATTAAATAACAGAATACTAATTTATAAAGATTTAGTAAATGATATCAAGGAAAAATAAAAAAAAAGAACTTGAATATATTGATATTATTTTTATGTAGGATAAGTTGAAAGACTTAAAAAAATAGCAATTAGTTACTCGAAAAGACTTAAAGAAATTAACAATAAAGAGGAATTAGAAATTAAATTACATCTAAACAGAAATCTCGGAAGAGACCAAACAAACATTAGAAATGAAACTTAAACAGATAACAGAAGAGAGAGATAGGGGAAAGGAATCGAGAGCTGGGAAATTTCAAAATTTATATGTAATGGCAAGGGGGCTAAATAGAAGGGAAGAACTTAGAAAAGAGGGACAAAAAATTATAGAAAAAATATTTGGAATAAAAATCAAAAGATTTTATCGGGAAAATGTTTTAAATAGAATAAAAGAATATTATGTATAATTTTATACAACTCAAATTATAAATTTAGATTCGATTAATAAATATTTAGAAGTAGTTAAGGGTGAAATGATCTAACCAGAACATAGACTTATATG
This sequence comes from Potamilus streckersoni, assembly GCA_016746295.1. Classification (NCBI taxonomy): domain Eukaryota; kingdom Metazoa; phylum Mollusca; class Bivalvia; order Unionida; family Unionidae; genus Potamilus; species Potamilus streckersoni. Next base: position 373,391 of record JAEAOA010000520.1, on the reverse strand, counting down.
ATAATTTCATCTCCACAGACGAAATTTTAAATACCATTAAACAATTAGCAAAATGTAAATCCCCAAGAAGAGATGGACTCACTGCAGACTTCTCTCATAAATTCCAATTTGAGTTAACGCCGATTCTTGAATTTTTATACAACAATATCTTTTTTAGGAAATAATAAAATGTCAAATACTATGAGAGAAGGCCTCATTTCATTAATTTTTAAAGGCAGAGGGGAAAGAAAAGATTTAAAGAATTGGAGGCCCATCTTCCTCAATGTAGATTACAAAATTTTGAGTAAACTATTAGCAAACAAAATAAAAATCTGTAAGGACACTATAATAATTAGACTTGCAGGTCAAAAGGAAGGGACATTTAAAATATTTTAAATATAAGAACTATAATAGACTATATAAAAAAATGGGAAAATAGGCTCCATGATGCTTATTGATCAAGAAAAAGCTTTTGATAGAATTTAACATAAATATATCCAAAAAGTTTTAGAAATATTTGGTTTTGGAGAAAATTTCCGAAAATGGACCAAAATCCTGTATGATAACATCATTGCGAGAGTGCAAATAAATGGAACTCTAACGGATAAATTTGACATACAAAGATCGGTGAGGCAAGGTTGCCCGCTATCAATGCTATTATACGTAATTGCGATAGAAATTCTAAGCATCAAAATAAGAAATAATAAACTTGTAGAAGGAATAAACTTAACAAATTTGAAAAAGGAAATAAAAATGCTCCAGCATGCTGATGATTGCATCGTCTTTATTAAAGACCCAAACTCTTTTAAACATTTTTTGAAAGTGTATGAAAAAAGCTTCGGGTTCTAAATTTAATCAGGACAAAACATAAATACTAAAAAGAGGAAACTGGAGGGGTAATACCCTGAGCTGCCCCCAATTATATAAAAGATATCGTTAAAGCATTGGGAATTATTTTTGGGAAAAACGAAGAAGAAGAAAACTACAAACAAATAATTACAAAAATTAAGAAATCAATTGACATCTGGGCACGCCATTGTGCATTATGGAGCAAACCCAAGTGGCGAAAACATACTTTTACTCAAACATTAATTATACTTGGAAATCTATTGATATAGAAAATACTAAACTAAGAAAGATTGATAACGGAAGAGTCAAATATATATGGGGGTTTAAAATTCATTATATTCAGAAAGATACACTTTACAAAGCAAAAAATAGGGGTGGTTTAAATTTACCAAATCCGATTTTAATAAAGTACACTAATATTTTAAACCGATTTAAGGCTATTAAATCCAAACAAAATATGCTCTGGGGGGTATTATATAGATATTGGTTTGGATTGCTAACAAAATATAGATAAGATATATATAGGAATAATTTGTATAAAAGGTTAATAGAGGCAACAAGGAAATTTAGATATATAGAAGATTTAATATTAAAATACAGGGAATATATGGAAGGGTTCCACAAAAAATACATACAAAAAACTTAGGGATATTTCTACTAAAAATATTAGATGAAAAATAGAACTAGAAGTAGTGGAGGTTAATTGGGATGTGATTTGGAAAAAGTGGGAATCTATTAAATCCTTAAAAATTTAAAGCATAATTTTTAAATACTTGTATGGAACGTGGCTGATTGGTGAAGTCGCTCTCAGAAGACACATGATCAAATTCCAAAATGTCCTCTTTGTAAAAAATACAAGTATACGAAAAACAAAACCGTGATAACCTAGTGTGAAAAAAAAGAAGAAAGAGATGTTAGTAATTGATCTAATTTTGAAAAACAGAACCATATAGAAAGAATATCCTTTTATATTTGACTGGAATTTTTAAAAAGCTGACTACATGAAACTAATTATATATATTATTTCTGTAATGAAAAATGCGGACAAGTAATAGCCATTAGGAAATAACTTTTCAAATTAACTAAGGATTTTTTTCTATCTTTTATAGATATAAATCTGCACATGGAAAAAGTAAGAGAGGACTTCGTAGGGATATATCACATGGCGTTACGCGAAGTGGGCAGGCCTGCGGAAGAGTCTCCGAAAATCTCTTGTGTAGCTTTGTGTGTACCTGTTTTGGACCTTTTGGAACATATAATATGCATAAGGTGTTACATATACTAATAAATGAAATGTATACATCTCATTATTTAAACATATAAAGAATGACGACTCACATTGATTTACACATTAGGTCCTATTTTATTTAAAATAATTAGCTTGCACCGTCTTACCCTCAAATAATCAAAATTCAAAATTATATAAACATTCTAAAATAAAAAATTAAATCAATAAATCAATTAATTTAAATTATATGCATAAGTATGAATGACTGAATGAAAGGAGAAGATGGGGCTGATAATAATGAATGAAGAAGTTAATATGCATATATATATATATATATATATATATATATATATATATATATATATATATATATATATATATATATATATATACATGTATTTTTTTAGAAAACTGGGGAATAATTTGACTTAATGGTTGTCCTAACAAATACACTTTTATAGCAACACACACAATATCATAATTCATGAAGCATACACAGGACATAGGATTACCTTAGCCAAGGTCACTAAAAGATAAACAAGGGAAACGACCCAGATAAGGTAAATGAAACCTTATCGGAAGAGCGAGCCTTAGAAAAAATACCCCATCACAAATTTATTTTAAATTTAATTTTTGATCAAAATCCTTTTTTAATAAACACATAGCAACGCATCGAAGGGCATACAAAAACTCATAAAATATCTTAGTTATTTTTTTTTTTCGGTTAAGTTGGGGGGATCTGTCTGGTGCCCCCTCAAAAAAAAAAGAAAAAAAGAAAGAAAATTGGTTGGCTTATTGGTGTTTACCTGTCACAGTTAGATTAGCATTTGAGTTCAAATGCGTAACTTGGGCTGAAAATGAGCAGCCGACTTAGCTTACGCATATACATGTGTCTGCTACAGAGGTAAATATCTATAAATCTACATGGTTGAGGGGTGAAGAAAGGTATGTTAATTTGTTATAGTACTAATGAACTTTAAAGATTAATAATGTACATACTGATTCTTTGAGCCGCCTTGTCTCAGGAAAATGTTCAAAATGGCTCTTTTCTGTCAAAAAATGAATGTAAAAAGAGGGGTTGTTGGCAGTATAGGTTCGGTATAAAAGCCACCAGTTTCATAAGGAATTTACAGTAATTAAGACCTTAGTCGGATTCTTACAAGCATGGTCTCAACAAAAATGATAATTTAGTTTTTATTTGTATCTTTGATGTAATATTATAATCGTTTTTCTGCAATAGGTCATCTTTGGATGAACATTTGTCCAACAATCTTGTCCAGCGAGACCTTAAATTCCCTTTATTTTGGTGTATGTTTTATTGGTGTAATATGGGTTATAGAGTATACAGCTTTGCCTTACTCCAGATGTGCACCTTTCAAAAAAAAGTGCTAACTCACTTGGTCATTTTCACTTCCTAAACTTCAGAAGTAAATTTGCACAAAAGATCCGAAAACTTTTTTTTAAACATTTTATATCTTTGGTAATTCATTCAACACACACTTAGGAAAGCTGGTATTGTCTAGTCTGACAAAATTAATTTTCCCAATTGTAATAGCTGCCAAGGATAGTGTACTTTATACAAATTCAGGCTGATTTTTGGAGCACACGGTAGCAGTCAATTTAGTTAGCAGTGTCCTAGGATCATTTTAAATTTCCAAAAGTACAATATCCAAAGAAATTTCAGCCACATTTTATCAAAGTAGCATAGACGTATGCCAACATTCTCTCCACTGTGCATATTTTAAATGCAAACAACTTCGCCTTACATACGTCAGTCTGTCAAAGTACATAATAACTTTTCTTCTATGTCTCAGCCATAGTCTTCTTTATGAAAAACCTAAATATGATTTGTTGGAAACTGTGAAGTGATTAAAAATTATCTATCAGAAACGAATTTCTCGTGCAACTTAAAAGCAATGTTCCAAGACAAACATGACCATAGCTCTGTCAAAATTTGTTGAAATATTGTGCTAATCTAACTTGATCTGTGTCTAATTATTGTTGTAAAAATTTGTAACAAATATGCCTGGATCTATGAAGTCCTTCTAATATGATTGAGCTGAAACAAAACGTTGACTAAATTAAAATGCAAAGTTTAAAGTCGAAAAGGAGCTGTTAACTCTTTTTAAGTTTAGCTGGAGAATGTTGTGGAAACTGGCGCCACCTGGTGAATTCAAGTGTATAACGTGTTTGTGTGAGCTGTGGAATTTTTTTCAAAAATGAAAATCGGTATTGGAGTCTAGAGAGCGAGAACTGGTTCGCTTGCGCCTGACTCAAAGGGAAAAGCAAGAATATCTTATATATCTGGTAAGGAAAACACTGTTAGTCTAACTATAAGAATCATGTTGGTGCAGAGTATTTTGTAAATTTTTTCGGGGTCAGCAGAGATCAACCCGGGGTCCGGAAATGGGAATTCAAGGAGATAATCCACAATCACTGTGGACGAATCTGGACAAGTTCGTGACCAGTTCATCCCTTAACCCACTTATAAGTGCTGATACGGTTCAAGTCTTGAAAGATATTTATCACAAACTTAAAATCTCTCAATGTTAGAACTCTGTTCGAATGTGCTGACTATGGCAAGTGGACTACGAGCGAATACTCACATTTCATAGTGATAGAGAACGCACACAGGCTAGGTAACAACCGAGCCAGTGACAGCGAATCAGGTTCTACCAGCCCAATCATCGTAAAGTTCAGCAAATACAAAGACAAAGACCACGTGCTAAAGAAAGCACGGAAAATTCCGAAGCGCTATGATAGCTTCTTGGAGAGCACTGCACATAACTCGGTTTAGACGAGAGGGTGAGTACGCCTCCATCAAGTCTAACAAGCTTATCATGTGACAACAAGCATATATGTATGACTGAAGCAGTGAGAATGTGAAACCTGCTCATAAACGCAACTTTATACAGCAGAATGAAACAAAAACATTCTTATGCCCAAGCAACTCTTATGGGAAGATTGCAAGAAATTTGACATTATTGGTTTATATGAAACTTAGGGAAAATTCATTAAAGGAATTCGACAATTTTCATGAAAATTGTTTCTTGATTGTGTTGGTAAAAAGTGTGAATTCGGGAGGAGTAACCATTTTGTGCGCAAATCTGTCTAAATAAAAGATATTTTAAAAAAGCTTTCGAAAGGTTTGATGGTCATCTTTGCATACTTATGTGTTATACTATATTATACTATGCATACTATAATATTTGTATGTACATTGGCTCTGAATACTCTCCAATATATAATAATAGCAATGAAGATGGAATTGAATTATTAAGCTAAGTTTGATCAAAAGACAATATCGAAATTATAATATTTCCTTATCAGGAGATTAAACTGCTAGAATTAAGAATTTTGAAGATTTTATCCCTGACGATACACTTGACTTTATGTGAGAATGTATTGTTGATTATGACGCAGATAACTTTTTAATGCAAAGGCATACAGTAGCCCATAAAGTGTGTAACAATTTTGGCCTATCCTTAGTAAATTTCTATACAGAAATTTTAATATTCATGAATGTAAGGATATTCATGAAGCAGCAGAGTGGGCGAATCCTACAACCTTTTTACTCGTACCCTTAACATAAATAAGGATTCCTACAACTGGCTGGAGAAAAAAAAGTCAATAACGTTAAACCAAAGTCTCTAACTATTATATTTCCGTACGGTTAAAAACCGCATAATAAATCCATGAGGTTGTTACTCTATTTTTCACGGTTATGTTTACTTACAAAACGACCCATTTTGTTATCGTTCACCCTCTCTGCTGCTCATGTATATAAAGCAAGGTAACTCCACAGAGTAAATTAAATGATTATTTCCCCTGTCCAGGTGTGTTTTCGTCTGCTAAACTTATCCGTCTGTCTGTGATTAACTGAATCTTTGTTTGTTGAATTCCACTATAAACTTAAGACACATATCGTAATATAATAACAAGGTTATATTTTTTCTACACACACACACGCCACAAATAATTCTTTAAGTTTTTTACTGTGTATAATAATACAAATACCTATCTCAGTGTACAAAATCTCCATGTGCATAGGCATGTCATGGGTCTGTGTGCATCAAGCCGTTCTGTTTATGTATGACTCACTTCACACTTTAGCGCGATATTCATTTCCGCATTCATGCTTGTAATTTTAGAGCATATACATATACATAAAAGGGGATATATTTTAATCGTCTCATACATATAACCGTAAAATTATAAATATTTAGATTCATTTATAAAATCAGTCATTAATGCTACTGTATGACTATATAATAATTTCTGAAACGTATATTTGTAAGTCGAATCCGTAGTGCAGTGGTAGAGCGTTGGATTCTAATGCTGAACTTCTGTGGTTTGACCCCAGATCCGTTTTGGAATTCTACCCGGGGGTCGTGGTTTTTTTTATCGAAATCGCAATTCCTAGATAATCTTCTGAATTTCTAATATTTCGCTTTCGTCGATTAGAAATTCGCCGGGAGGTGTGTCTATGCAAGATTCCCCTTCCCTTTAAAATAATCAGTAGCATGCCTTAAGCTCTCTGCCCCATGGAAGAACCCCCAAAATAAACATCCAGAAAGGTGTTAGCCAAAAGAAACAGAACATTGGTGTGCCGCATAATAAGTCATAAGAGAGACGACCATGTAAGACCCCATGAAAGTCACACAGGCTATCGAGGGGTTTCAATGAAGGGTAACCGCTAGGATGCTACTGATTATTTTTGATAAAATTAAATTACATACATACATCATACAGACATACATACCTTGAATAGAAATTCTCTATCAATCAGCAGGGGATGTGCTTAAAGCATTTTCATTATGAACCAGCACTCAATTCAATTAAACATCTATTATATATATATATATATATATATATATATATATATATATATATATATATATATATATATATATATATATATATATATATATATATATATATATATATATATATATATATATATATATATTATTTAATAATGAGTATTGGAGAATCACACTCAGCTAAATTAGCTCGAGAGCGATTAGAGGCAATTAAAAAATATCTACCTGTTCGTGATTCTGTTAAGGAACAATTACAATCGCGTCAAAGGGATTTAACTGAGTTTGAGGAGGAAACAAAACAATTATTTAAACCGATTGTAGAACCAACAAAAAAAATTGTTACAGCAACCGAAGCAACACAACAAGCTCTTGCAACATTACCTGCCGATATTGCTCGTGCACAAGAAGCTCAACCATTACCACTGCCACCACCCGTCCAACCTCCTCGACCACCAAGAACCAGAATTAAGATAATAGATAAATTTACGCCTGAAGGTATTGCTGCTATCAAGGACCCAAAGCAATTAATTGATATTGCCGCGTTTGGATATTATGAAAGACAAAAATATGTAAAACCAGAACATGTTAAATCTCTAAGCTCTGCCAATTGGATCAAGGATGTATATCGCATCTCTACTGGTATTCCAGAAATCAGATCTAATGAAGAAATTAGAGGTTTTAACAGATTTGATAAGATTGTAAATAAATATATAGAAAAGGTTGAACAAGGTAAACGATCATCATCACCACCACAACGATTACCACAAGTTCTACCACAACAATCTGAACCACCATCACCACAACGATTACAACGACTACAACAAGAGCTACAGCAACGAGAACAAGAACGACAAGAAACAATGAAACGATTGCAATCACCGCGACAACCAGTTAGAACAGCAGAAGAAGAATTTCAAGACTCTCCTGGTGCAACTGGAAGTGGTCTAGGTAGTGGTCTTATTACTTGTCCCAATAATGTTCTCACTGATGTTGAACGACTAGAAATCCTCATTGGAGGAAAACGAGCTGGTAATAATTCGCCAGAAAGTATTAATGAAGCAGCAGATATTTGCAAACGATTATTTAGTGGCGGTATTATGGATATTTATGTGTATCAGTCTATCATTAATGAAATTGCCGATAATTATTATAGTGACTAAGTCACAATGATTAGATACAATTAGTGATAAGGTCAATTAATAATAAAATGATTGTGCATGGTGCTCAACGTGGACCTACCATGGTCAGGGTAATAAACTCTCAATTACCAGTATACAAAGCAACCTACGGAGATGGGTTAGGTGATGTTGTTCAGGGTCTGTTTAGAAGAATAGCCCCAAAAAGCAATACCAATTACAAAGCAGCTGGGTATCAAAGCCATTGACGTTGTTCGTGAAAAAGGTATAGATGCTGCTGGTAACTTTGCCAGTAAAACATTATCAGCAATCAAAGATAGACTAGCACGATTAATACGCAGTCCAAAAGCTGTTCGATCTCAACCGGTGAAATTGCCCAGCACTGAAGTGATGCCTGCCAGTGTAAGTAAAATAATAAATCAAGCCGCTAATCAAAAACTAGCAGAGTTGGCTGATGTCCCGATGTCTGAGAAGGAAAAACATATAACCGCTAGTCTGATAGCAGGAAGTGGTCTCACTTCCCGAAGTGATCTTCGTTTTAGATAATAATTATAATAAATATGTTTAAACGTATAAGTGATCCCGCATTTTACATGGACGCACCGGTTCTCAAAGATGAGTCTGTGCGTGATTATCAGTATTATTCTTATGACGTACGAACACCAACCAAATCAGCGTGGACGAATCGAACTGCAGGATACAAGTAGATATTTCCTGCCCTCAGAAACATTTATTGAAATCGAAGGTGAAATTTTAAAAAATGATAATACTGAATATGCAGCCGAAATTAGTGTTGGTTTTGTTAATAATGGTATTATGGCATTGTTTGATAGCGCTACGTATATGATTGACGGAAAAAATAGTGAATCAATTCAAAAAGATGTCGACGTTGCTACAACAATACTTGGTCTTGCAAGATACAGTGACGATTATTCAAGATCAGCTGGTCCATCAATGATGTTTACAAAAAATACAACTGATTTTCCAGAAAATAGAAACATAACTATTGGTAATGTGAGAAATGCCGCCGGGAATAACACTACCCCTGCAGTATTATCGATGAATGAAAATTTCAACTTGGGATTCACATCACGTCAATCGATGTTGCAGGGTGGAAGTAGAAGATTTTCATGTGTGATTCCACTATCACATAATTTTGGATTTTGTAGAAATGTCAGAAAAGTGATTTTTGGAGCCAAACATACAGTTGTGCTGGTACGAAAAGCAACCGACGATGATGCGATATGGCGACCTGCTGGTGATGCTGGTAGAGTTATACTAACAAAATTTTAGCTCTAGATGCCAGTAATGACTCCAACGATATCTCAAGAAGATCAGTTACTATCTTTTATGAGTCAAGGCGGTAAATCAGCGTTATCATGGTTAACAACAACCACAGATAGTGTTTAAAGTACAAATAACGGTTTATTCACATGGCAACTAGCTTCTCAGCAGGGTGTTTATGCACCGCGACATATATTTATTGCGCTTCAAAATACTGCACGAGTAAATGATCAAACGCGTAGTATCATGATATTTGATAAGCTCGCTGTTTCTGAGGTTTCATTAAGAATAAACGGACATCAAGAACCATCCGAAGATATTTTGTTAAATTTCGATCAAAATCTTGTAGCACGTGCATATCATCGTCTTATGTCGTTATGGGACGTGATCAAAACATTGATACTGGTTTACAAATATCGCAGCTGGATTTTACAACGCTGTATCCGATTTATTACTTTTCACTAGAACATTTAGATTTAACCAGACAATCAGTAGTTGATATACATTTTCGAGCTCGTGTTAATAGAGATGCTGGAGCTATCCCTAATTACAGAGCAATTGCTGTTATACTTAGCGATAAATCAACGTTGCTCGAAGGTGTTGGTGGACGAATGAGAGTAATTGATGCGCCAGTAGAGAACATGTAATTGGATCATTCATAATATTAATAATGTCATATCATCACGTTAGTGTGAGTCTGACTCCTGGTCAGATCAGAAGACTACAATCGGCATCAAACAATAACTGTGGAATAAAAATATCGTTAAAGCGAGATCAGATGAGCGGTTCAAATAAATTATCGTTAACCGAGCGTCAATTCATAAACTTTAATGAAGCAAAAAATTTAAATAAAGGCGTCAAACAGTCTTTCTGCGGCTGCTATCAAAGATACATTTAAAACGGGTGGTATTGTCCCCCTTCTCGCAGCTATACCAGCATTAATAGCCGTTGTAGCACCAGCAGTAGCAAAGCCAGCTGCATTAGGTGCTGTTGGAACTGTATGACATTAAGAAAAGCGACCGGAAAGGGAATATATAAAAAAAAAGGGAAAAGGTCTCAGATTACCAGGGACCCCGCCTTCATGGTACGGAAAAGGTCTAAGACTTCCCGCGACAATTTACTGATATCGCCTATGTCCAATTTTGATTTACTCGATGGTGTTAAAAAATTAAAAATAAAAAACTTTAGAGGTGTTTTAATGCACGATCAATTACCAAAACAACCAAACAATACTGAAACAAGTATTATAAATCTCCATAAAAGCTCTGGACCTGGCACGCACTGGGTAGCGTATGCAATTGATCCACGTGGAATTATTTATTTTGATTCATATGGACTAGCGCCACCAAAGGAATTTTTAGACTCTGCTAACAACATGCAAAGTACTCCAAATTGGCATTCAACATTATCTACACAAACATTAACTGATCAACTAATATGTGGTCGTAAAGTAATTAATATACTTGATGCTATATCCCTGGCAACGCCAGGAAAACCACTTCATAAAGTCGTGCATGAATATATCACATTGTCACATTTAAACAGACATCAGTAAATATAATTGTAGATATGTACGGAAGATCTGCTCGTGGTAAAGCTCAGCAGCAAGATGATTTATCTAAGTATGCAACCCTTGATCAACTTAGAAATGAGATCGACGATTTATTAAATATTACAAATGTGGATCAAAATGAAGTAGTTATTTTGAGGACAAACAAGGACGATTAAAGACGAGTAATATACGATTACCAGACGTACTTATAGGAATTCATACTGCAGTTGCTGATAATATCGTTACTTTTACTGATTAGGGTAAAATACAGGATTCCGGTAAGTCAGTTAACGATTATGTCAAGAAAATTGGCGGTGTATTTAGTGGGGATATTATTATGAACAGAAATAAAATTACTGGTCTTGGAAACCCAACTGCGGATAATGATGGTGCAACAAAAAAAATATGTTGACAACCAGGAATCTAAGTACGTATGGTATAATGCGGACATTTCTTAATATGAACCATAATAGTATTAGTAATTTAAAAACACCAGAATCTGAGTTTGATGCTGCTACAAAAAATACGTCGATGATAAAGAAGTTCAAATCACCAACGAAATTGCCACACTCAAAACTGATTTTGCCGGTCACGAGAACACATTTTTGAGTTTTCGCAGAAACGTAATAGGACTAATAACGAATTTTTTTGAAGTCCATCAAATGTTGATATAAAACTTACTGATATTAACATAAACTCAACGATATTATTAGTGGAATTCCGGATATTGTTCAAAAAACTAGTCTGGTTAAAATTCCTCACCAGAAGATTAAAAATATTGTGTATACAATTGCATCTGTATCTGGAGTGTGGACACCAGAAAATAAAACCATCAAATACACAGCAAAAGTCGCTGGTGTATATAGGATATCTGTAAATAGCGGTGTAGATTTTATAATATACACTAAATCTCCATCAACTGGTAATATTTCTAGAACTATATCTGTAGTATTATATAAAGATTCCGAGGAAACATTTACGCTGGAATCGTCTGATAAAAATATGGCCTCAGCTAATTACTGGTGGTGTTTGGAATTTGTAACTCAACTATTTAACATCATATTATAATGGATCAAATAACTACGTCATCTATCGACGTTCAACGTCACAGAGATAGCATTAGCTCAGTTACGGGTTTATTATAGCTGGCCTAATATTAGATCAAAACCATTTGATGGATTACCAGCAAATAATTCATTAGTATTCGCAAATAAAAATAAGTCTGATGGAACTCCCGATTGGCAAGTTGTTAGTATTCCAACTGGTAGTTATCAGATAGAACAGATTAATGAAGAATTCCAGCGCAGAATTAAGTCTTTAACCGGAAAAGAGTCTAAAATATCAATTACAGTTTATGAACGAATATTATCCAAGGTGATTGAAATTAATTCTCCTGATTATGCTGTAGATATTTATCAAAGTTCGATTAGATCAGTATTAGGTTGGCCTGAAATTGCACCTGTTGATCAAGGTCTGCCAGAACCCAAAATCGCGGAGTTTAAAACGGATAACCCAATATTTTTAAAACAACCAGAATATCAAAAATCCGAACGGAGTTAGCATGGTTATTTCAAAATTAAATATATTACAATGCTTAATATGGAACATCATGCATATTTTACGGGTTTTGATACCCCCGTTAAGGAAGATTTCTTTAAGATATACTCAGATGACGCGAAGACTGAATTTTCTAATACTTATAATAATTTAAGACATTTATTTTTTGGTATATGTCAGCATTACTCTGAGGACATGAAAATGCAAATGATCGAAACAATACATCATTTAAACGCCGTTGTAGCAGACCTTGATCTTATGAATAAAACTATTATGAACTTTTTCAATAATTATTCAGCACCGAGATTGTTTATGAAACATTATAAAATAAACGCACAACATCTATCAACATTCATCATTCCCGGATTCGACTCATCTGAGCTTAAAAAATCAATTAATGATCTAACTGATGAGTACTTCAAAAGGACATGTGATTCATGGAAAAAATTAATCCCGCTTCCAGTTGTTCTCAAATATAATAATGACCCATATAGAACAGGTCGTCACATCTCCTCTAATATTGTTAATATAACATCCACCATCGCACTAAATTTAATATCGATATAATTGACAGTAGCTACCACGTTGATCTTTCAAAGTCTATCCAAGCCCAGCAAGGATATATATTATACTCATCTACTATCCAATCGACTCCGGGCTGGCTGATTGTATCTGAGCCAAAAAATCAAGTCTACCTGCGTGTACATAATCCGTTATTGTCAAGAATGAATTTCAAACTCACAAATCAAGATGGTAATATTGTGGACCTGCGTGGGCAGACGTTATAGATCAATTTGTACATACGCTCATAGAGTAGGAGAAAAAATGAAGATATTTTAAGTTAAATGTCAATTGGTTTATATATATATATATATATATATATATATATATATATATATATATATATATATATATATATATATATATATAATGAACATTGAAAATATCAAAGCCATTGTTTCTGCTATTGAAAAATTAAAGCATGACTGAATTCAGTTATCTGAAGGTCTTGATGCTGAAAAAATTGTGTGTGATTTTGAATCATAACAACAAAGAAAATTTCAAAATAAATTCACATTATCTTCCAATTACAGATTCGTAAAGTCAATTTATAATTCTATGTTAGAATCTTTAGAATTGGTAAACGACACACAAGTAAAGCTATTTGCGCCTCTTGCACGTTCAGTCGAAAAGATAAAAGCGCATTATCTCACGAATATAAAAGAAAAAATGATAGACAATCGTGTGATGCAATTGAAAAAGATTATGCTATTTGATTCTGTAATAAAGACAGTAAAACTGAGAATAGCGAAAGTGAAGGTGGATCCATAGATATTGATTATAGCTAAACAGAACCCTTGGCAAGATTGATAGAATCGAACTTTATATAAAGTAAAATAATATTGTTCTGACAGTTATTATATGTATTAAAATATAATCCTTTGATCATATTTTTTTGAATATGCAGAATTATATGTTTTATCTGCAACTCTTTGCACCGATTGTGGATGAATACTAAAATATATACCTGCTGCACGTATTGATGGGAAAATTATTTCTTGATAGGTTTCTGTGTTTATGGATTTATTCGCTCTCTTTCCAAATAATTTACACGATCCTGTATTTCCACGTCTGGAATTCTGACTCTGCGTAATAGCTTGCAGGTTAGAAATTTCGATGTGTTGAGGATTTCCATCAATGTGGTCAATAATAAATCCATCTCTGATTTTCCCATAAAAACATTCAAAGATAAACCTATGTGAAAATTTTTTTTTTCCGTTCATATTAAATTTAAAATAACCAACATTATTAAGACTACCGAGTGGTTTCTTTAGTCTACAATGTCTAATCACACCATCTCTGTATGCCTCGAAATTCGTATATATTGGATGTCTCATGAATTCCTTTTGCTCCATTTGTATATAATATTTATTTGTTTCAGTCATTATTTTTGAAATCTGGTTAGATAATCCTTTTCTGTCCTTATATGGGATTTACCTGTCGATGTATCTTTTTTTTGTCATAATAGCGTTTAAGTTCCCTATATTTTTTACCTCCACAATTTTCACATAATTGCGTTTTTCCTCTAACTCCAATACCACATTGAATGCATGGTTTTGGTCCAGTACTTCCATGTCTGATACTTTGCATATGGTAACCGCAGTATTTGTTTACGCATGGCTTATTACAATAAGAAATTTGTCCAATTTTTAACCAAACACTTTTGTTTTCTGTTTGAATCATTATATATATATATATATATATATATATATATATATATATATATATATATATATATATATATATATATATATATATATATATATATATATATATACTAAATTTCAATTTGAATATTTGTCTTAATTATAATAATGGAGGAATTATCAGCAATTGAACCATCTGCTACTAGATTTGATCTTGACAGACTATTAGGATATAAATTTAGTGTTTCGATGAAAGATCTAACTTTAACAAATGCAGATATAACTAAACGTATCCGTGAGGCCAAACAGGAATTTCGTGAAGACGGTGCTGTTCATGTGTGGTCAACTTTCAGAGTTAAAACCAATATTAAATGCAATGAACGACGAACGAGGGAAGGTAATTATTAACCACCTAGATAATCAAAAATATTTTATTTTAATAAAATTTATTGTGAAAACAGAGGATGATATTTGGAGAATTCGTGACAAGAGAGAGAGCCCATTCATATACATTCTGGAAATAATTAAAAGATATTATTAAGTAACAAATCCAAACCTGGAATACTGACTGGTATTGATAAACCGTATTTTGAGCGACGGTATCCAGTTACTGCTGTGATATATGGATCGTTTTTACTGAATGATAAACCTAATATTGCGGATCTCAAACTGATGAGACTATCAGAGTCAATAAAAAAACTGTGTTGCGGAGCGCATTACTGAACATGTGGTAATGGCTTAACAGATTTAAGACGTAAAAAATATGTGAATGGGCAGAAACTGTTAAAAATTCTGGTGCATCTATTAAGGATGTTGCTAAGCTAGAAAAGTCATTAAGATTTCCAATAACAGTAAAAACACTAACATGAGAGATATTGTACAAACCAAAATATACAAAATAATGGAAGTCCTATAACGATTATTGATCATAATGCACATGCATGAACTGATGCTGTAACTGTATTTCCACGAGGCAGAATGGTAAAATTTTAGAATGGTCATATATTTGATTTTATTAAAAATATTAGTAAAAGTGACCCTGTATCTGTTTTCTTAGCTCAAAGTTCGGAACACGATTACGATCAATTTGTACGACCCAATGGTGACATTTATCGTACATAATCTCTTTATGAAGAAATGAGAAATCTTGCACTAAAATATACTTCTGACGATGTCAAAGTTAGACAACTACTGAATAATTGTTTAACAGTACCATCGGTAGCGGCTCATTTCGCGCAAGAGAAAAATTTATGGAAACCGACAAGATCAGAATTTATTGAGGTTATATAAAAAAGTTGCATAGAATATGGGCACGGTGGAATATGGAATACTAAATACGAGTATAATGATGTTATCTCCGTCGATATGGCTGCATATTATCCTGAGAGTTTTCTTGGATGTGGACAATGTTCTAAATACTTTGACAGATTCCATCCGATTACTTATGCTTGGTCTGGAAGACATTTTTCAGAAAAATGTTGGACTCCAGTAGTGTTATTAAGATATATGCTTGATGCTGGAATATTAGTATCGTTGAGGGTCAATGAAGCGATTACATCCTATAATGCACAAAAGCAAATTTGGTTACCAGATACGAATAGATTTAGTATTGATGATGCCAGGAAATAATTTCCTGCTCTTGCCGAAGATGACATTTTTAAAATTACTAATAATATACGTAAATGCAGGGATGAACACGATGAAAAACGTGCAAAAGATCTTGGTAGGAAGATAATCGGCAAGTTTACTCAAGGCAGTTCATACGGTCATAAACGACACTGCGTAAGATTGATTATGGACGATGCTGAGTTAGATTTTATAATAACTGATACAACGGAGAAAAACACATTTATAAACCGAAGTAATGCTTATTTATCGGATGGGACCAAACTAGGTACCATTGTGAGTTATACTGAGGGCGACTCACCGCAGTTTATTCATTTAAGATCTTCGATGCTAGCCTGTTTCTTTAAACCTACTGTCTATGATAAATAGATTTCCTCGTCACGCTGTTAGAGTAAATACGGATTCATTTTATATAGACAAAAAATATAAGGATTTATTAAATCCGCTACTCGGTAATGGTGAATGGGGAACATGGAGAATAAAGCAAGAAAATATACTAAGTTATTCTGAATTTGCTGATGTTGAAATTAAGGAAATATATTACAAAAATAATAATCAAATTTCAATGTTATCTGCACAATCTGTGTACGATCCTGTGGCTAGACATAAGACCATTTATCTTAATAGATGTGGAGGGTCAGGTAAAACAACTCGTGCGATTAAATTTTTTATGAACAACAATTTAGATATGATTGTTTTGAGACCTACACATAAACTTGCTAGAGAAATAAAAGAACGAGGGTAAAAACATGTACATATCACAGTTTGTTAAGATGGTGCGGAAATACGTGGACTCCTGAGCGAATGGGTGACAAATATATACCTAAGTATATTATATGGGACGAGATATGAACGGTGTCGTTAGAAACACTAAAAACATTCCTTGAATGGTTATTAACAAAAAACACGGCTATGATTATGTGTAATGATCATGGTCAACCACCACCTTTTGTTGGACAGTCTCCACATGAATGGCTAAAGAATAATGTGGATTATTACGAAGAAATACATAATGATCATAGAGCTATTGATGAACCGCTGAAAGAACTTAAAAGGTTAATCAGACTACAACCAGATAAAATACAATGTGAGATAATGCGTGAGATAATTCCAGAAACTACCATGAATGATTTTCGGACTTTATGGAGACCTACTGATTTGATAATTGCAAGTAGAAAGATAGTTCGTGATGAATTGCAAAAGAAATTATTTACGTACATAAAGAAAGGTTTTCACATCTACCTGTACCATTATGTTATCGCCCAGCAGATACTCGAAGACAGAATATTGAATTTGAAATTCCAGGTGGAGAAACTGAAGGTGTTCGAGTACAAAATCTGGTATTGAATGATATTGTTTTCGTAGCAGCTGATGTTGTTAAGAGTGCATTGAGTATGGATAAATCACCGTGGACGTTAGGATCCGCTATAACGATTCATTCGTCACAGGGATTAACTATATCTGATACAAATATCAGGATTGTAGATGATCGAATCGAATGGCCAAACTTAGTCTATCTTGCAGTATCATGCGTCAGAAGAATAACTCAACTACATAGGATTGTCATAGATTATTTGATAACTGAGGAGATTACTAATGACGTTGATGTAATAAAGAAAAACTTAGCGTCTTATAAACAATGTGACGAAAAAAATAAACGTGTCTTTGATATTGATACTGAATTTATTATAAAACTAAAACAACTACAGAATAATCACTGTGCAAGTTGTAACACAATAATGTTATGGCAATATTTGAATAATCAAGATAATTTACCGTAGACAGAATAAATAGTGATTTTGGTCACACACGTAAAATTGTAATGTTGACCTGTCTTGAATGTAATCGACGAAGAGGTGCTAAGTTACACAAGTGAAGGTGGCGGTAATTGTGTATCCGCAAAAATTACTTGCAATTGTTCACGCACAAATCCACGTTGAGGTGCAGTAGAATCTAGTCTGTATATGGGTGGTCTTCCAGTAGATCTAACCACGCTAGAAATTGTACGTGTGTTCACACTCCAAATAGGGTCAGTAGCTCGTCTTTTGCCACCCTCCAACTCTCCTGGTTCGTATAAATATCTCACAATCACATTACCTAATACTGGTTGTTGACCTCGTTGTCCGTATTCATCGGTACGTGGTATATAATTTTTTGTTATTGCATTAGAAGGTTTCATGGAAGTTGCACGAGTAATTTCATTATTTAATGCAGATATCACACTTGGTAACCTTGCAACCCATTCACGAGATCGCTCACCGGACTTAAAGTCAGCATATATTTCCTTTGCGTATTGATATCCAACTAACCGCTCAGCAAGTGTTCGATTAAATCGTTCAACGATTGCTTGATCACGATGAATTTCAGTATGCCCTCGTCTGATTTTAACGTTATGTTTCTTCATCAAAGATGATATTGCGCCAAGAAATTCTTTACCAGGGTCAACTTGTAATAGTTGTGTCCATTGTAGACCACCACGTTGATAAATTCGCTCAAACGCAGATGTAACTTTAAATGCTATTTTTGTTGATAATGGTTCAACTTCTTTATATCTACTTACAATATCAACAACAGTCAATGCGTATTTGTACGTTCGTGACTTTCGTCCACGTGTTTTAATAGTATGGTGTGGTAAAAACAAAATATCTGCTTGGTGAACTTCGTTAGGAACACTGACATCAAAATGTGCATATTGAATTTTTTTTTTGGTGGTGGTAGATAAATTGGCCATAGTGCCTGTCGTGCTAACTAATTTGCAGCAACATAACGTGAAACTTTTGCTGCCTCAGCAAGTTTAGTGATCGCTGCTTTACCTTTCCAATACCCTCTTGGGCTATAATAAATAGATTCCATTATAATAATTATACAATTAATTACCAGCCCCTAACACTATTTTACTTTTCATAGCAGATTTTATTAGGACACTAGCGAGTTTCTCTGTAACAGATTTATTAGGTATATAATTTAATGCATGAATCAAATTTACGTCTGCGAGATGCCGTTGTTGCAAACCAGGATTTTTATAAGCAACGTCATGAATGTGACATGCTTGATCGATCTTATTTACTGGATACTCTCCTGGTCTAGGTTGATCTTGGTTATCGAGTCTGATATCGAGACGAGTTCCAGGGCCACAATAATTATATCCAGGAAGGTATTTCTCACCAATATACTTAGCCCATGGTAATCCATTTAATTTTCATAAAGAAGCAGCAATATCCCCACCTATCTTTGTTGTCCCTAAGATAAATTTATATTTTTTGTACCAAATTTTACACATTTACCTGTTAATGCATTTCGTTTTTTTTTTCGTTATTATTGTTGGCAATCCAGTGGTCCCACCAACGGTGGGGGTTGATGATTTACATCAAACACAATATAGACTTATGTTATTAATAATATGGATACAATAATTGATTTTTCGGCGACACGAAAACAGGAGCCAGTGAAGCACCATCCAGCATTACCAAATTCGATAAGAATGATTATAATACGTCCATCTGGATCAGGTAAAACACCATTATTGTTAAATTTAATAATGAGATGGATGAGATGGAACAAACTATATTTAATAGCACCGTCTGTAGATGATCAGCATTGTTACGAAGATTTTAACGAGAAAGCAAAATCAGTTAATAAAGAAGGTGAAGATATTATTCGCTTTATTACAGATATAGATGAAGCCCCATCTGTATATGACTTAGGTGGATTCATTAATAATCTCGTAGTATATGATGATGTGATGTTGGACAAACAATCTAATCCAGCTAGAATATTTTCTCGAGGTCGTCACAAAAACACAGACATGATTTATGTTACACAACGATATACACAGATACCGAAAGTGATTAGAGATTACTGCAATTTTTGGTTGTGTTTAATGGTGTAGATAATTATACTCTACAAAATATTTATTATACTTGGTGATCAGGGGATATGGACATGATTAAATTTAAAAACCTTTTCTCAAAAGCACAATCACTTCCGTTTGGATTTATAACAATAAATCTACATGACCAAAGATCCAGATATCGTATACATCTGGATAAAATCTTTGGTTAATTTATAGGGAGCTTAATAAAGCGCATTAACTCTGCACCTTCCGGCTGATTGATAGAGAATTTCTATTCAAGGCATGTATGTCTGTAAGATGTATGTATGGAATTTAATTTTATCAAAAATAATCAGTAGCATCTTAGCGGTTACCCTTCATTGGAACCCCTCGATAGCATGTGTGACTTTCATGGGGTCTTACATGGGGTCTCTCTTATGACTTATTATGCGGCACACCTATGTTCTGTTTCTTTTGGCTAACACCTTTCTGGATGTTTATTTTGGGGGTTCTTCCATGGGGCAGAGAGCTTAAGGCATGCTACTGATTATTTTAGAGGGGGTGAATCTTGCATAAACACACCTCCCGGCTAATTTCTAATCGACGAAAGCGAAATATTAGATATTCAGAAGATTGTCTAGGCATTGCGATTTCGATTTAAAAAAAAAAACACGACCCTTGGGTAGAATTCCAAAACGGATTCCGACCACAGGATACGTGGTGGATTTTTATCGAAATCTCAGGGGATGCCTCACCCCACTTAAAATTGGTTGGTCGACCCGGGGACCCGAACCCATCCCGGCGGGATCTGGGGTCAAACCACAGAAGTTCAACATTAGAGTCCAACTCTCTACCACTGCACTTCGGATTCGACTTACAAATATACGTTTCAGAAATTATTATATAGTCATACAGTAGTATTAAGGACTCTGATTTTATAAATGAATCTAAATATTTATAATTTTACGGTTATATGTATGAGACGATTAAAATATATCACTTTTTATGTATATGTATATGCTCTAAAATTACAAGCATGAATGCAGAAATGAATATCGCGCTAAAGTGTGAAGTAAGTCATACATAAACAGAACGGCTTGATGCACACAGACCCATGGCATGCCTATGTACATGGGGATTTTGTACACTGAGGTAGGTATTTGTATTATTATACACAGTTAAAAACTTAAAGGATTATTTGTGGCGATTGTGTGTATGTGTGTGAATGTATGTGTGTAGTAAAAAATATAACCTTGTTATTATGTTACGATATGTGTCTTAAGTTTATAGTGGAATTCAATAAACAAAGATTCAGTTAATCACAGACAGACGGATAAATTTAGCATACGAAAACACACCTGGACAGGGGAGATAATCGTTTAATTTACTCTTGCTTTATATACATGAACAGAGGGTGAACGACAACAAAATTGGTTGTTTTGTAAGTAAACAAAACCGTGAAAAATAGAGTAACAACCTCATGGATTTATTATGCGGGTTTTAACTGTACGGAATAGTTAGAGACTTTGGATTAGCGTTATTGACTTATTTTTTTTCCCCAGCCAGTTGTAGGAATCCTTATTTAGGTTAAGGATACGAGTAAAATGATTGTAGGATTCGCCCCCTCTGCTGCTCATGATATAAAAAAATGGTCAGAAAATATTGATGATATTTTTGCAGTTCATTACACTGATGACGTTAATTACGCACAGTAAAGCTCTTTCATGACCAAATAAATGCTACAAAACGTTTCTGTGATAAACTGCAGTGCTGATCAATCTCGATAAAAATAAAATCATTGTATTCAGAGATGGAGGATATGTCAAACAAAATGAGGTTTGGTTTTTCAAAGAAAGACGTAATGAGTGTATGCATAGGTCCGTTTTACATCCGAAAGTTGGTTTGGACAAAAGCAAGGCAGACATTTGTGGCTCTAGCAAAGAAAGAAACTTCAATGATTTCGAATTATCAAAAACAATTTGGCTGTTTTAATGTAGAGGATAGTTTTAGAAGTTCTGATTATGTGGTGAAACTAATTACTTGCTATGGGAAATAGTATTTAGGTTTTCCTAAAACTAACCATTGAAGTCGATGAACTTACTTCGACCCAGTTGGTATGCATGCAGTGACAAGTATGTAAAAGTGTGAAGACATCAACTAACTTCTTATTGGTTGTAATGAACTTTTGACAGCCTTAAATTCTCCCAGTTGACTTTAAGGGTTTGCAAGGGATTATCCATTAATAACAACGTTATGTCATATTATGGAACAACAAGTGATGTGACTATAGTGACCAGTAGTCCCTAATTTACTAATGTTCCAATGGCCTGGATTGCAATGATGTGCCAAAGTCTTTCTTGAGTCACATTAATATAATCCAAGGTTTCCTTGTTTTAATTCACTATAATTCCAAGTTTGTCATTTTCCAAGAATATTATAGAAAACTTTTTATCTCCGGGGTATAATAAATAATTACACCAAACTAAACATCTGAATGCAACAATAAAAATCATTTTCACCCAGGAATAAATTATTTTTTCCAATAAACAAGATTATAAAGTCTCTACTTGACCCGGGTCTTAACGAGCATTTCCCCCAAATAACAACAATTACTTTTGGAAAATCCCATTATAGAAGATTATGTTACTAAAATTATAATAAATAACATGATAAACACAAGGTTCTTGACTCTGACCAAAATACATACTTTTTACTTCTATTGATAAAGATCCCAATTAAACCTACACTCACAGAGAAAATATAAACTATGTATTAATCGTTTACAGGAATAAAAACGTCAATGATTCTGATCAGGGACAATTAACTTGATTTTGGACAGGTTCAGCTACTACATACAATCTTGCATACCCAGCAGCATATAATGAGAAAAAAAAATAACTAACAAGGCAAATGAAACAAATGCCAAAACTGAAGATCTTACATTCTTAATAAACCATATCATTCACTAAAAATTTGTTTTGGTTTTGTCTGAATTAAAATATACTTACAATTATTCATGCCATAAACTGATTTTATGTAGGTCTTCGTTCATTACACCAGCCGCCAAGAGTTGGTCCTCGACACAGTATTCATAACGAAGCAACTTAGCAACCATTCTCATACTGGGCCGAACGATGTTGACAATACCATTAATATAAATTAAAAATTACTCTGGTGGACACCAAACCTAAAATGTTACTGTTCTGAAGTGCAACCTTCTGAAATAAGTTTTTGGAGTACTGCTTAAAAGAGGATACTTGTAATAGTACATCACAGTTCAAATATTTGTTTGCTTACAAATTAAACATGTATGCCAGACTTTGGGGCGAAACCAGAGTGAAAACGACAGTTAGGTTGTTGGCAGCAAAATGCTTCAAGATATATGTTCCAAATATTTGACCCAAACAGCTTAGCAGCGAAGTATAATATTCAGACAATAGTTTTACAAGCATTTTCTTTTCAATAGGAGTAATATTAGGAACTGTTGGGAAATATGAAGCTTGGAACGAAATGTTAATTAGTGTAGCGGACTTTTGTAACCTAGTCTGGCTTTACAGCTATGACCGTGGCTGTGTTTTTGAAATTGCACATCATGAAACGAGACTATGCCTAAGTCTCAGGCTGATTTTAAGCCTTCGATTTAGCGGGCTTACGGGCATAGTCTCTTGGTGGAGAAAATAGTAACCTACATACTGATGCGACTACATGAGAGGAAAGTGATCAAGAGTATTTCGAGACTGGACCTACCCACACGATGTGCTTGATGATAGAGACGTTATTGAAAAGGTTTTTTTCCACCTTATGTTATTCTCACAATCGCCTATTAACTGCATAATGACATAGTTTACGGGACACTCACTACTGTCTTTTTACACTCCGCTATTACCCGACTAGAACATTTTAGGATGCTGTACTCCGAGTTAAATGGCGTGGCACAACCAATAGCATTCGGAACTATTGCTCAGGTCAGTTATACATTAATGTATTGCAGTTCTCTTCTGCTACAGAATCAGGCAACACTCTCAATTTTCTTGCTCATTTGGGTTTGTTTCTCTATTTCTTTGTCATCAGGGTGGATGCCAAAGTCTTTGCATCATAAGGATCTGAAACAGAAATTTCAAAAGCTTTAGTCACTGTAATTGATGTGCTACTATGCATTTCTTGTTTGCCTCAAAACGACATCAGAGAAGAACATGTTAATTGTAGCATCAATGCAGGTCAATACAAAATGAAATGGGGATTCGCGTGGTCGAGGGGTCTAAAACGCTCTCCATTACTGATCACTGACATCTCACCTCTGTCTGCGTGGGTTCGAATCTAAGAGTCGACGAATGTGGATATGTGAGAAGGCTTGCCAGTAGTTTTTAGTTTGTCGGTGGTTCTTTCCGCTGATTTCCCGGTTTCTTCTATTATTATGTTATACAATTTTATCAAGTAGTAAATAAATAATGAGTTTTTATTCAAAATTTGGAACAACAGTAGGAGATTCGTCGCCTGCTCAGCAAGGTTTCTTATCTAAATATGCAACCCTTGATCAGCTCAAAAATGAAACCAGTAATTTATTAAATATCACAAATGTTGACCAAAATTAAGTTGTTGTTTTTCAAGATAAAGAATGACTATTAAAAACGAGTAATATACAACTATCAGATGTAGTCCGATTTCCCAACGCGGCTGTTAATAATATAGCTACTTTTGCTGATCAAGGTAAAATACAAGATTCAGGTAAGTCAGTTAACGATTATGTTAAGAAAGCTGGTGATGTATTTACTGGCATCATAATAATGTCAGAAAAAAATTCGAACATCTTGGAAACCCAACCGCAGATACAGATGCAGCAACGAAAAAAATATGTCGACGATCAAGGAGTGCGTGGTGGTATAATGCTTGCATTTCTCAACATAAACAATAATGGTATTAGTAATCTTAGAGCACCAAAACAGATTTCGACGCTGCAACTAAAAATATGTTGACGATAAGGAAGTCCCAATAACAACTTCATTACCAACAATACATAATGATATTGCTGCATTTAGAACCGATTAGAGTAATCACATTTAAACTTTTCTAAATTTTCGTAGAAATTTAAACAGAACTAATAATTAATTTTTTGGAAGTCCACCAACTGTTATTATTAATATCGCTTACATTAACGCAACACTCAACAATATTATTAGTGGAATTCCTAATATTGTTCAAAAAAACTGATCTTATTAAAATTCCTCACAAACAAATTAAAAATATTGTGTATGCGATATCATCAGAATCAGCAGTATGGACACCGCAAAATAACACCATTAAACACACTACTGACGTCACTGGCGTGTATTGGCTGTCTATGTTTAACGGTGAAAAGTTTAGTATATTTACTGAATTTCCATGACGTCATTCAACCGATAGCTTTTTTCCGGAATTGTATCTACAGTATTAAACAAAGATACCGAAGAAACGTTTATGCAGGTAGCGAACAATAAAAATTTAGGTGAAGTAACTTATTGGTGGTGTATAGAACTTATAGCTGATTCTCCTCAATTAGTTTAAATAACGACGTAAAATATGTAAACAAATATTATATAATGAAGAAATATATATAGTCGATTTCAATCATATATCAGAAAACATTCCAAAACAAGATGTGGACGCATTAATGCAATATTACAGATATTATCATAAAAATCTTTAGTGCGTAAAAAATGTTATAAATACTACAGCAAAATACTTCGGGTAATATCATATTGACCGCTGCTAATGACCAGCTCTGGTATAATTTCGATTGGCACATCATTAAATCCGTTTTTGTTAATAATATCTGGTGTCTGTGTTTCTCTTCCAGCAGCGTGTAAAAAGTTGAGTCTCGACTTACGACTAAAAGAAATGCTTGCAAAACAGCAAATATCACCCACAAAATATTACTTGATCAAATTCGATCTTATTTGCGTGGTATAAACTATGATAGGGACGATTTAATACGCGAGTTCCGCATTAATCATAGTATGTGAACATATATTTTGTCAATGAAAGTTAGCAAATATGAAAAATAATATAATAAGCAGTAGATGTATTAATTGTCAGCTGCTTTAAAAATATCGTTATCAAATAATATATCGACCATGTTATCAATAAATGTCATCACATCATCTGCCCAACTCGCTATTCGCTCATTGTTTTCAGTTTAGAATAACCATACCGATTCATATTTTGGTATTATAATATAACCAGCTTTTTATTAATACAATCGCTTTTTATTTTAGGTTTTATATAAATTGTTTAATATAACATTTTGCCTAAAAATAACATTACTTTGGTTAATAAGCATTGTATGAAAAAGGTATAGCAATGTAAAATAATATCAAAGGAATGTTGAAAACAGATAAAAGTGTTTGGATCTTCCACTCGTATACTACTTAATATTTTGTGAAAATATATAGCAAAATCGTGTAAATAATAAAATGTTTTTGAAATATTAAATAAGTCTTTTCATTTGATACTTGAACGCTGGCACATGCAGCAGACGCTTTGTACGCGTATCACTACCGTGAACGATTAATTGCGTCACGGCAGTTGGGTTTCCCAGAGACCGTCATCAATATGGAATTTCCAATGATGTAATGGATTTTAAAAAAAATACCTAAAATCTACAAAGAGATGCGTCAAAGCTGGTTGTATCCAGAAATGACTCATACAAAATATCATTAGTAATGGTTTTTTTTAATGATGCAATGGATTTTGTTTTCTCAAGAACATAACGATATATAAAGTCGGCTAAAATTCTATTGTGACCATTTTGTGATGGGATTTATAACTAGCTGGTTCGAATTATTCATTGTGGAACGTGACGTAAGTAAGAGTTTTGATAAAAGTTTATTATGTTACTCACAAATCTGCTTGTTAGATTAAATCCTACTTTGTTAAATGCTTTGTATGCACTAGAAGACGCGAAAGTAGTGGTATATAAAGAGGATTATCCTATCTCAGACACCCTTGCCACACAAAACATTTTTTTTTTGGTCAGAAAATGTGTGAAAGCAATTATTTTGAGCTAAAAAGGGCTGCTGACAAAAATGTTAACATGTAACTTTTGGGGGATAGGGGGCCTCTGCAGGTAGGTTTCTAGGAGAGAATTCCGGGCCACATAAAACATTATTTTTGTCAGAAAATGTGTGAAAACAATTATTTGAGCTAAAAAGGGCTGCTGGCAAAAATGTTAACATAGAAAGTTTTTTAGGGCATGGGGGTCTCTATAAGGAGGTTTTTGAAAGAGAATTCACTACCCTTTGATACTACTGTCCCTATATTTACGCAAACCAATGATTGTAAGCTCCTGTTGTCAAAATTATGTTAACAATGCCAATTTCATGTGTGCGTTGCACGATCGATGCAAGTTCACTTTTTCATAACGACACATGAGAAATGCTGAACTGATTTTAATATATATGAAGATTAGTCGATGTAAATATGGCCTTTGGGAGATGTACTTGGTAATCCATAACCACTGCCAGGAGGTATTTATCGACCTGTTCCTTGTAATAGAAGACTTTCCTTTTTAGTATTTAAGTACGATATCTTATTATCGACCAAATGCGTTTTTTTTAAAGTAAAAAGCTATTTTGACGCTGTTCAGTCAACCCCTAACGTCCCTCTTTGTAACCATCGAATTAGCTGCAAAGATTGGAAACCACAATGGGACACCCTAACGGTGTTGGAAAAAGTTTAGATGTGACCCAACAATCGTTACTTATCGTGTTTTACATTTTTACAAGCTAGTTTTTCACTAACGTCGACTTTCGCTTAATGATAGGACGTTATCATTTGAAAACCTAATAGGTTCATTTACTCTATATACTTTCTACAGGTGTATCAAAGACACTCATTCGACTATCCGTGCCCTCTAAGAACATAGTCTTGTCAGAAAGAATCACAAAACAAAATTTAAAACCACCAGCTGGAGGTAAACCGATACGTGCATAAAAATACACGTCGACAACAGACTGTCACAACAACTTCAGATGCTGTAACGAAATGTAATAATCATGTACAATGTGTTGAGAAATTTGCAAACCAGTGTCAACGTTTTTATGCGTGCCTTTATGTGACCAGAAGCTGTGATATTCTAATGAAGTTTGATTATTTTAGTCAAGCAAACATTCTTCATTCATTACTTTATCAACTGAAGCTGGCATTTTTCTGTTCATGGTAGTGTAGACCCAATTTAAATGTCAAATCCCTAATCATTATAGTCGATTTCGAATCTATTGAAATAATCTGAATCCCATATCCTTTAGCCAGTTCTCGTTTTAAATGCTATCAGCGGCTCGCATTACAATCTATTTAGGGATTAGTGCAGCTGGTGGTGAGAAAACCGTGAAAAACTTTGACGTCATATTCAAAATGAGTTGCGTCATGTGAACTGGTTTTATGGTGTTAACAACAAGTACTGGTATTTCACGTCCACGTACGACTGTCATTATATTAAATATCAGGTATATATCTCTTATGTACAATTGTATTGTTAATGTTTCTTGACGGAGATCCACAATGTGTTTGTCCAGATCTACAAGGATGAAACGCATTTTGTTTCAACCGACTATTATAACATAGAAGACAAACTAGCGACCTAGTAGTAGTGGATGTTAAATCATCTAGTCCCACAGTTGATCAAATCTCAAACAATATATTACCTGAATAGCAAGCCCGTTGTTTCGGGGTCACTTTCTTAACTACCACTAATTGGATGACAAGTTAAAATTGATTTGAAATGTTGAGGAAATTCTGACAATGTCAGGCGTGATATTCGATCCGTAAAAATAATTTGTCATCTAGAATGTTTGCAGACCAACACAAAACTCATCTTATTCTTGGCCATTTAATGTAAAACGCGTTTGGTGGATATTCGATTGAGATGTTGCTGTTGTTGTAGAATTTAACGCCATTAATGGTGGAGGAAGAACCAGCAAATACCGCGGAAGAACTGCCAACTCATGAAAAGCTACTGGCAAGCCTTTTACGTAGCCACATTGGCCAGGTCCGAGACTCGAACCCACGTAGATAGATGTGAGATAGCAGTGATCGTAACGGTGTGCACTTTATACAACTCGACCACTAGGAGCCCCGATGGAAATTACAGAACTGAATGCGGGCTCGTTGTTTATGTATAAAACATTTAAAGTCTTTACGGGTCAGCATTGAGATTCTTCGTCGAATATCTTCATTGATCGATGATTATCGTACGCGCAAGATTATTCCAGATGGCACCACTGCTTGCTGAAAACACAAATCAGTTATTCACACTATTTCTTATCATGGCTCGTACAAAGTATCTAAGAAAAGAGTGAAGCCAAATGTTTTTGTAAATTTAACAAAATAATTTATTTCCCTAGCCTAGAAAAACAAGGTAAAATATGAAAAGGACTTAGTTTGTGAATTTAATCCAAAAGTGAATCCTAGAATTTAAAAATATAAGTCCTGTCTCAAAAAGTTCTAAATGATTTAAAGTTCGAATCCCGATGCCTTTTCCAAAGTTGCGACCATATCCTCTTCAAGATAGGTCTTACTGTTACTAGGGACACTGTTCTTGAACTTTTCAAGTAATACAAGTTGTTTTAGATTTTTATAACCATGTTCAATTTTCTTGGCTAAGCATTATAACTGCTATTTTTTACTTGCACATTGGACATAAGTTTGTCTAGCTTCATTTTTATAGTTCCCAAAGTTTTGCCGATAAGCCTCAGTAATTAATCAAAACCCTTTAAAATGCATTCCATAACCAAATCATAGTCAACATTTTGCCATAGGACAGGAATGCAAAGATATTTCAGGGTTTGCCATACAGTACACACTGCAATAATCGAGTCCAGTGCTTCCTTGGCTATTTAAAATTTTCAGCAACTTTTTCAAAATAAGGAATATATTTGTCTATTTTTTTGTCCCTGAAAGGGGATATTAGCATAAAATTCTTTGCAATATCACAATTTGACTTTGTATGTGAAGAGGGAATGTCCTTTTCACTTGCTAGCTCCATTTATTTCATTCTAATTTGAAATTCCCTTTAATCTTTCTATTTTTGCATTTATATTTGGATATTTCTGTCTCTGGATGTTAGTCTGTCTGTATATCCTACTTGCAATTGTATTTGTTTTATTCTTTCTATAAATATATTTGTTCTTTATGTAACTCCATTTACATTTATATAGAGCTCTCTCTCTCTCTCTCTCTCATTCTTCTCTCCCTCTCTCTCAAATTGTAATTGCGTTTATTCCGCTCTCTTCTTTTTTCCAATAGAATTTGTTTTTCTTTATCTTTCTGAAATTTCAACTTCAATAGCTCTTTCCATTTTGTATTTTAATTTCAATTTCTTTACTTTTATGTCAGAGTCTGATACAGACTTACTGATTGAACCCAAAACACTTTTATCGAAAACAGTCTTTTCTACCAAGTTCTGGATCAGCATGTTTTTGTTTTTTATTTCATGCTTCGTTAAGGAAGATTTGGTTTCAGAAAGATGATAAGGAAAATATTTGTTTACTTCTTTATCGCTAAAAGAAAAGTGCTAGCCTAAAATTCTTTGTAATATTAAAACTTTATATGTGAAGTGGTAATACGCTTTTCACATACCAGCTCCATTTTTCATTCTAATTTGAAATTCCCTTTCATCTTTCTCTTTTTGCATTTGTATTCGCGTCTCTCTCTCTCTCTCTCTCTCTCTCTCTCTCTCTCTCTCTCTCTCTCTCTCTCTCTCTCTCTCTCTCTCTCTCTCTCTCTCTCTCTCTCCATTTTTGAAGACTTTGTGAAAAAGGCTGTTGCTTTCACTAAAGGTTTCAAACAAAATGTGAAATAGTACATGGGAATGAAATATTCTAAAAATTATATGAATTTAAATTTCAAAATACAATTTTCTGAAATATTTTTGCCAAAATTCATACATCCCAAGGGTCAGAACCCCAATTTTATTTGTTACGTGTCTAGTCTCGAACAAAGTAACAAAGTAAGGTGTGAAGCCAACAAGCTTTGTAAACGTAGCTAAAATAATTTATTTCACTAGAAAACAACGTAAAGATAAGAAAAAGAACTTACGGCTTGTGAATCTGATCCAAAAATTAATAATAGAATTTAAAAATACAAGTCATATCACTAAAAAGTTCTAAATGAATCAAAGTTCGAATCCTAATTATGTTCCGAGCTGGAAGGCGATGACGTCTTCTATATCTTGTTTTGTGCTGTTGTGTCAACCGTTTCTTGTTGAATTTTATGAATCCAGAATAATATTCCTTCCTTAGAATTTATAATAATTTTCAATAAACATCTTTGTCCAAGAATTATGATAAACACAGGTATTTTCCAGAAAAAATATATAATTTGAAATAAAACATTTAGCTCGAACTGAACACAACACAAAAATGCCTTTGAGATTTGAAGATATCAATTTACAACTGAACTTAATCACTAAAAGTGTCGGTTTTAAACGTGATCACGTAGTCACATAATTCACATGGCACATTAAGACCATAAAACGATTGACACGTACGCCCTGGACGAATATGATTCTACCTAATGAATTTTACTGTAAGATTAACAAATAAAAAAAAAATAGAAACAGTTGTTTACTACAGAGCTGACAGGCTAGCCAAATATGACAAACTACGATTAATGATTTTCAGTCTGTGTTTACCAATTCTGAATCAAGGTCAGGAACTAGGTCAGATAAAAATACAATGCAGCAATATTTCTACA
This sequence comes from Potamilus streckersoni, assembly GCA_016746295.1. Classification (NCBI taxonomy): domain Eukaryota; kingdom Metazoa; phylum Mollusca; class Bivalvia; order Unionida; family Unionidae; genus Potamilus; species Potamilus streckersoni. The sequence goes on along the minus strand of JAEAOA010000520.1, from coordinate 341,591 downwards.
AACTGCGTATCTATCAGGTTTTACAGTACTAAACTGAACTGAATTTTCTGGAAAAAAAATTCAATTTTAGTTAATAAAATTATCATTACATTAAAATCCAAACAAATAATCCACAAGGATTATTATATTATAATATTTTTAATCCAGTCCACTCCTTCAATACCCATGCATCTCAATCCTCTTGGTATAATCCCGTCGCGTATCCGATGGTTTTTCAAGCTCCAATAGCCCATTAGTTTATCTATGCTGTGTTGTTCCATAGGGGTCTGTTCTTAGACCTGTTCTCGTCATTCTATTCACTCTGCCGCTCACAAGTGTCATAGATCATCATCCAGTGTCTCACTAATTTAAGATGATGACACACAAATACACAAATCTAGCCATCCAGCTGAAGTTGAAGCTACCATCCAAGGCGTAGAGAGGTGCATTTCTGATGTGAAATCATGGATGATACGTAACAAGTTGCAGATGAATGACGATAAGACTGAAGCCATCCTGATTACAACACAGTTTCTCATTCACATCCTTTACCTCAGACAATAAATATCAGCAACCCCAACATTAAATTCAAGCAGTCACTCATGACAGTTTTCTCTCATTGCATCAACATGTCATAAACATATGGAAGGCTGCTTATATTTGTTCTAATTCTGCTGGTGTACGTCTGTTTGGAAAAGTCCTTTGTTGAGTTCTCAACATTGCTGCAGTGGATTCATCGACTTACTTCTTTGCTTGTTCCACAGTTTGTGTGATCTTAGCTAAAATATCTTTTCTTGGTTTAAACATCGGTGCAATTGAATGGGTTTTTCTTCTTCTTCTTCTTCTTCTTCTTCTAAGCCTGCAGCGAGATCTTGTGGAGTTGGTGCTGACTGTAACAGATCTTTTTACGAGTGGCTAAGACATTACGACTCAGTTCTTGGTGATTACTAGCAACTTTATCGAGTCACTTTCCATTCTTATCTGTGATATTATTTTATGTTTATTTGTATTGTTAATTGGTCTTATTCAAACTAGCCCCATATTTTCTTCGAGGTCCACCAGATCATAGATCGAAAATAATACTGGCTTGATCCTGGGACTAAGGAATCGATCTTCATTTGTGTGCACTGACTGACGCTGAAGGAAAGTGGGTCGTTACATCCTGCTGCATATCTGATATAATAGGTGAACATCGATCATCATTTCAGCAAGCGATGTTAATAGTAAAGATTGAATCAGTCTGCTGATGAAGATAACAACCACAGCACAGTTTGAGGACGAAAGCTTTTCCCTCGCAAGGACGCCTCGTGGTACTATTGTTTTTATATGAGAAAAGTCACGGGGTGGAGTGTAGAATTCTTGTAATCAGGGATGTCCGCATACTTATTTTCTGGGAGTGGTGGGTCAAACATGTTGTGGTCAACTAGAAAGTTTTACGGATGTAGGGCAAATGATGTTTAGAGGTGGGGGATGTGCGGGCGCCCATGTTTGACACGACTGTTCGAATAAGTTTCCAATATGAAATTCTGAAAGCACCTTTTTGTGAAAAGGGTCTGTATTCATCCATCTGCCTAATATTTAATATAATCACTCCAACCCCGCAAGACTTGCATTATACGCATTAATTTAATCAATTCTGTAAGAATACACGTCAATTCGAGGTGTTTGAGAATTCTTCTCTGGCGGAGCGCACATTATATGTTATGACAGCAAAGGCCGATCATATTCCGATTGTGACCTGTATCCTTCCGCCACCAAATCTTCCTCTGTTGGCGCTCTATCGTTTCGTATTTTATATTAGCATTTTGTTTAACAATAAAGAATTTTCCAAGTTTTCCTCGCTGGTTATACTGGCTGTTTCAAAAAGTCCGTTTTATATGTATTGTTAAAATTCGCTTTATTCTGGTTAGGATTGATGGATGTGATATGGGTCATAGAGAATACAGTTTGGCCTTGTTTCATATGTGCATCTGTCAAAGAACTGCAAGCTCCGCTTGGTTACTACTGCTTCTTGGATTTCAGTGCTGAATACTATTTATTGCACTTTGAGAAGTTTGTATTGTCTGGTCTGGTAAAATTCATTTTCTCTATTTAATAACTGCTAAAGATAGCGTACTTTAGACTAATTCATGCTGATTTTGTTCTTTTAGCAGAAGGGAGCAGTCATTCTAAATAGCTGTGTGATGCATGTTACAAATGTTCTCTCTCTCTCTCTCTCTCTCTCTCTCTCTCTCTCTCTCTCTCTCTCTCTCTCTCTCTCTCTCTCTCTCTCTCTCTCTCTCTCTCTCTCTAAAATTCATAATATCTGTAGAGCGTCAATATCTCAACAAAAGTAGGTCGGAATATAGTTCTCAATGGCGACAAATTACATTCGAGATGTCTTTCTGAACTTGACGGAAAAGGCCAAAGATATTCCGGTTGGGCATGGAGTCTGCATCCAAAACGAAACTTTGGAACACGAAATCTTGATCTCATTGTAGTTGTTTTAATAACAAATTTCCAATTTGATCAAGAAGAATTCATCAACTCTTTTTCTAATTACAGATATGGCTGATATTCCTTCAACTGAGATAATATTAGATAGAGGAGATGCGGGTACTTACAGACCTGGACCAATAGGTTTATCTCCGCCGCCGTTATTTTAAGAAATTGCACTACAGGTCATGGCGGAGGACAACTTTACAGCAACAAATTCATTTGTGGATAGTATGCCCGGTAGAAATTATGAATTTCGGGCTAGTCGCAATTAATTAGTTCGATTATGTAATGTCACTATTTTAAATGGATTGCAAGTGGAAATCCTCTTCTAGCGATCATAGTCCAGCAAAGTAGACGTCTAAACCCGATATTTGTTTTGGGTCCACCTTTAAACATAAATATCGGGTTTAGACATCTTACATTGTAGAAATAATATTGATTTCAGGCTGAGTTTCCTTTGACGTTTCACACGCTTCAGTTGACTGGGTTAGAACATATTGATGATTTGAACTCTGGTTTCGGACTTATAAATTATATAATTGAATTCATGCAGGTCTAATGTTATGGTGGCAGGGTTCCATTATTTCTCGAAGTCGCATCAAGCATGTAATACAGTGCAATTTTTCTGTGTATTACATGGTTTCAAATTGGCGAGTAGAAACTTTTTCAGTAAATCCGAGCTTGAGTTCTGATGTTTCCCACCCAGCAGATCCCTGGGCCTGGTTTATTCAGTTTCCTATGACACCACATATATTTTGACATTGTGTTGGTGTGTGGAGTTAAGCATATTCTATTGAAAAGTTGGAAATTCGCTACCAACACATGATGGTGGTATAGAGTAGCCACTTACTACAGTAAGTCATAAAGATCATTGACATGTCCCTAAAAGCACACATGGCAAAATCAGTGATAAAGTATGTGTACATTTTTGGACAAGATCAAACTAAAGGTGTGATCAATTACAATCTGGATTGAATATTGTGTTCTTTGATGTTAAAATGAAAGCAGTGAATGTTAATAAATTTTGATTCATACTACCAAAGATATTGACCATTGGACATGCTCCTTTTTTGACCCAGTTTAGTACCTGGCCACCTTGGTAAAAATCTATGATGAGTGATAGTCTTTGGCTACAAGTTTCTTGATGACAGTTCAAGTGCAGATCATTCAATAATTAGGATTCAAAAACTTTGCTTAATAAATTTTTAAACAACAATTTATATTTAATTGAATATGAGTAAATGTGTATGCATGACCTGTATGATTTTTATTATATTGGGTTTTACAAACTTAAAGGACCTTACATTGAGTATACCTACATGAAATGAATGGAAGATGATTTATTTTGTTACAAATTATGAGTAAAGTCTTTAATCAGCTGAGGATATGAAACAAAAAGCACTGATGAAATTTAGAAGTCACATGACTACCTAAATCTCGCAAGCTTCATGTTTATGATATCATAGGGTCAATAGTCGCATATCAACAAAATCTTTTCAGTAGTGAAGTAGAAATTATTCAAAATTATTAAATGAAAGTCACACAGTGTTTGTAAAATAATGAAATGCCACATAGTTTGCAACATTTTCCTTGAGTAATGCTTCAAAATATGTTGCAGTCACAGTAACATGAAGATACTATTGTTGGTATCACATAATTAACACATTGCTATTAGCTATTCTGTAGACTGGCCATGACTGAGCAAAACTATAACAATGGGAGCATTATGGGGGAAAATGTGGCTCAATAAGATGATTTATTACAGACAAAATTGTATTTTTGTCCCAGAATCATGGGGGAGGTGTCCCTGAGTGGCCAAATGGTCCTAACTGCTCATCATTACGGATCACTGCCATCTCACCTTTGTGTGGGTTTGACTCTTGGGCTCAGCCAGTGTGGATATTTGAGAAAGCTTGCAGAAAGCTTCTTGTGAGTCAGTGTTTCTTATTTGGGTTTTCCCAAGTTCTTTCTCCACCATTGATACTGGCTGCCATGTGTAGCCTATCTTGTGCTGACAAATGGCATTAAACCCTAAAACAACAACAACCAGAAGTTTGGGTCCCTAAGAGCCCTGAAACTATTTCAACAAAGACATGAATAGCCTTCTATTGAGTTCAGATGTGATGTGATTATGATTTTTAATGTAGCTTTAACATTTTTTTCCATCATATTTTTATGATGTTTGCAGTGTGGCAGTTTATAGTGATGTCTAGCGCTTGGGCATCATGCTGCAGACATTTAGCATGATGTCCTACCCAGTCACATTATCCTGACACCAGGCTGACCAGTCTTAACACTAACCTATTAATGCTGAGCATTAAGCAAGGCAGCTGTTAGTATCATTTTTGTAAGTCTTTGGTATGATTCGACCAGGTATCGAACCCACTACCTCCCGTATCCAAGGCAGATGCTCTAACTACTAAGCCACCAGAGTGGTTTTCTATTGAGTTCTCATGTGTTGCATACAATCACTCATCATTTAGTAATATTGATTCAGAAATTTTTAATTTTGGTTACAAGAAAACTTCCAGCAGTTGTTGTTCAGAAGATGCCAAGTCCTTTTTGGGTAGAATTGCTATTTTGTTGATCTATTGTGCATTGAATTGGGTAATCATAGTCCAGGTTGTTGTAAGTGAATAGGTAAAGCTGCAATGACTATATATATATATATATATATATATATATATATATATATATATATATATATATATATATATATATCAGTGATTTATCTACAAATCTTCATGTGTCAAATATGCAGAATTTTCCGATTTGACTAGCAAAAATATATGACAGTACTTGATTGATGTACACTCATGTTACCTTTTGCTGATTAACACAGAACAAGGGTTTGGTCTAAAAAATCACATTATTACGTAAATTGATTCAACCAGTTGTTTTGCTGATTAACACAAAATAAAAGCTTGGTCCAACTACTTTCTTGGCTAGATTATAACTCACTTAAACAGAAAACACTTGCACATTAGTTTCTTAAGCTTATGTTATAATAATACATAGGGTTATAACTGAGTCTGGAGCCTGGATTTGACCTTATGTGACCTGTAATTGTCACATCATTTGTAGCAACAGAATGTTAGAATCATAAATCACCACAAACAAGAAAGAGGAGAAAATTAAAAAAGGTAGTTTCACAGTGATTTTCACAAGAAAATATTTTATGCGCATCCTTGTCTTACAAAGAAGCAACAATTTTCATTCCATCAATTATATGTCTTGGGTTGTTCCAAGATACTATCAGCATTTGAATGAAAATGGTGTCCATGGTAAAAAAAATAAAGGATTAAAATAGATCCGAAAACAACAAAATTATCATTTGTACTGCATTTTCACAGCCGAAAGTCGATAACAGTATCACTATCAAACCAGTGGAGCTTTCATTATCTCAAAATGAGTAACGGTTACATGTAAGATAAAACGTAATTTTGTGCATTAGTGGTTGAAAATACAGCTGGCTATGTTTTAAAAAAGAAGTTAAATCGAGTGAAGAGTGTGACAATGAAGATTCCTTTATGTTTTTATGTACAGAGGCTAAAATAAACCTCCATTACCAAATGTGCAAAATAGCAATAACCTTCATAACTGGGAAGGCAGGATTGGTTGCCAGAAAACAAATTGTTGATTGAACTCCAAATACTGTCCAAATTTGTGAATGGCATTTTGTCCAAGTCTCAATAGATCTCAATTCTGAGGTCACATGCACTGCTTCTTCTGCTACACTCAGAAATGAATACAATTATGAAACCTAAAATTGTTTACTTCATGTACTCTTATAAATGACCACAAGTACATCTCTGGTGTCTTTCTGCCTTTGAATTCAATCATTGTAAATATCAGTATATTTTTCCACCCTACTGCCAGTCAGAGCCTTTGAACCTAATGCCCAGCTATTGCATTATGTTCTTTTGATGTACTCTTATAATGATAACATGTACACCAAGGTGTTTTTCAGCCATTGAATTGTGTAATTCACAAGAACTTTATTCCAGGGATAAATGAATGTGTACACTTGCCAGCATTAGCACAGCTAAGTGATCAACACATTTTCTCCCTAAGCAAATGGCTGAAGCAGGAATGGTAAGTTTTGGAAATTTGCAGCCTACCTATTACCTATTATGTGTATATGAAGGACTCGTGTCTAAGTGATTTTGTTTACATCCCATATAAAAAAAATTGGCATCCAAATGCAAGTGATTAAGCGTTTCAGAGACATGAAAGGTTCACAACACGGCAAATTTTAATGCAGTTTTAAAACAAGACATAGCAGCAAAAGTGCTATTTAATCATGACATTGGTTGAGCGTAAAAGACATCCCTTTTTTTTTAAATACAGATCTCTTCTTAGTTTAATACACAACTTAACAGCTAAAGAAATTGATGCAATTGGCATATGAAGAATTCCGCGGTTCAGTATGACTTTGGTGCTTCCTGTTTAGAGGTACTGGAGAGCCTATCAAAATGTTGTTGAGGATAATCTTATTTGTGACCTGCGAAATTCGTCATTTGTGACATCAATGGCAGATGAAAGTATTGAAATAGTCAGCAATATACGCCTTGTCATATATGCTCAGATTATTTCTGAGGATATGAAACCATAGAATGTTCAGATGTTTCGTGCAAAGAAATTGTTTTATTGGCTTTAGTCATATGATATAACTATTATTTTTATTTTTTGTTGTGTATTTAAAAAACAATTATTTTTTGAAAACTACTTTATACTGATCATCAGTTGGAATAGGACTCATAGGTTTCAATTTTGACTGTTTTTGAATAATGAGTCAAATGACATACATGAAGATATTTGTAGAAAAACAAACTCTCACACTCACACATATATTATTGATTGCTGGCAACTATCATCACTTTGAGCAAAAGACTAATCACACATACTTGTGCTTTGATTTGTGCTTCCTTTGATAAGCACCATTCAGCAATGCCTGGAACACTTGCATTTTATCATATACCATATATTATATTTAGAAACATAATGTGAAGATATTTGGACATATTGGCATCCTTCCAAATTATTGTTTTGTTTGTCATAGAAATAAGAACTCTTATATTAATCATCATGGCAAAATGTGTTGTTTTTGTCTTATGCAGGTTTGTTTGTTTTATATTGATTATCAAATGTGCACATTTCTGATGGGAACTTTCTTCCTATTTCCTTGGCCAAGATTAAGGTTTCAGATACACCAAATTCTCAGGAGTTTAACTGACAGAAAGTAGCTAATATGTCAAATTCTGACAAAGAAAATGTGTTGAAGACTGAGATATTTATGGAATGAATGTTTAAATCAAAAGAAAGGAGAATGAGCAGTCACTAGCATGGATGAGTCAGTCTGGGATGGATGCTTGGCAGTGTGCAGAAAATACACACTTATTTCAAGACACATTTGGTTTAAATGTTGCTTTATTACTGATAACATCAGTGGCTTGTAAGTTAGGATTCATGTTTGAGAATCATAAAGACTCTTGGACATTTCAGACCACAACCTGATGAATTTGATGACAATGATGATTAAAATGACCCAGAACTTAAGAATCTTGATCCAAAACCTGGACTGGAAAAATTTTTTGAAAGTTGTTTAAGAATAGAGTCTGCTTAAAAATGAAATGACAAAGAAAAATGTCTGGAATGTACAATGTAGTTTTTTATTTTTATTCTTCCATAATCTTGGCAAATTACATTTTTGAAATGGATTTCAGCTAATGAAGTAAACTAACATAGAAAAGAACTTTAACCTCTTAAAGTTTTGTAGCTGCACACTGAATTAAAGAATGGTAAAGCGATTGAGGACTATTACAATTGTAACATCACAATCACCACTATTCTAGGTTGCCTTAAATTTTGAATGTTTATAATATTAATTATTTTATAATGTGGAAGCATTATATTTTGATGATATTTTCATTGGTGACACAAGAGTAAATACTTTTTGAATTATTGGGACTAAATTTTACAGTCTATCACTAATGGCATATTGTCTGACAACACAAAACAAATTTTTCCAAAAAATGACAGCAAGAAACAAATGGTATGCATGAGTTATTTTATATTATTCAGTCTTAATATAAGTTATTCACAAAAAATGTTCATATATGAACTTTTTCTGAAATTTTAGATTTGCATAGTATTGTTACCAGTTGCAAATGACCTCACTGTGTTTTCTGTGATGACAGATGATGGTGTTAAAGGTTAAAATAGTAATACAGAATGTGAATGAAAGAATTAATGAATTAATAATTAAAACAAATAATCATCAAAAAAATAGTCAAATCATATTAAAAATATTCTATGCTGCATTGAGCTCCTCATTCCAAGGAGATGAATATATTCTACTTAGCGATTTCAGGGCTTGAAACAAGGTTATATATGGAATCCTTTATATAAGGAGACTGCACTTGGCTACTTATTGAGAGGTTTCAGAAAGTTAAAGTTTTTCTTTCAATGTTTCACCCAGGCCTCATGCCATCCTATCTCTCTAGCTATATAATGTGGAGTGGAAAAGGTCAGAGGAAACTGACTAATTCATCCAGTGTAGCAAGTCTGTTCCAGAACTCACTGTTAAAAAATAGCTGTTCCTCCCAGACTGTGTGTGGGGAATTCTTGTAATAACAGGAAGGATTTAGTGAAGAAATATATGAAGGACTTGGGGGAAAAAATATTCTAAGATGACACATTGAGTTGATTTTACAGTGCATTTTATTTAAAAAAAATCAATGTGAATGCCACAAGTGTGACCCTGATCTATATAATCAGACTCTCCTCCACTGATTTGTTGCTGTTCAGTTGTTCTCTGCTATACCCAGTAATTTTAGAAAATAATAAAGTGGTGGAGAAGAGCTTAATGGTCTTAAGCAGAGCTTGTGTCTGCTATATAATTTGATTGGGACAATAAAATCAGATATTGTGGTGTAGAGATTCTGTATGTATTGAAAAACAACCTCATTGAAACCTAAGCAAACATAACTTAAAATTTAACCAAAGTTTTGATTCATTGTTTCTATAAAGATGGCCAATCAAACAGTTCCTTATTAAGTCAAGGTTACTTGTGTTGGGCTTTTTTAATTATTGTAATCTGAACATATTTTGTTACTAGTTACACATTATTTGATTACAAGGGTATTAGTTGTCACTGGGCAAGTGAAATGGAAAATCTGGTTGCCTAGCAGATATTTCTGGTAGCCTTGTAGATTATTGCAGTTGCCACCATGATTGGTGCAATGAATATTATGAAACAATTTTTGTTATATATATATATATATATATATATATATATATATATATATATATATATATATATATATATATATATATAAATAGTTGGTTTAGAATTCACACGAAACTTGAAAACATTTATAAAGTTAATGTGAAACACCAATTTGAGAGAAAAGTTTACAATAATAGAAGACATTTTTGCTAGCTAATTTAGAAATCAAACATTTTTGTAATTAAACATTTATTGTAGACTCAAAACAATTTGAAATAAACAAAACTTATATCATATTTCAAACCTGAACATTGAAAAATTTCTGAGTTATTAAAATAATTGTTGGTGAACCATTTGACAATCCCTAGCTTTATGATACTAAAATAGGTTTGATGCATTAGGTGATCTAAGTTATGTCTGAACTTTAAAATTTGAATTCTAGAGAAAATTACACAAGAATAGTATGAGTCATTCGCTTGTCTTATAGGCAGTAAGGTTATATGGCTTATTCCTGAGTTATTCTTAAAATCATTTATGATAAAAATAGCACAAGGTCTTCATGAGGTATTGTTCCTCTCCTTTTTGCCAAAAAAAGGGTACAGAGGATCCAGATTTCATCCCTTGTGTCTATTCATCCATCAAACTTTTGTTTCCACTCAATAATTTGAGTCATTTATGATTAAGTGATGAAAGTTGGTATACTTGTACATCATTATTTTAAAGTTTCATTTACCATTAGGGTTGCACCAGGTATCAAATTTTGGTTGGTTGTTGGGTTGGGTTTATTATTTTGCAGCACATGATAGGCTATATATGGCAGCCAGTGTAATTGGGGAGGAAAAAGCAGAGAAGACTAAGGGAAGAACCACTGATCCAAAGAGGGCTGCTGGCAGGCTTTTCACATACCCATGTTGACCAAGCCTAAGACTTAAACCCATGTAGTACAAGGTGATGTGTTGGTAATCTGTAAATCTGTCACTTTAGGTGGGTATATTCAGTTTTTTGTATTTTGCATAGGGTTTGATTTTAAAGAACAAACAAGAATTTCCCTGGTTTTGCTCACTGGTTATACTGCCTTTTTTTAAAGAGACCTTTTATATTTTAGGTATTGTATAATAGCTTTTAATTCCCTTTATTTTGGTGTATGATTGATTGGTGTAGCATGGGTAATAGAGTATACAGCTTGCCCTTCAACAGTGCATCTGTCAAAAATGCTAGCTCTGCTTGGTTATTTTTACTTCCTGGACTTCCTGGCGGTAAACAAAAGAAAAAACAGCTGATAACTTTTTAAAAAACATTTTTATGTATTTGGTAATTAATTTATTGCACTTTCAGAAGCTGGTATTGTCTAGTGTGGCAAAATTTATTATCCCTATTTTAATAACTTCTAAGGATAGTGTATTTTAAACTAATTCAGAATTATCTTTTGAGCACATAAGAGCAGTTGTCTTTGCTAGTTGTGTGTTTATATTATTTACAGTTTCCACAAGTACATTATCCAAAGAAAATGCAGCCACAATATATGAGACTAATGATCAAAAACAGTACTATCACTGTAGCAACAGCTTATTTCAAATTACACTTACCCACCTTGAAAGCAGCCACAGCAGTTGCCATTCTAGACCATTGTGATTGTAAGAAACTTAAGTGGCAAAAGCCCATGGAGAAAAAGATAGCTGCTGCTTGTTTTAGATCAAAATAATCACATGGTGAGTGGAAAAAGGCATGCCACAGAGATAACCATTTAAACATCAGACACAGGATGGAAAAACAACTGACACCAGAGTTTGACATGCTGTCTGGACAGACATCAGTTCTACATTGAAATGGAAGCAACAGAACATGACCACAAGACTAAATAGATAGAGAAAATCCTATGGACAAAACACAAACAGCATTGAAGTACCTCCATAGAAAATTTTCAAGGTTAAGTGAAGCTAAGATAAATGAAGTCCTTGTTGGTCCTCAGATTTATGAACTTCTTCGAGATGATGCATTTGACTATGTCCTGTGTGGAATGGAAACAACAGCAGATAAAGCCTTCCAGTTAGTGGCAACAAACTTTCTCGGAAACAACAAAGATGAGAACTACAGGGAGTTGGTGAAAACCTCAATGCATACAAAAGCCTTGGTTGCAACATGTCACTAAAGATACATTTTTTCACTCTAGATTTTTTTCCCACTAAACTGAGTAGCTGTGAGCAACGAGCACAGCAAGCTGTTTCACTAGACATTGCAACAATGGAGAAACACTATCAGGGCAAATTGAACCCATCAATGCTTGCAGATTAGTGCAGGACACTGACAAGAGATGCTTTTTTTAATGAATGCAGCAGACAAGCCAAGAAGCGCAGAATAAGGACTAAACTATGTACTTGTATATACATAATAGTTTATTGTCTTTTGTTTTTAATGAATTGTATTTATATAACCCTTTTGCTGTTATTTAAAGTGGAACATAACAGGACAGGTGAAATATTATCATGTAAAGCAACCATAAACAGAAGAAAAGACCTAGGTTTACAATTTATGATTAAAACTCTACTATGTGCACAATATGTAAATTATATGAACCTAAATATCTTGGAAACAGTAGCCATCCATTTTTTTTAATTATCATATTTGAATTCAGCACATCAAAATCACAATTTATATCTGAAGCAGATGACTTCTGAAAAATTGTAGATCAGTGTTATTTGTTGCATTTCAGTAAACTGGTTGGTTATGCTCTTTCTTTTTTGTAGTTCAAGACATTGATTCATAACAATCCTGCAACATGCACTGTCTTCTCATGTCCATAAATTGTCTGTTCCTTGAGGCCATACAGATCTTCACAGCAGATTTAGGAATACTGATAAAAGAAGAGCAAAAGATTTTATGTTCAATTCAGTTTCTCTCAGAGAAATTTGCTTTATCCACAGTCTGTACACTTCTGGTTGCAAAACCCCATAATGTAGCCTTAACACTAACTAGCAGTATTTTCAAGCATTTGGAATGGTGGAATTTTAATTCCCCACAGGCATATTGTAGTAAAAGACAAGTAATAGCAGCTGGTTTACCTACATAAGGAAAGCTGGTACAGATAAACGTCCTCACTTCATTTTTTGATGTAATTGATAATCGACTGGCAAGAAATGCTGAAAAAAATGTGGATGAGGAAGTAGTTGACTTCTATCATGGTACAAGATATGGAAAGATGTAAAACTATTCAAACCATCACTTGAATATATCAAAGTCCAAGATAATCAGATGTTGGTACACATTCTATGGACATCTGCCTGACCCATCTCTAGATTGGTAGCCAAAGCATTTATCAAAGCAAATGTTACAATAGGCACATACACTCTACAGATTAACAGATGCAAGATCAAACAACATTCTGTCTCCCGATCTGTCTCTTTGTAAAGGTCCATCTGAAGGTAGAAAGCACATCCTACTTCCATGCACTTCCATAAAGTAAACATGCAAAATGTAGTGAAACTTGTCAATAGCTGTCACTGATGGAAATATACAAAACTGGGTGTTGCACAAACGTGTCCTCTGATCACAAGTTCACTGTTTAAAATATTTGAACATACTGTAAACATGCACCGAATATTGTTGTTATTATTATTATTATTATTATTATTATTATTATTATTATTATTATTATTATTATTATTATTATTAAGATTGTTTCGTGTGCACTGTAAAACAAAATACATAATTATGGGCATATTCTATTCTCCCCCAAATATGTTCCACAAGATTACTGCACTTTAATCCATCTAGAAAGTAAGTCATCACTAACTGAAAAATGTACACTGATCTTAGTTTGTACTAGTTATTAAAACAATATCATAATTATTCAGTTGCTTGAGTTGCTAAGATAAAAGAAACAATTGCCTAATGTGAGAAACCTGTAATGAACAAACAAAATTAAGAAAAGCCTATTAGGCTGTTTGTTGTGACCCATGAACTAAAACTTCATTTGAATCTTGAATGACCCTTGACTCTAATGATAATGATGTAACTATTCATGAAGACAAACACTTTTTCTTCAGAGCTTAATTCATAGGCAGCTGGATGAAGATATCTAACTATACCTGTCACAATGCCATGAAAGGTGATGTCCATTTTTGCTGTGTTAACACAGCTAATTTTCCCACCATCCAGCAAACATTGCTTCAATTTCTGAAGGCTAAAGACTCTTACTTTCAAAGTCAGCATCTTGACACCATCAGGTTTGACTGATAGTGTGACAGTAAGTACAATTGAGATATGAAGCGCTTAAACAAAATCACAAGATATGCCTTCAAAAAAACAATGCCTTGATCATCAACCAAAAGATGTGTTTAATTTGCTTAAACATATCTGCTAAAAGCAGGTTGAAACCATTGTTTAGTTAGGATACACCTGGCCACCAACCGCAAAAGGCAGGTGAATGTTAAGTACAGCATTCATATAGGAAATTTGCTAGGGTAAATTAGAATAGCCTTTTTAAAATTGTGACCAGAGAACACAGGTGACTGTTTGGACAGGTTTGAATATACATCTCGATGAAATCCTATGGTTTATTTAGTCCTGCAGTTCAGGTGCAACTAATATCCTTGGTGGTGGCTTTGTGCTCATGTTATAGTGTATGTGTTAGATTAAAGGGTTCTGATCATCAATGACATAGACCAAATCCAGGAACTAGCATTACAGTAAAATTATTATTTATAACCTTTATCACTTAAGAGCAAGACTTCTAACTCTCTCAATCTTAACCTTAGTTACAAGCAAGACAAACTTCAGTATAATGTTTTGGACATGCATGGTCACTGATCTAAAAAAAATATTAGGTCTACATGCAGTATGTAAAATACGAGCACATCAGAGTTTTAAAGCTGAGAGTCTGGCTCTAGGAATTTATGCCCAGAAAACTCAAACTCTTACTATCATGAGATCCAATTGCAGGCAGATCAGTACTTTTGTTGTTGGTGTGTACTTGGAAAAATAGAAAATTGTTCAACTTGGCTAAGAATATTTTTTATAGTTAACCTATGAACTATTATTATATTATTGCTGGTATCACCATCAGCATGCTTGCATATAAAAGAATGTACAAATGTGAAGAGGTAGACAATCTTCCTAGGTAGTGACAGTTTAAGAGACTTTCATAGCATCTATTCCATGAAAAACTAACTTTGTACATTTTTTTGCTATTGTTTTTTTTTTCACACCCTGTACACATTCAGTAATAGCTGAAATTATGAAACATAGTGAGGGTATAATTTCTGACAAGTTCTATACCATCATCATAATAGGTAGGTCACTGACCTCTGATCTAGAATCCTGAAACTTGGTGAAGTTATGGGAAATGATGGGCACTACTCCCACATTGCAGATTAAGGCCATTATTTCATGCTTTACTGTTTGTTTGAATAATGAAACTTGATAAATGCATGCATCTCCATTTAAATGGTAGCAATTAACCCAGTCATGTGCAAAGTACTGTCTGTGTGCCAAATGCTATTGACCTGGTTTTGTCTGTTAATTTACATAATAAAGTGTGGCTTTAAACATCAAAAGCCTGGTTCCAACCCTGGAGGAAGCTGTTAATGCCTGACTGAATCTTTTGTCACTATGACCTACACCCCAATTCTGACTTACACTTTTACCCATAGTGCAATTTTTGAAGGATTCACTACTACACCTGAGTGATCCTATCCATAGTGCTATGTGTACTGTCAAGCATCAAACAGAATATCCAGGAGCTTTTTTCTTAAAAAAAATGAGTGAGGAAAATGCAAATGAATCAGGCAGACAAAACACCTATCCAAGTACATGTACTTAATAATTAACCCTGTTAGTGCTGGCTTGTTTTAGTATGATCTTGTTACCTACATTAATTTGTTTCTAACTGTTCAATTCCATGTATGTTGAGTGGTTTCAGTACAGTATATACAGTTTTAGCCACGTCCATAAAATGTCAGCAAAATTATTAATTTAGTAAAATCAGATTTAGGTAAAATTGTTTATATTAGTGTATATATAAATGCAGATTGCTGACATGAAAAATGTCAGTGAAACTGGCACATTCATGATAGTTACCATAGCATCCATTTTGGGACTTACAGATGAAATTTTGTTGAGAATGTAGTCCCATATAATTTAAATCTTTCCATAAAATATAGTTATTCAAAGTGTGTATATAGATAGTTGCTTTTTTTCTGTGTATCACTTATATCCTCAGTTCATTTTTTCTAGGTCTATGCTGGATTTTTAAAGTTATATTTTTATTATGTTCATACATTCCAATATATTCAAATATTTAGTTGTTATATTTTACTGGTATTTAATTAACCACAAATTGTTTCCATATCATATATGACTAGTCAGTTATTTATAGTTAAATTATATGGAAGAATACAGCTTGTATAAAATGAATAAATAATTAAAGATTTTATGTTGGTTGCCATGGTGGCCAAAAGTAGTTTACAAAGGATAGAAACGTTATAAAGTTGTGGAATGTATCATAATAAAACTGTTAGCATCATCATTTATCCATGTACATTTTTAATTTCATTTCTCCTGTTTCTTCTGCTCATTGGGACTTTGCAAAGTGCATGTCTGTCCATTCTTTGATGTTATCTTCGCATCTCTTCTGTCTCCCTTGTTTTCTGTTTCCTTTTACTGTGCCCAGTAGGATTGTCTTTGGCAGCTAGATGAGTGAGATGAGTGTGAGACATGACCATACCATCTAAGCTTGATCTTGGACATGCTGCTTCTGAAGAGGCTTCAACCTAACAAGTGCAGTTATTGTCTGTACAATGCTGGAAAGGACCTCGGCTTTAGAACCTTCATCAGAGGTTATAGCACCCAGATACTTGAAGCTTGTCACTGTGCCCAGATAGCTCCCAGATACTTGAATCTTGTCCTTTTGGATGCCACTCATGCTGTTTGTCATCAGCTTAGTCTTTTCATTGCTGATCTCCATTCCATGCTTAGTGATGCTTGGTTGAGACAGTTCATGTCTGACAAAGTTTGATAGTCATCATAAGCAAGTCATGGTCGACTCCTGGGAAGCTACATTTTATGGCAATGTTAACACTTGACTGGATGTGATGTTTTGTCTGAACTATGCAAAGTCCATCTTTTTGATAGCTGTAGCAGCAAAAGGTGTTAGTTAGCATTAGGTTATTGTAGGTGGCAAAAGGAGCTTGAATACTCACTCATTTGGTCTGTTTATTACAGTATGGATCACAGACTTGCCAGTCTGCCTGTGCATCTTCTACCTTGGTATTATTATCTCCTTCAATAACTTTAATATCTTGTCAGGGTGTCTGGTCAATGAGAGTTTGAAGTTGGTCATATGTCATAGAATTCCTTCAATTCCTCATCATCATGGTTAGACATTGGGGCATAAACCTCTGGCAGTGATGTTGAAGGTAGATGACCTAAAGTGGATTTTATTCATCCAGTTAGACACTGGTCAACAACTCATGACTACACTCACAATGTCCTTATGTTCCATTAATTCAAATACAAGCAGCATTAATTCATCAGAGCAATATGTACTGAACCTGTGTTAACTTTACCATGTGAAATACTAGTTTTTACACATGCAGAATAATTATATCAATTATGCTTCTTTGCCAAGAGAATACTGTTTATGCAGTGAAGGCAGACTAAGGCACAGATAATAGAATAATAAATCAGTTTTTCCATTGGATATTTGTTTTAATGTTGATGCTTCACAAATTTGTATGTTATCACAGAGATTTATAATTATTACCAAAGTACTAGCAAGAATCAATCTGTCAAATGCAGTAGAGTGACATACATAATGTAGACACCAAATCCAATTGCTGTGATGTCATCAACTACAGCGGACTTCAATGTTTATATCTGCTGGTTATAACTTATGGTAGGCATGTGCAATATATAGCCTTAGTTGTATTTTGGTTTCAGTTATATTGTTTAGTGTGGCTTTAAAAATCACTATTTAGCCAACACCTTGGTGAAGGTTGCACCTGTCTAGGGTGGCTTACGGGTTTGTTTGATGTCTTTCATCTGTCATTTGTTTGAAAATCTTGTTTTTCCTATTCTTGAATGGATGATGAAATGGTCATTGTGTTTTCACCAGAAGACTTCTACTGATGCTTTGTTGGGTCTAAATGAAAATGGATGCTGTTCTTACAAACAATGTTGGTGATCTTCAGAATATTGTTAATTGCATCTCCAGTATGTTTGGTGGACTATGTGTGAAATTTTACTTTTACATTCATCAATCATGGTCATTTTGGAATTAAATAAAAATGGTGCCCATTCACATTCAGTATAACTGCCACACCAGCCATCTTGAAAATCTGATCACTATTCCAGATGAATGGATGATATATCAGCATTGGTTTTCACAAGAAATAGTGCTGATCTGATGTTAAAATGGCAGCAATGGCATTCATTTAAAAAATCTTATTATGGCTACTTTTCCTGAATGGAAGGTCTTATCGACATGAAGTTTTCACTAGATGACTTCTTTGGGATGTCTGTTCAAATTTTCAAAACTATGCCAATCTGCTACATACTAAGGCCACTGCAGTGGCCATCTTGTACTCCTCCTGAATTGATAGTCATATCAACATGGGAATTCCTATAATAAACAGACTCTAAGGCCTAATAATGTTACTTTCTTAAATATTGTTTGCACATGTTTGTTTTGTAATTCCATGGTGTTTGTTTTTATAATTGTATATATTTTTTTATGTGCTATCAAATATTGTGAAGCACTAAGAGCTTTCAAATTATTAGGCACTATCCTAAGTCCACATTATTATTATTATTATTATTATTATTATTATTATTATTATTATTATTATTATTATTATTATTATTATTATAGGTTTTGTGTGGAAAAATATGAACATGCCCTTGAGACTGCAGTATTACTCAAACTTGTTTATATTTTCCCATATAAATGCAGTAACCTTTTTATTAAATACTCATTTCGTTTTCATACCTAAGGCTTAATAATATAAGAAATAAAGCAATTTTATTTATGCAATATTTCAAAATAAATACACAACTGTAGATTCATTAATAAGCAGTAACAATATTAATGTGCACAGTCGTAGCAGTGCCCAGCGACCAGTGAACTTTGTTGCAAGTTTGATATTAGTTAAAAATAATTATGATTTTGGTCTACTTAAAATTGATATTTAAAGTCATATTTCGAATGAATGCACATTTAAAAAAATACTTTTCCACTTGGTCTGGAAATGGGTGGATTTTGTTTTTCTGTTGATCTGTTTTCTACTGGATGGGATTTATTGAGTCAATCATAATTTCAGTTGGAAGTGTAGTCAAAAATACAGCACAATTTCTGGGTGTATCAGTTTTCCTTGACATGGGTCATGTCATTAAGATTTGCAGAACTAATGAAAAAGATACCTTTTGAGGAAATTCAAGATGCATAAATGTAAATATATTTATAACCATTCTTATTGCCAGCTAAAGAAGATATATTTTATGCCCAGTCACTTGCATGCTTGCTGCTCAGTGGACTCCATCTAGTTAGTATCATGCAATGTATGTCTTTTTCTAGCTTAACATTGTATCAGAATAGTTAAAACGGAAAATTGCAGACCATCTAGTGTGTGACAGTCTAAATAGCCAGCAGAAATAATACTCATTTGTAGCGTTGGCTTATTGGTTCTGAGGCTCTAAGTTTCCAACTAAACTTTCAGTTGCATTTTTCTCTTGAATTTAGTATTTCGACTGACTTGTAAAATGATACTTCTCTGATAGATATACATTAGCCCTTGGCCGCAATATACTTTTCTGTGCTATATTTATAGACCCAAGAGAGCAATGGCCATATTCTGAACCATTCTATTGGTAACAAGTTATGAATATTTCTCCTACATACCTGTTTAAATGATCAAAATTGTATTTTCAGTTACTGTGTCTCTCTTGTTTGTTTTGGACATTGCGAATATCGCATAAATTCTTTTACTTGTTTGAAAAGTTTGATTTGTAACTAAGTGAAGTCATTCACATCATTACAATGTATGTCTTGTAATGTAAACTTGTTTATTGATCTTGGGCACATGAGGTAAGGGTGCTAGCATGGTCATATTAGATAGGTAGGAAGGGGTGCCTAATTGAGATGGCCAAATTTTTAAAAACAATTTCAAATCATCAATAATAATAATAAATGTAAACTATGTTATCTCTGCTTGCAAATGGATGAAACAGCTTGTTTAGTTCATTCATAAAAGAATCTAATAAACTGAAAACCAAAGGGTGTACTAAATGAGCATACAATGTTTGTTTACAGAGTAGTTCCTAATACAATATGCTATTTTTAGACACATGGTGTGCAGTATGAAAACATGAAAAATACTGCATGATTCTAGCAAGGTAGAGATAACAGAAAAAAAGCATATAATTATTATTATTATTATTATTATTATTATTATTATTATTATTATTATTATTATTTTTATTATTATTATTATTATTATTATTATTATTATTATTATTATTATTATTATTATTATTTTTATTATTATTATTATTATTATTATTATTATTATTATTATTATTATTATTATTATTATTATTATTAATGGACATCAATAAATTATTTTATCTCTACTCCCAAACAGATGACTATCTCAGCTTTGTGTTTCACCAATAAACTTCACATAATACATACATGGCCCAAAATGAAAATGGTACCAAATGTACATCCAAAATGGTTATCACAGTGGTTATTGTGAAAAATATTGGATGGATCTTCATATTGACCTGGCACCCTTTCCTACCTATCTAATATGATCATGTTAGTACCCATATCTCTAGTGCCAAAGATTAAATGGCCAAGAATATATTGAACATTTTCTGAATCTCTGGTATGTACATATATGGTGTAAGTACAAGAATGGTTACATCATGCCAATTAATAATTAGGTAAGAGGGTGAAGAAAAAGAAATAACTTTACTTAGTAATGAAGCCAACATTTTTTTTGTCTGGATCACTTTAGTCTGAACTTGTTTTGTGCTTGATTATCAAAAAGGTGATGTATGTAATTGTTGATTACATTGGTTTTTGCAGGTTTGGGTTTCAACATTCGAGGTGGTGTTGACATTCCACATGTCCAAGGAGACACAGGAATATTTGTTACCAAGATTCGCGAAAATGGTGCAGCATTTAAAGATGGCAGGTTGAAAGAGGGAGATAAAATTTTAGAAGTAAGTATGTAGAATGAATAATGTAGCTGTAGTCTTTTATATTGTATCTTATCTAGTATTTTATCAGTTGAATCACATGACTGTTTCTAGTGTCATACCTTGGACCCTGATGTTAGTGCTGATTCCATTGGTGGTGTTGGTGTTCAATTTGGTCTTCTCTGTGCTGATCTTCATGCCATAGACTGCCAATGTTTTGTCGAGGCTCAATACTAATTTAGCTAGTTATTGTGCATTTCCTGCTTGTCCATCTATGTCATTAGCAAAGCGTAAGTTGTTGACTGTTCTGCCTCCGATGCTGACTGTCCCTTCATGCTTTTCAAGTGCCTCAGCCATCATTATCTCCAGAAAGAGGTTGAATAATGTGGAAGAGAGCAGACAGCCTTGTCTGACTTTGACTTTCATTCTGAACCAGTCCCCTATGCTGCGATTGAAGTATACTGCACTGGTGGCCTTTTCATAGAGGTGCTCTATCACTGTGATAAGGTTGGCATTGATGTGGTGCAGTTTCATGGTCTTCCATAAGGTTGCATGCCATACCCTGTCTTCTTGAAATCCACGAAGATGTGGTACCTGAGGTTGAAGATCTGTTCTGTTGTGCTGCTCCATGCTCTGAAACCCGTCTGCTCCTTGGCAATGATCTTTTCAGCCTGTGGCTTTAGTCTGTTCAGCAGTATCCTCAACATGACATTTGGTTGGATGGCTTATAAGAATGATTGTATGGTGGTTTTTAGGCTGTTGTAAGTTGCCTCTCTTGGGGAGGGTGATGATCAGTGATTGGGTCAACGGTGATGTTCACACTCCTGTTTGCCGGATCTTTTTGCAGATTATTGCTTCTCCTCCTGCTCTGACCATTTCTGCTGGGATGTTGTCCACTCCTGTGGACTAACACTTTTTCAGTGATCTCACTGCTGCTTCTACTTCTTCACACAGAATAGGGTGGTTGTCATTGTTAGTTGCTGGAGGACATTGAGTACTTCTGGAACTATTTTGGCTCTGTGGTTGTAAAGTTTTGAACAGTACTCTGTCCACATTTTCAGAAGGTTGTTTTGTTCTGTGTTGCAGTTCGACTTTGTCCTTTAAGGAGATAACTCGCCATTGTTTTGTGCTTGTTAGACCTTGGACCAGTTTGTACACTTTCTTGCTGTTGTTCTTTTTCAAGTTTCCAGCAATGTCTTTGGACTGTTCTTTTCTTTTGCTTTTTCATGTTTTTCTTGACTTCCCAGTTGATTGCTTTGTACTGCTGCCCTTCTGTATTATTCTTCTTCAGCTCTCTCTTGTCACACAGGTTCAGGACCTCAGCTGTGACCCAGGGCTTCTTAATTGGGTGATGTCTACCAAGGATATTGCTGGCTGTTTCGGTCGTTGCTTTATTGAAGGTGGTGATCAACATGTCCATATCTGTATTGTCAGCATTAAGGATGGTGAGCGGTGCAAATTTCTCACCAATCATTGCCTGGAAAACTTCTGCTACTTCAGGATCCTCCAGTTTCTTGAGATCAAACAGTAATTATTGCTATCTTCATATAATGTGCATTGTAATACTCTCCTTAAGAGGGCTTCAAGGGAGAATAGCCCTTGACTAATGAATCACCGTCTATAAAAAATATTATTATTATTATTATTATTATTATTATTATTATTATTATTATTATTATTATTCTTGTGTGACTCTTTATTTACCTTCTTTACATATAACCAGACGGTCATCGCCACCAAATCATGGTCACTTCCAGTGTCCACTCCGGGAAAGCTTCGAGTCTTGGTGATGTTTACACTTGACCGTTTGTGCCTCTTCATCATGATGTAATCGATTGTCTCTGTTTGGACTGTGTCATGTCCATGTTCTGCGTACTTTGTGTTTGCCAAAGGTGTTAGCCAGCATAAGTCATTGTAATTAGTGAATTCCTGGAGCTTCAGGCCTCTCTTGTTGGTCTTTGTAGTGTAGCGGCACTCACATGTTCCTTTCTAGTTCATGCAAGCATCCTCATCTATCTTGGCATTCAAATCACTTTGCACAACCATAATGTCTTTCTTTGGTGTTTTATCTACTTCTTGTAGTTGGTCATAGACAATTTCCATATCAGCATCATCATAGTCTGATATTGGGGCATAAGCCTGTATGATGGTGATGTTGAATGGAGTTGCCCTGAGGCAGATGGTGATGAGCCGATTGGAGACTGGCCAAAAGCCCATGACAGTACTCACACTGTCCTTGTGGACAAGGAGCCCAACTCCCTGCTAATGTTTGTCCTGTCTGCCACTGAAGTACAGTTTGTGACCTTCCAATCGGAGTTGCTTCTCCAGTGTTCTTCCATCATATATCTCACAGAGTCCTAGGATGTTCCAGCAATATCTGTTCATTTCATATGTAAGCTCTTCATGCTTTCCTGCTGCTCTTCAGTGTTCTCACATTCCTGGTGCAAATGATGATTTTGTTTCTGACACAAATCTTGCTGCTCTGACTTAAGTTCACAAGCAGTAAAGTCTGGGTGACTAATTAAAAGTTAATCCTTATCTTTGTATTCATCTTGAGAAAAGGACTGCTGTTCGGACCATGTTTGACAGTGTGTATATGTAAGCACCAACAATTGATTGGCAAATAAACAATTCCCTATTTTGTTGTAACTTAGAACACCTATAGGACTTCATTTTGACAGCTCAAATCTGCAATCAAAAGTTACTATACATGTGGCAACTGTTTTTTCCATGTTTATGTCTTACCTTATTTCCTTAGGTTTAAGTTTTAAGGCATATAAAACTGTTTACTGAATGAAAATATTTATTCTGAATTATTTTTTTTGGGACACGTATACTACACTGCATGTTTTATTTTATTTCTTCTTTTAATTTTATCATGGTAATTAAACTTTACATATACGGTAGAGGATTGTCAGGTGTTAACTGGTCGAGTTTCTATGGCAGAAATGGAGATGTAGTTTGGTTGCAGAGAACATTACACAGCATTCACATTGATCAAATGAGATTTAAGCTAATTGGTAACAATTTGTTTTAATTTTTTTTTACTGTAGTACTGTTGTAGTGGTTTTCAAAAAATCTGAAATTTAAATGAATAATGTTTAATCTTAACATTCTTTTTATTGAAGAAAAGATATGTGTGACATTAATTATTTCGTCCAGTGCCAGATTTAGACATAGCGAGGCCCTAAGCTATTTGGAAGCTGTAGAAGCCCTATTTGGTATAAAATAAATTTGAGAGACCCTTCAGACTGTGAGACCTTCAGCTGTAGCTTTTTTTAGCTTGTGCCAAAATCCAGCACTAATTTCATCACTATAATATTCACAAGTGATAAAATGAGACTATGGGACCTGTGGATTGCATACATTATATCTATGTATGGTTTGGTTTTGATTTTTGTCTGAGAAATAAAATTGATTGACTGACATAGATTGGGAGATAGGTTTGGAAATACCCCCAAAATCAAGAGGTTTTTCTCCCGTCTTGAAAACTGATACATTTTGTGGAATTTCAGTCAGGGCTTGTGAATTCATTCAAGTCACCAGCCTGGGGCCTGTTACTAATAAATATTTTCCTTGAGCACTGACCAGTACAGTAAATAAACTATTATACCAGACATGTATATATTATCAGATTTGTCAATATGCATTCATGTAAAATATAATGTACCAATAGAATGAAGCTTCTTAATGTTGACTTATGATTTCTGCTTTGCAGATTTATTTGTTTTGGTATGTTTTTTTTTTGAAAAACTAATGTAGTTTAAGATAATGATGAAAACAATTCTCAATGCCTTTTACACCTCTCAGGCAATGGACATTGTTTTACGCACAAGTCTGTAAATGTTCTAGTCTCTGCCCAGAATTCAGTATTATCTCTTAGTGTGTCAATGTTGGATGTATATTTTCAAGATATTAGTCCTTAGGTGGTGTTTTGGGGTTAGGTAATGAATATGTCTTTTACATATAATACGATTGAATCTCATCCTTCTTAAATGAATTTATTGCATTGTGATAAATTTTTATAATATTTACATTGGGTACAATCTCATAATCCTTATCACATTTTTGCACCACACACAATGTATAAGTATTTACTTTAAAACTACATTGCATTTTTTAAATTCTTAACACAGTTCAACAGATATAGTTATGAGCATCTCTTGGAAATAGAGTCAGCATTTTAATGTGAAAGCCAAATATGGTCTCTTATTTATCTCGCTCACAATGATTCTGTTTCTATTTGAGGACTGGTTAGTATTGCGTCATGGGAACATGTGATTTGTCATCTCATCAAAACTTGGAAAAACTCAGCAATTTATGGAATCGTGGTATCTTCTGTGCAATATAATCACTACCCACCTTTGATATGTAATTTATAAACATAAATTTGAGAGAAATATCCTGGCAACAAACATTATCCAGAATTTGACAAAGCAGGCCTTTTAGATTAATGCCATTGTTGCTGATCTGCTGTTATATATGGGCACTTTTATCAGGAATAGAAAAACATTTGTACAACTGATAAAATAAAAACACTTAACATTTTTTGTCCAAATTTGACAAAAATCCTGACATAAATAGCTTTCAGTTTGTACCAATGACTCTGATCTGTTGTCAGATATTGTAGCCATTGCTAACAATATAAAATATATATCTATATAGTGGTGTTTTAGGGCACCTCAGCACAATAGTTGCTTTATGGGCCCAACTAAACATAAAGTTTTTAAAATGTAAAATACATAGCAGGAAACAACTTCTCACAGCCTTTTGAAAAAACTGTTAATAATGTTATCTTAAAAAAACTACAGTTTTGCCATACTAGAGAGAAAGTGTCTCTTCAAGGCTTTCAGATTTGTACTATTGATACCTATCTGCCATCAGATATGAATGCTGTTACTAGAAAAAGAAAAATACATTTTAAACAACTTTTTCTCAAAATATATATTGCCAACCTGTGGCATGGGCTATGGAGGAAATCCAAAAGTAGAGAAACTTTGAAACGCTTGCTTTCATATCGTATGCAGCATTGTAAAATAGTTTTGAGGAAAGCATCCATCTGATCCAGGTTTCTTAACAAACTGTCCTTGTGTTAATGTTAGGCAGATGTCACCTTAGTGAGCTTTTTGTGGGCTCACTTGGGGATCCTGTTTTTAGATTACTTTGATAAATATTGCATTATAAGACAGTGATTACTGAAAGAAGCACAACATGTGACAGCTCTGGCAGTATAAACTTAAGACACAGCATGGTAATGATTTGTTTTGTTTTTCAGATTAATGGTTTAAAATTGGATCACGTAACCCATAGTGAAGCTGTGAAGTGTTTTGTTGAGGCAGGAACATCAGTACATTTGATTGTACAACATGGCGCAGAGGAAGCAATAGTAAGTTGTGATGATTTAAAGTGTTCATTAAATGTATGTATTCTATATTTACTTGCTTATAAGCCAAAGGTTTTATAGTAAAATTCTAAAACACAAATTTGATTACACTATGGGTAATGTTGGGAAAGGTAGATGTTTGGGGTACATAAAAATACTATCAATTAAAATATGTTTATGTTTATGTGCCATTATTCATGACCAGAAATGCATATATGGTATGCATTGTGTTTATTTGTTTCATTGAGATATTCATTACACTATACTTGTTTCTTCAGTTTTTTTGGTTTTTGACAATGGTAAATTGAAACTTCGCACTTGAAAGTGTCTGTGTTGGTTCATATGGGTGTTTACTAGCAAGTATATTGATTCCATTCTGTGCAAGTCAGAGCATCCCTTATTTGTATTAATGATGCAGTTTAAATTTAATTTGAATTTTCCTTTTCTATAAGTTAGATTTAATTCCCAAGTGATATTCCCAAGTTTTCTACCAGTACATATAACCCAGTAAGCCCATGGTTTGTAAACAAAGCCATGACTTTGTTTTCAGGTTTACAATCCCTTTAATAGAACCACAAATTTAACCCATTACCTCATGTAAATGCCTTTGGACGTGTCTATTCCATTCTCATGGAAGCGCCTTTGGACACCTCTACCCGATTCACATGGAAGCGGATTTTGACTTATCTACCCTATTCTCATGGAAGCGGCTTTAGATGCCTGCTATAAACATCGGCTATTTTGAGCTGGTTTTTATAGTGCCACCTTTGGGGAAAACCCCCTATTAGACACTAAATTAATGTGAATGACCATTACATCAGATCACATGGATGCTGTTTAAGATATAGTCATAGTGTGTTATTTAAAGTAACTGGGTCATTTTCTCCAATCTTCAAAATGGAGGCCCTGGATTTTGTTCAGTACTTTCTTAAGTTTGCATGATTAGACTCACTACTATGAAAGTGACGTGAGGATGTGATATGATTATGATTTTTAACATAGCTTTAAAACATTTTCAGTCATATCGCTACAATGTCTGCAGTGTGGTAGTTTATAGTGATGTCCAGCACTGGGACATCATACCATAAACATGTAGCATGGTGTCCCACCCAGTCACATTAATTTGACACCAGGCCAACCACCAACAACTAACCTTCTAATGCCGAGTGCTAAGCGAGGCAGCTGTTAGTACAATTTTTGTAAGTCTTTGGTATGACTCAACCAGTGATCAAACCCACGATCTCTCGCATCCGAGGCAGATGCTCTAACCACTAGGCCATAGATGACATTAGATAGTGAAAGCTTCATGTTATGTTAAATGTAGACAAAGAACGTGTCCATTTCAGATAAGAGAAAAGGCAGCTACAGTTGGTCACACAGCTTCACTGGTTTGATGGTGAATGAGTTCTCTCAAAACTTTAAAGCACATAAAAAAATTATCTGTGAGAAATAATTATACTTCTATATTGATCAGATTTCACTCATAAATCTTTCTATACATAATAGATGTGTACCAGAAATGTAAAATGGTTAAACTTGATGTTAAATGTAACATATACTACACTGCTTAACAGTTAACAGACAGTCCGATGTGTTCGGGTCATATAGGTAAAAGGTGTTCTATTTATTGTGCACTGTACTGTGTAACTTAGGCACATGTACATCAACTGGCTAAAAAGTTATGCACTCTATGAGGTTAAGGATTAATACTTGTTTATTGCCAAGTAGTGTTCTAAAACTTCCTGTGCCTGTTTGACTTTAGTCCCTTAACTTATAAAGGCTGCACTCCTTGTTTTCCCATGTCAACCCTTTGATCAAGCCATGAATTTGATACATACCAAGTAACAAAAGGTCGTTATTTAAACTCCCTGTGATTTTGGTGCCCAGTTGACATGAGCTCAGTCGCATATTTTAATAGATTTCACAGACTGTAGGATCAAATTGTTTCTTATAGAGCTCAAGCTCAGTCACTAGATAAGCATGCACATTTGACAGTGAAGCTGAAAAAATATAGTTGGACAATACTTATGATGAATAGAAGATAATGGATGATTACAGAACTTTATCAGAAAATGAGGATGAATTGTTGGTCTTGTACTGTCAGTGGAATAGTTTTTCATTAGAGTCAGATCTACATTTACTCTTTTGTGTTCTGCTTCTTTCACTTTCTTTGCTAATGATTCTAAGTGCATGCCACTTTAATCTCGAGATTACATTTTAGTGCAACAAGCATCGAGGTTAAACATCTGGATGACATTTTGCTCCGAGTGGCCGAGTGGTCTAAAGTGCTGTCCGTTACAGATCACTGCCATCTCACTTCTACAATAGTTTGAGTCCAGACTCTGCTAACGTGGGTAAGTGAGAAAGCCTGTCAGTAGCTTCTCATGAGTTGGTGGTTCTTCCCGGGGTTTTCCAGGGTTCTTCCTCACCATTAATACTGGCTGCCATGTATATTCTATCTTGTGCTGAAAAATGGCATTAAACCCTATAACAACAACAACAACAATGACATCTTGCTGAGCTTGACAGAATTGTGTGAGAGCTAGCATGATTAGGGGAAGCTACTATGTCATAACATTGCCTATGCTAGTCTGGTTTTCTGCTAGGGAAAGCTACTCTGTCATAACATTGCCTATGCTAGTCTAGTTCTCTGCTTCGTATGCTCAGTATAGCAGAGTGCAATGCAGGGACCATACGAAACAGAAAACCAAACTATGCCTATGATCGAAGTATACACGATGCATTGGATATTAAATAAATCCTGATTGTACTTTGCAAATCCTTTGCATAAAAAATGCACAGCAAAAAATTGTGTTCACCAATTTTGTTTAGTGTGCGTGTCTGAAGCACAACTCTGTGTAAAGGAAAACACTGAAGGATGATATTGAATGAACAGAAATCAGACTAGGATCATGTTTTTTTGTGGTTTAGATCTCCAGTCACTAATTGAAGGAGAGAATATTCACCTTCAACTGGGGACTATGGCCAGGAAATGAGATGGCATTAGCAGGTAAATATGACATAATTTTCACTAATGTATCATGTACCAGATGTGATTGCTCTCTTCAAAGTCAGATGTATTGTATGTTGCTAACTTCAAAGTCGAACAGTGTTAAGGTCAAATTGAAAATTTTTTGTTTTTCATCACACTTTCCCATATGCTTTATAATTTTAAAGCAGTTTGAGTCATCTTCATTAGCCAAGGTTCTGATATGTTATATGTACAACTTGGCGGATAGAACAGATGTATTGTATCTGAGGTAAGTCATTACAGGTGCACTTGAGTGAAATGTATTTGAGCAAACACAGACTGGCACTAAAAAATTGTTTATTTATCAGTCCATTTAAATTGTGTACTCCCCTTGTCTTATGTAGGAATGGTGTTCAAATTTAAACAACTTAATTTTGATTGGATGTGGTGGTTTGCCACTGCATCCAGTGAGCACAGAAATATCAGATAGTGAAGATGTTTGTGAATAAGAGATGAAACTTGATCCAGTGGTTCCCACCTTATAAGGCCACCCATTCAGCAGCAGGAAAGTGTCCTTATAAGAAAGATTGCCTTTCAAGAGGGGATACACAGATGATAGTATTAATTACATGTTACCAGTTTTTCAGTATTTAATATTTTCATTTAAAAATGACAGGCATGTTATAAAATCATGTGATGTAACTTATATTATTGCTATTTAAAATAGTTGTAAATTATCATTAACTGTAGTGCAATAACCATTTATAAAAAAAATCTGTGTACAAACATCTGGTTACAGGGTAGAAAAATTAATTGCTCAGGAGCTCTGGGACATTTCAGTGTAATGCTAGACAACCATTATTCCCTGTGTGAAAGACTAATAGGGTCAATGGAAAATGTTAGAAAGATCATGTTTAAAATTATAAAAAAATTTTGTATATTTTCTACAACAAAAGTCTAATCATGGAGTTGACCTTCTGGATACATACAGTAGTGTCCCCAAATGATCTGTGCATAATTCTTTAACTGAGTACATGTTGGGTTATTATTGTTACTGAGATACCACAGAACTAAATTGTGGAAACAAATTTTAAAAATGCATGGGTGTTAGGTTATTTACCGAGTTCTTAATAGAACACTGACTACCCCTAGTGGTAGAATACTACTTTGGTCCTTTGTTCAAACAGATGTTTCCTGATGCCACAATTGTGAAAATATGCATGAGCAAGAACAAAATCATATAATATTGTTAAGTGTTTTGCAGAATGTACATCACTTAAAATTGCAGAAGCCATGAAAATTGTGCACCTTTATTATTGCAACAGACAGGATCAATGATTAGGATGACAAAAAGTTGTACCCAGTTGGTATATGAGACTTTGACAACAAAAATGGGCATGTTCAGATTGCTCTTCTTTTATTACCAGAATTAACAGCAGATTCCACTGTATAAAACATTTTCTAATTTTTTTTATAATGTTTTGAATAAACATAAGTTGGCAGAACTGTCTGGGGTTTTCAGTTGCATTCTGTACTTTGAAAAATGTCTCCATCATTGTACATGTCAGGTTGTTTGCTGCTTTTTAAAGCTCAAAATATGAAAACTTGTAGCAGTAATTGATGTTAAAAACCAGAGGGGTAAAATTAATTGTTGTGTACATATGTGCAATGAATTTTATTATGTTATATGTGGATTACTCATTCTGCTTAGATTACTCTTTTTGTCCACTTGGATTACACTTTTTCCTCACCAGAGATTGGTATGTATGTATTAGCTATGTATTTTTTATGTTGTTTACAAAATAAATTACTGGTCAGGTAGGTCCATAACTTAATTACTAACCAAGGTCAGTCAAGCAATATATACATAATGTTAGAACCATGGGCAAAAAGCCAATAATCAATACAAATTAAATATATGTAACATTACCACTGATTATAAGATATGGTAGTCACCATCTGAAATACCAGCCACTCATTTAGAAACCTTAAAGAAACACATGGTTGGGGTTTCTTTCATCTTCTGTTGGACACACTGAATGGCTATGCTTTCTCATTGGTTCGTGGAAGAAATGGGCACTTGCTTTAGTGCATGTGTCAGCTGCTTACTTCAGCTTAAAGTATAAGGCATTTAAATAATCAAACCATTCACAATTGTTGCTGCATATTACATTGACTTGTGGAGCAATCACTAAACAAAGTCCTACATGGAAAGATACACTACAGTTTTGTGAGAATTTTGACACAGGATTAACTCCTTTACCACTGGCACAATGTTTTAGGGACTGGAGGTGGTAGCCTACTTCTGAGCTCTGTAGTGTTATGGTCATGTACGACACAATAAAGTGGGTGGTATTATAGAAAGGTAGACAGATGTAGCTTTACGAAGATTCCAAAAAATATGGGTGTTCTAGTTGCACTACAAAATACAGAGAGAAAAATGTCCCTTTTTGGACCAGTTTTTTCCAGCTGAAATTCACCTTAGGTCAAAATCCTGTTTTGTGTCCGGATTTTAGACTTTTTGGCTTCAGATCTAAGACAGACCGGTCTGAATTGCACACAGACAGGTGAACCTTTGCAAAAAGTAGGATAAGATGGGCATTCAGAATGAAGAGTGGTCTTAATATGAAAATGATGGGTCAGTTAAACAAAAAAAGAAAAGAGCCAATGAAAAACAGTTTCGAACACAAATAAGCATTAGGTTAACCGAAAATATTTTGGAGGTCAATGTATTAAGATGCATTCAGAAATATCTCCCATAATAGATTTCCTACTCGCATTTCAGGTGAAAACGACAAAAATCTCCAGGGGTTAATGTGTTAACTGTATTAACTTACTGGGCAACCAGAAAAATTATCCGGGTAATCAGATTTTTGAAATTCATTTTCAAGGGACAAGGTGGGATTTGCAAATTTACTCTATTGTTGATTCCATTTTTCCCACTGCCACAGAATGTATAACAATGTTTATTTGAGTCTTTCTAACATTAAATTTCTCCACAGTAATCAAATGGATGTCCCTATTTTCGTTCAATTGAACTGCTTTCACATTTTTCAATGACATTTTTAGGAAAGCTTATTCTGCTACTGCCAACTCTACCACCTTTAACTAAATTTAGCTCTTAAATGAAATGCTTTGTGTTTTCAAAGGCAGTATTCCTGTCACATGATTGATGGGTTTTAATCAGATACAGCACACTCATCATGCCTTACAGATTGCTCACTCAATCCAGTGGATGTGGACAGAGAGACCAGGAATTTAGTGCCCACAATGAGTAGGTAGTCCACTGAGTCTGGTGGATTTTTTTAACCTATTCTCAGTCTAGTGCAAGTCCATCATAGATTTTGTTGCATCTGTACTGTTTTATGGCATTTTTTTTACCTATTCTCAGTCTAGTGCAAGTCCATCATAGATTTTGTTGCATCTGTACTGTTTTATGGCACCCCTCACTGATTCTATTGTATCCTCTCCACAAGTTGACACACAAATGGGAAAAACAGCATAAAGCTGACCATGGCAGATGTCAGTTACATACCTTTACCAATATACAGTGGTAACATTTCTTGTTTTATTTATCTTTGGCTTAGCTAGGGATACATAAAGATGAATGTATGTAACATAGAAAATAAACAAAAAAAATGAGGTTCTAATTTTCATTGATACCTACCCTAATCATTATGTAACATACATTACAAAAAACTGCCATACTATTCATTGTTGGCAATAGCTATTCATTGGGAGTATTCACCAATTTTAAGCAGCCCACAAGGCCTTTGGGCTTCTAAGTCAGGGTGCACAGGAGTCATGCCATATCCATTGGATCCAACTCTCAATACAGCCTTCCTGATATCACCAGCCATCCAGCTGAAACTGGCAGTGCAGACATTTCAGAATGGAGACCTTTTTGCTAAAATGGTCCAGCCAAATAGTTCACTCAGGGATCTTTGTGATCAATCCATTTGTCCAGCCATACTGGCCACATCTTATAAATACTATATTGGAAATTTTAAATAAGAAATATGTCCATTCTACCAGCCCTTTGGAGTTGCTGGTACCGGTAATTGTGTGGACTGTCTTGTATACTGCCAGCATCCAGGCCAACACACACCAGCTGGCAATGCTAGCTATGCCAGACTTTAGATTACTTATTGCCTACCATCAAAGGAGAGCTAGTGACATCACCAAATGTAATTGACCAGAGTCATTGATGCTATCTGGCATGACACTTATGCAGCACTGCATGCGGACATGGAGGAGGACCCCACATACAGTGAGTGTGATGAGACACAGACAGATCCATTTTATTAAGATCTTACTATGGAGTGGACTGAATTCATCTTTCAAGCTGCAGTCGAGGAAATTTATTGGGTAATGCCCATTTCAGAATGCCCTTCACTCATTATAACTACCCAAACTTGCAAGTCAAGGCATTGGTTGATTTAGCGGAGGAGGAAGAGATGCTGTCTTTCAGACTCCTTCCTAATCCTAAAATGACTGGCTTTGGTCAGATTGGCTACCTAGGCAAATCTAAGTGTCCTTCTTGGAAATTGAAATTCCAGCAGCTTTCTCCTCTCACTGATATCAGATGCAATCCAACACCTTCAGTATGGATCTTTTGACTCTTGACAAGAATTTGGTAGCTATCAACATGTTATATCTATTGTATTACAAAGTGGATCTGAACATGTTCCCTGGTAGGTCTAATCTGATTCAGAAAATAGTGGAGACATCCTCAACGTAAAATTTCCCTCATTTGGCAATCTTCCAGATCTCTGAACAATCCAACAATAGCCATATCGGGGCACAACAGCAATGATTGCTTGGGTCCTTAACTAAGCAGCTCAAACATACAATGACCAATAATTTTTTTGTCACTGGCCAATTTCACCCTACTCTAATGGTATGCATACTCCTGCATTTTCAGGCTTACTGGATCACCCTGATGCCTCAACATCGGAGGGTGATTCAGGTCATTTTGGAGGGGCTTTGGGTTTCATTCATCCCCTCTTCATAGAAATTCCAGAGGATTAAGAGAAGAATGTCTTCTTTATGAAGTTCTTAACCAACCGGAATCTGGTACAGCTTTTTGTGTTTGTGTTAACAGAATTGTCCAATTCCAACAAGACTTGGATTAATCCAAAGAGTTCATGCAACTCCTTGGTTTATTCACTTTCCCCTTTGGCTGTGTTTTTTATGTGGCCATTGCAAGCATAATGACGCCCCTTTTCAGCTCTCCTTGAGCAAACTGTCATTTTTAGCATTTGCCTCCCCTCCTACATGCAGAGGACAAAATTAATTCAGAAGTTATGGGGTCAAAATGGCAAGAAGATTCTGATAGCATCTTGGTCCAGGGTCACCAACCTGCTTGTGCCATCCTCTTCTTCTACACACTTTGATCTTGTCAGGACAGCCTTGTGAGATAAACATTTCAAAACTTCGATTGGGGATAGATTCTCAAGAATAGAAAGCCCTGCACTCTGCAGGCTTATGAGGAAAAGTGGCATGTTTTCAGTGACTGTTGCCATACCAACATCACCTCTCTGCAAGTCTCAATCCCTAAACTGGTCAACTTTCTTTCTCTACCTCTTTGAGGAGAAACAGTTAAACCCAATCGCAATCAAAGGCTACCTTTACAAAATATTAAATACATTCTGGCATCATGGCAGACATGATTTTCGGCAGGATGTAGACCTACTGGATCATTTGCATATTTTCAAAGAATATCCCTCAGTCTCCAAATGGAACCAATCCTGGGTTTTAATATGGCTCGATGTGAATCCATTTAAACATCTATTCTCCACTTTGTTAAAGTCGCTATCATACAAGTCCTGTTTCCTGATAGTTTTAGCCTCTTCATGCAGAGCAAGTGAGCTGCATGACCTTTAGGTCGACCCAAACTCTCTTCAGTTCAGATCAGAGGGTATGGTGGTTCTCTTGACACTATCAGTCCTTTTAGCCCAAAATATGTTACTCTCTGTTAGTAGTTAGTGAGTTGTCACTTGCTTGTTCTCTTCTGTAGACAGGTTGAGAAAACAGCAATACAAAATCCTGTTTGCATTCTCAAACACTATTTAAAGTCATGACATGGGCAAATGTCTCTTCCTTCGAGTGTGAGCTGGAACTCAGGATATCACCTTTCACACCTTTTCTTCATGGGTTGTATGCTTGTACTCTGACGTCTCACCATATCAGAGTCATCTCACAAATATTACTGCTCTGAAGTTTGGACAATCTCTGCAAGCCTTGCTTTCAAATGCAACATTTCTATCCAAGATATAATAGAAACTGGCTGCTGGCTGAAATGCAGAGCTAGTTTTCTTGAGCCTCAAATGTTGCAGAGGCAAGCCTTGAATCTGGTAGCTCAAGTGGCAGCAGCACAGATGGCCACCAGATCCAGTTATATCAATCAACAGAGCCTGTTAGCTTTGCTGGATTTGTTGGTTAAATTTTGTAGGTAAGATTTCATTAATTATCTTCTAAACCATATGTTAGGGTCACAGGTCTAGTGACCCCAGGTTGTGTTGATTACATAATTAAGAGAACCGATTATCTTTGACATGGTGGAATTCAGCTCTCTTCCCTAGAAGGATACTCGAGGTAGAGGTCAGATGCTCAGCATCCCCTCCTCCTTTTACTTATTCTCCTAATGCTAATGTGATTTGGGAATATATTTGAAGGATAAAGTGAATTTTCAAGTATGTTTCTCTGAGAATACTTATCCAATCAAATTACTTAAAAGCCCAACCACCCCACCATCAAACCATCTTCATTAGTATCTCACACAGCTAAAATCTAGTGCCAATGCTCTTTGTCTTTTGATATAGATAGGGAAAGTTGATTTTCATCTTGTAGTCATGATGTATTCATGAAGTAGCAGGCTAATATTCCTAGCATTAAGTGATTGGGTTTCTTGGAGAAACATAAGTTAATTAAAAATTTGCTTTTCATGTATTAGTGTCCATTTCTTTTCTTCTTATTATCTGTTGTTGACTATGGTCATAATTAACATGTACAAACTTAAATATCCAGAATTGTAAAAGATTGAAAGATTAATGAATGATCATTACTACACTAATGAAAATGAATACATTGACAATATTTATGACTACTTTAGAATACATATGAACTTATTCAAGATAAACAGGAAATGATAGAGATTAAAACTTTTGAAACCAAAACCTCTTCCATCTTTGGTTCAGAATAAATGTAGTTAATGAAGGGATTATTTATCAATTATACATCAAATACAATTGTCTCTACCGTGGGTTACATTTCACAACTAAATTTGTATAATATTAGGCATTTCTGGTGATTTGCAAAAGATGATGATGTGATTGATGAATGGAGAAATTAACTACTCCTACAAGGGGGGTAAGTTTTTTTTTTTACACTAGCACAAAATAACTGGTCTCAACCTTTTTACCTTTCTTTGTTATTCCTTTTAGTTGTACTAGTCCAAAATGTGTTCATGTCACATTCAGTATGGTTCAATTCAGATTTTTTTTCCCATGTATTAGTGTTCCTATCTTATTTTATTATTATTTATTGTCACATTGTCACATCTTGTCATATTTGACATGTACAATTCAGAAATTTAATCAACAGAAAGTTGACTGAGTGAGCATTACTGCAATAGGATTATAAGGTACAAGATAAATGGGATATAATGGGGATTTAGTCTTTGAATCCAAAATCTCTTCCACCTCCAGTACAGAGTGAACAAAATTTTACAGAGATATCTGTTTATGGCTGTGAAATATAATAATCCACTTTAGTAACAGTCAGTGCAATTATATAGAGTTTATAGCCTTCACACAATTGGTTTAGCCATTTCCAGTGATTTACAAGGCATTATTGATCTGATATGTGTTCGGCTTATATGTTAAACAAGGGGAAGAAGTAAGAGCAAGACAAAATTCCAGTTAGATAAAGCTTTAAAATAAACCTCTCAAAAATTAATGTACAAAACCAGAGGATATTTTCAAGTCAGGGTTACAGGTCAATAGTTCAGATTTAAGTTACAGATGCATTTGCTTTTTCTAACAGATGTTGAAGATAAATGGTTGAAGCTTGGTATTGTATATTGTTATTAGATGTCATTGTTAAAAAAACAGCTGAAGATTTAAAGGTTTCTTTTGTTTCTGCTCAATATCATAAAAATTAAAAGCCTGTTTTGAGGTACAAGATGAACGATACATAATACATGTGTGCTTCTTAGTTTAACATCTCAATCACAGTCAAAGTTTTATCTCTCAGATAAATGAATAAATTTTTGTCCCTTTTCTATCACTTTTACTTTTAATAATCTTTAAGGCAGAGCAATGGAATTTGGTTACTTTCCATGTCTGGCCAGTAACTTTACAGCTCTATCAGAGATTTCATGATTGTGAACCTTACTGACCTCATGGGGTGGGTGGGCAAAATTTCACTGAATTTGCATATTTCACATTGTTTTTGTCATATTTGTCACTTAAGTTGCACAGTGATGGCCAAAAGCTCAACATGCAAGAAATTTAAGTTTTTCACATCTTTACCATGCAGTGTTTGAGCTAAGTGGTCTGAAGGAATGTGGTGTGTTATGCTGTGCAGAAGTTTGAAAATCTGGGGAGATGGGAGAAGTCAAGGTTGACAAACTGTGACATGTTAAGTCTTCATCCTAAGACATCATTCATAACTATCATTGATAATTGTGTGCTATGGCTTGCCACACTGGACCTACCCCATCATTGATAACCATGCAAAGAGAACTGCAGATCAATATACATAGATGTCCATGCTACACTCACCCCAGGCACTGCTAGAGTTGCAAATGAGATTTTGTCACAGTTGCTGACATTGGGGAGTTTCTATTCCTGTCTATCATGTCTTTCCAGGAAAAGCTTGGTGTTAATGTGAGATTATTTATCATCCATTTTTCTTCACTAGTGACCACAGGTTAGTCACATTGGTGACTCCTGCATTCCTGACAATAATACTATTAAATGCAGAATCTTACACAAAAATTGCCAAACCAGTCTGACCATTTTGCCACCTGGACCTTGGACCAGCCACTCTTCCAGCACTTCATCCCAGCAGGACAAGCCATGTCAATTGCCTGGCCCTGTCCAGCTAGCAGGTTCATTGTTCACAACATTTTAAAGTGGCTGGGTACCAGATTACACACAGCAACAGTAGCATGATTGCTTGGATTGATTTATATGGACATGGAAGCAATGCTTGAGGAGAAAAACCTCAGCTTCGAGTGCAGGGACAACCAGAGTCATTGTCTTGTTCCAATTTTATCAATGAGCATAACAGAGTTTACCATTAAAGTTGCAGTTGAGATTTATAGATCTTGCCAAGTCCGCTTCTACCATCTGCAAGCCTGGCCAATTTTAAGGATCAGTACTCATTGAGGATGATGATAAGCACTTCTCTTTTCATCTACTTAGGCAGTTGGTAAAAATCAAAGGAATCTCCAATTGTCTTTTGAACAAAGTGTGAAACCCAGAGAGTTATAAAAAAATTTTTTCAGAGAGGCAGATACCAGTGTCATTCTTCTTTCCATGGTATGGCACAAACTGAATCTCACAGTGCTGACATGTAAGATTTGGATAAGAACATTTTAGTATTGAATATCATTCCTATAAAAGGAGGAGAGCCTTCTTAAATTTTCTCATCAATTCAGACTGGAATAGGCCCTGGTCATTCACCCATATCCCAAATGGGTTCTGACATGGCTCAATTCAGACAAGTTTAAGTCACTGGCCAAAACCATACTGGAGCTTTCATCTTTAAAAAACATTTTCTGATAGCCTTAGCTTCAGCATGCAGGATGGGCAGATTACTTCCATCAACTCCAAATACCTCCACTTCATATCAGATGGTTCCATTTTCCAAATGCCACAACTGGGTGGTATATCTGTGAACATGATTCTCTTTGAAGGCAATCAAAAATAATTGCAGACAGGAACCAAATACCTTTTATTTGGGTGTTTGGCAGATGTCAGATGTATGAGCCATTTCAGGACAACTTGGGCCTCATGTTCAAGTGTTTGTTTGGCATGATTTAAAGGGGACAAACATGCAAAACTGAAATTCGCGCAAACTCCATATATAATTTATATATATATATATATATATATATATATATATAAAGTTTCATTTTCTGAAAATTTAAACCTTTCTTTTACTTGTTACGAAGAAATTTATGAAAAACCGATCATCTCTCCCAATCCATCTTGAATAAACTAACGCACTTCCCTCCCCCTGAACAATTAGCGGTTTTTTTTCATTTGAAACACTGTACATGCTGGTATTGTTGATAATAGCACAGGACTCAGCAGTTTTATCATAAAAGCACGCTGAAATTTCTAACTACATGAAATCACCTAACGGTATTATAAAACAATTATTTTATATTACCATTAAGGTAATTAAGGTAATTTCATGTAGTCAGAAATTTTGTTGTGCTTTATTGATAAAACTGCAGACTCCTATGATAATACAGTCAAGCATTCTATGAGTTGGCTGTACTTGAATGTTTAAATTATGTCGACTGTCAGTGATGACAGTGATGTGGATGAAAATCCAGAAGTAGAATATTTCATTAACATCCAACCTTATATGTATGAACCTGAGACAAATTCGTGTGACAAAGATGTACAGGAATCATCAGGTTCTGACAATGACGATGATTATAAACTATGTTTAATTTTAAATACCAAACTGAATAGCAGTACAAAATCTAATCAAGGGAGAGGGCTATAATTTTCTACCGATTACAATTTCTTTCACAATTCATTTTTTTTGTTTCATTAATTCTTCTTTCATTTAATTTTCTTTTAAGTCAAAACAATTTAATATTACAGATCAGAGTTTTTCTTGCCAGTTTTTTTTTGTGGGGGGTAGGCTGGAAATTGGTTTTCACTTTCTATAGCCTTGATTAATCCAACAGCTATTGATATGTACTTGTACATGTCATAATTGGATGAATGCTAGTCAAAAAATGGACATTTAAAATATCAAACAGGCAACAGTTTTTTCAAATAATTTTAGCCTTTTTTCCACACAGGAAATGTGTTCCAATGTCCAACCAAGAATGGAATATTTGTTGACAATCTCAGTGGCTATCGGAAGAGAAAATGTATGTATGTATGTGTGTGTGTGTGTGTGTGAGAGAGAGAGAGAGAAAGAGAGAGAGATAGAATGTTACACCCCCACCTCCTCTTCCAAGGCTCCATGAACCAATCTGTTAAAAAAAATAAATACCATGTAGCAAAGTGATTGAATTGTGAAATTATGTGTAATAACTATACTATTCAGTAAATTATTTTGTCCTTTTAGAGTCTACCGACACATATCATATAGACGATTTTTCCGCTGGGTGTGGAAGATATTTGGTAAAAGAAATATAAAAATATTGCCATCATGTGTAGTGGGCACGATTCATAAGACCTCATCTGAAACCTTCACATGATTCATGTATTCTCGCTTCTGACTGTTGAATCTGAAAACTTATGACAGTTCTAAAAATATGTGTGAATATTGTATAATGGCATAATGGCAAATAGTGTATAATGGCAAAATAAAATATCAGAAGGTACTGAGTTTTTAAACTTTATTGGCTGAAATTACACGTTCAGGTATTAAAACATTGACCGTGCTCCTGAATTATTGAGTCCTTAATGCTCCCTGGCCTATGTCTTCTACGACTCGCCGGCGTGCTTCCCGTCTTTTGCCTTGTTATCAGAGTAGAAAAATATTTTTTTTTAAAAAAAATTGGCACTGCATCAAACACCTTTTAGGGTCCTTTGGAAATGTGAAGGCAAAAAAATATTTGTCCGGAACTGCTATTATTCACACAATTCAGAGCTGCGCATTGAAACATCGTTTCTACTTGACACTGAATATGAATATGCCTGTTGTACTGTAATCGTCTCAAATGATGTCACATCCTGCTTGTATGAAAGGGAGATAACTTATGGGCTGGGTTCTTTCCATTTGATCTTGGAATTCAATGCTGTATTATAAATGTTTTTGCAAATACAATAAATGCAAAGAAAAAAATAATCAGGATAGATTATATACACAAACTACTACATATCCTTCTATTTACAATAAAATTTTGCAGGTTAGTGTTTTTGTCCCCATTAAAGTTTCTAATGACCACAGAATCATTGGATATTATATTGAAAAACGGGGTTGCATTTGTTTCAATTCTCTACATTTTGCAAAGAGGAAAGTTTTTAATTACAAATAATATCTACTCTTAATTGCAACAAGAAGTCTGTCATTTATTGAATATTGTGCTTTATTAGTTATATGATACCATACTACAACATCATATCTTCCATGCAAGAATTTGTTTTCATTTAAACCAAATTTCAAATTCTGCCTATGTATTTCCAAGTCAGGTCAGTTATATGTGTGCTGAAGACAGTAGTTCCAAAGTATTTAAATTGCAGAGAAAGCTTGGTATCTATCAGTTTTAAAGTTGATAATCAAAACATATTTATGAATGAACTCAGTTTTATTTATTAATAAAAACGCTACTAAATTATCATCATTATGTTTAAAAGATACAAATGAAGTTCTTTCCATTTGGTTTAACACAATTTTTAGATACCATGATTTAATCACTTCTAATTAAAAGCATTTGCTTTGAAAGCTTTGAACTGCCATTTACATTGGCATAAACTTGCACTTTCACTTGCAAGTACTTTGTGTTTCAAAAATGTATTTGAAATTTGCTACTGATGATGTTACACTTGAATTTGGACTACAAATTGTCCATTACCAACCCACTCTTTCTCTTTTATTCAATTTATTTACTTGTATTTATATTAATGTTAACTTAAGTCTATTTTTAGCATTACTAAATGACCTTATGAAATGCTTGTCCATAAGCACAAGTTTGTTATCAATGG
Source organism: Potamilus streckersoni (assembly GCA_016746295.1). Taxonomy (NCBI): domain Eukaryota; kingdom Metazoa; phylum Mollusca; class Bivalvia; order Unionida; family Unionidae; genus Potamilus; species Potamilus streckersoni. The sequence goes on along the minus strand of JAEAOA010000520.1, from coordinate 299,445 downwards.
AATAGTACTTGGAGGATTGCCATTAAACTTTACACAAACAATTATCTGATGTTCTAGTTGGTCTTAAATGAAAATCATATCACAAATCCTGCTCAGTGGATAGTCAGATCAAATTGGTGTTTTCACTGAAAGACTTCTTATGATGCCTACTTGAATAGAAAGTCACTTTGACAAGGGGTTTCACCAATAGACTTTTCATGATTGGTCCTTAATAAAAATGGTGCTATCTGATATATGATATGGTTCCCAGATTGGCAATCTTGAAAATCTTGTTTTGACTATTCCTCCATATTTACATGTTGTTTTTACCAAAAGACCTTATATTGTAGGTGTGCAGTATTACCAGTATACCTGTTCACTGTGATTATTTTTTTCTGCTGGTATGTACCATGGTACTTTTATGCTATACTGGTACATTGGTAGTTTCTGTCAGAAAGTAAGAAAAAAAATTCCCGAGTATTCTTGCTATGAATTTAACAGCATGCCTTTATTTTTCATGTCAGATTTGTTTGAAAGTTTTTTGCTTTTCACAAACATGTATCTTCTGATGATAATTTAATTTTGAATATTACAAATAAAATCCTTGGGCCCCGATTGGTCTAAAGCGCTTTCTGTTATGGATCACTGCATCTCACCTCTGTCTGCATGGGTTCGAGTCTAAGATTCAGTGAATGTGGATATGTGAGAAAGCTTGTCAGTAGTTTCTCATAGGTCGGTGGTTCTTTCCGAAGGTTTCCTAGTTTCTTTCTCCACCATTAATACTGGCTGCCATGTCTAGCCTTTCGTGCACTGACAAACGGTGTTAGGCCCCAGAACAACAACAGCAACAACAAATAAAATTAAATTTATGATCCTTTATTCACATGTTCAACAAGTGTCATTTGGTGGCCAAATGGGATGTTGTGAAAGATATTTGGCAGGCAGCAAGGAGGGTGAACAGACCAAATTTATTTATAAAAATAAAGCTTCCTATGTTGGGGTGAACAGACCAAGTTTATTTTTAAAAAATAAAGCTTCCTATGAAAATGAAAATGTAAGCATTAATAACCCTAAAGTGAGACCTCTAACCAACCAATGCCTCTAAAGTGCTATTTTCTTTTGTAAAATTTATTTACTGACCCGGGACATTTACCCTCTCTCTTGCTGTGTGACTTAACAGAGTTCCCTCTCTGTTGCTGTGTGACTTGACAGATTTAAGAGTTTTTAAAAAAATGTAACGGTCTGGTGGCATATAATTAAATCATTACTACATTAATAATATGCTAATCATGGAATCTTGTACAACTAAACTAGCTTGACAGCGACTAGAAGCAATTATGAAATATCTTCCTATCTATGATTGTGTCGAGCAGTAACTATGACAGCATCAGGAAACTCGAGTCTAATTTTCAGAAAATACACCAGAATTATTGTACCAGTTACAGATGCCACCAAAGGTCTTGTTCCCACGTTAGAGCAAAACATTAAGTCAACTGGGAAAATTGCAGAAAGGACTAAAAAGAACCAATGTATATGAGCTACCAGCTAAAATAGCTGTTGCTCAATCATAATTACAGCAGGTGATAGATACTATTGCTAGCCTTGAGGCTAATGTCTGTGTAGTGAAGGATCTTGTTATACCAGAACTAGAAATTAAAAACCACCAACATAATTTACAAATGAAGGTTTCAAGAAACTTAAAGAGATTCCTGTAGCAGGATATTCCACTCCTAGTACATATACTTTGTTAGATCCAAAGTAATGCAGATATTTCAGAATCAAAATGGCTTCTGTTTGTATTTCGAACATTGCGTGGTATAAGCAAGAAACATCAATCTGGCTTTAAGGATTTCATAGGACAAGTCAGTGAAGCCAAACAAATCCCTATTACTTGGAGATATATTATCACCCGAATGATCATTATTCAGACCACCTCGTATTGAGGAAGAAGAAGCAACTGGAAGTGGTCTGTAAAATGCCAGGGATTGAGTCACACCTGGTAGAGGTACCATGGGAAGTGGTCTTACTGCCCCATGTCCCAATAACATCCTTGCCAATGTTGATAGACTAGAAATTCTGATTGTTGGAAGATAAGCCAGAAATAATTCCACAGAAATTGTTAATGAAGCAGCTGTTATTTGTCAGAGATTATTTACAGGTGGTATTATGAACATAAATGTTTATTGCTCCCTCATTGATGAAATCGTTGATGATTACCACAGTAATTAAGTGTATGCAATTAGATCAGTGACAAGGAAATACGATGATCATACATAATGCTGTCTTGGACCAGTAATGGTCAGGGTGATAAATTTATGATTAGCAACATATAAAGCGATCTATGGAGATGGTCAAGGACATAAACAAATTTAGATTTCCCTTGATTTAAATAATAATGTTGCAAAATTATCAGACATTGCAATTACTAGAACAAATTGTCACCAATACAAGACCACCAACAATCACGATATCACCGAGCTAAACAAAGCTGGAGTTTGAAGTTATCTTTCCAAATGTGATTCCAGCCAAAGAAATAGCACTAGCACAATTGTGAGTGTAAATAGCTGACCAAATATTTGATCAGAGTCATTTGGTGTATTTATGTATAAGAATAAACCTGATGGAACCCACAATTGGAATGTTGTGAGCATACCTACGGGTAGTGGCGTCTATAGGGTTGGTGTCACCCAGTGCGGTAAACTCACTGTGTCATCCCTCCAGATTTCGACCACAGATTTATTCTTATTTATTCAGCATGTAATCAGTCAACAGTATCAAAATGACAAGAAAAAAAAAACAAGTTAACTGAAGGTCAGCGTGCACAAGTATTAAAAAACTTTAACAACGTTAAGTTATAGATATTGATACATTCTTTAAAATTTTCCTTTCCTGGTCTTCCGAGCTGCAAACCTGTCAATCACTTCATCAAAATTGATGTCCTTCATGGTCTTACTTTCAATTGATAATAGAGCCAGATGAGAAAGCCTTGACTGTCCCATGGTGGATCGTAAATAGTTCTTTATCAGCTTTAGTTTTGAAAAGCTCCGCTCACATAAAACCACAGACACACAGGTCATGAGAAATAATTGAAGGCTCTAATTAAATAATTAGAGAAATAATTGAATTGTCTCTAAAGACAGTATTGGGAGAGATTCAAGGAAGTCCCATTCAGCTATAAATTGCAAAACATCAAACAATGACCAGTCCATGGCTTTGTGGAGATCAATATCATAGCAGTAATTAATTACTACTAATACTCACTTTTTGAGTGTAATCCTTCGCTGTTCATCTGTTATAAAAAATTATGTCCTGTTCTAATTTACTTTAAACATGTTAGTGTTACAAGTTTCACAAAATTTACTGTTTTGATAAAAAAAAACGAGTATGTAAATGTCTGCACATATACGTCATACCAAGAGTCAAGCCAAAGATGGTACCTCGTGTGCATGAATTACTGGGCCTTTCTATTGATCTATTCTACCTCATTAATTATCGTGTTCGTAAATAACTCAAAATTTTGATCCGACCAGCTCTGAATCTCATTAAAATAAGCCCCAAATGCTCTGCAGACTGCATGGTGGCACCCTGACCCTTTTCTGCCTTTTAGTCAAGTATTTATTAACTAGGATTGGTTATCCGCTTATGAAATACGACTGGACTGAGCAACGTCTGCTCTGTAAAATTTGCAATTTTCATTTGGTGTCACCCCTCTGAGATGGTGTCACCCGGTGTGGTCTGCACCCCCACACACCCGACTAGCTATGCCACTGCCTTCCGGTAGTTATCAAATCAAACAGATCAACGATGTGTTTCAGCGCAGAATCAAAACTATCACAGGGAAAGAATCCAAGATCGCTATCACGGTTCATGAGCCAATATTATCTGCCGAATTAGAATTATCAGCACCTGACTACAGTGTTGATGTATAGCAATCTTTGATCTGAACTGTTAGGATGGTCAGAAGTACAACCACCAGCACCTGCAGTACCAGATTCCACAACTATCTGCTATACCTCAGACAAGAAAATATGTTTACAACTTACATAGTATCAAAAAAGTACATATACTGATGAAAAGAATTACTTTATTGCGAATGATGGTACAAGACTTCCTAAATTAGCAAAAATTATAAATACCTGTGATGTGCACGGGTATTATATTATCGACAAAAAAATTCATCAAATCATTCTTTGATGAAATTGAGCCAGAAGACCAGCAAAGTAAGCAGCAGCTGCGTCAGTTATTTCAAAGTCAAATCCAATGACGTTATAAAGCAAAAAATCATTGCAGAGATACAGCATCTAAACCAGGTTGCATCTGACATCAAGTATATCGATCTTTTTATTGAAGCAACAATTACTACTGATATAATTGCACTTAAGAATTTGTTTTTAGATCATTATGCAATTATGGAAAAAAATTACTAACATTTGTAATACTAGAATCTAACATCGACAAAAAGACAAAAACAGTTAATGATATTATCGCTATTTTCCAGTGATACTAGAATTAGGGAAAAAATATCTCCGAAGAATATTCTAACCCATAACAATGATCCAGATAGCAGTGGTCAGAATATATCACCAAGTGTTGTCAGTATCACAACTACCATATCTGTGAATCTTGTGCATGATGCAATTGATTGTAGCTGTTACAAATTACAGCTTGAAAAATTCAATTGAGCACAGCAGGGGTATATTTTATACATATTTACTCCTCAAGCCCCACCTGATTTATGATTGTGTTAGAACTTGTTAATCAGGTTTATCTATGATGTCATAATCCGCTTTTGTCACAGATGCATTTAAAACTTACTGACCCACACATATCTTCTTGATTTGCAAGATAAATCCCTAATAAGTTTATGTGTGAGCTACTAATGTAGTCAGGGACAGAGTCAATGAGTATAATTAGACCAAAATCAGTGAAATTCTGAGGATTTTATAAAATAAAAATTTTTTTATAACAAATAATTTGTTTCGTAGTCTGTTGGCAGTTATGTCAGACAATTATTTGTGCAGTATTATATAATGTACCAACACACAAGAATTTTTGTATACAAAGCAATACTTGAAAGTGCTGTCAGAACAATCTTGACATTTGCCAACACAGAAAAGTTTGTTAATATATTTATTGATCATTAAGGTGATGAAAAATTTTTGCCAACTCGGAAACAGTTAAATGATCTGCATGGAGAACATATTTTTACAGTTGTATGTGATAGAGATCAAATTCTGAATTACGCACATTCTTGCCTTGAACGGTCCAAGTCATAGGAAATGTTTTATGGGTTGACCATAAATAAAAACTACCCAACTGTCCGACAAAAAAATATTGTAAACAGCCCTGTAAAAATCAAAATGTAAATCCATTACAACTTTAACTTTGTGTAGATGTTACAATTTTTACTTTCACTTTCACAATCCACCTTGACAGTCTGGTTGTTTACAATTGGAAATAATTTTTTTTCAGCTGTCTTACATGCACTCAGTTTTTTTTGTTTCATATTCACTGACAACTCTAATTTTCTTAATTGAATGTGTGAGTGGAATGAATTGCTTAACTTGTGTGTCATTGACACAAAGTAGTGATTGTATGATTGATTAATTTAATAAACCTGTATTCTGCTGATAGTGTCTCAGTTCATTCTAGCAACTTTTCAAATTCGCAAATGATTTTTTCAGGAATAATTTATCAGAAAGATTTTTTTTATGAATTGCAAAAAAAATCAATTTATTTTTCATAATTCATTGTATGTTTAAATAAAAAAATATTTGCATTCCTAATTTTTGAGTAATCATTGGACAACACATTACACATATACATACTTAATTTTAATGGTTTACACAACACAATCTTAAATATAGTAGCATATTTACAGCACTAAGCTATTTATAGCATTATATATAAATTCAAGTTGGTTACAGCATTAAGCTATGTACAGCATTGTACACATAAACTTTTTATATCATTATATACATATCAACTTAAAACACCACCAGGGGTCCTTCTCTACAAAGATTTATGCTGATAACTGAAATTCATGTACCCTCCCCACAATCAACCCAGGTAGAGTGCAAAATAGCAAAATAGAAAAGAGGTGTACATGAATATTCAGCTATCATTATATAATCTGTTGAATTTCGACCTTTGGGTGGAACTGTAAATTATTATAAATGCAATTTATCAAACCCTCAAAAAATTTGTCAGTCATGGGATTGTGGAACGCTAATTCTGCAGCGTTAGACCAGTGTCTTCTCTACTGTCATATGTTTCAGAAATTGTTATAAAGTCACCAATATCCAGAAATCCAAAAATAGCTCACCTTAGAGGTCTAGTTTATTTTAATCCTTGTCTGTTTTTCTCTTTTTTTTTTTCCTGACCATTTTTCATGACAAAGGCTGGGGAGGGGCAGGAACCAGACAAAGTCAGAAAAACAAGGATATTTTTTTAATAAAAAAAGACAAAACCAACCAAAAACATTTATCCCATTTAAAAGTGGAAGTTGCTATAAAATACAGAAAAGGTTACTGTTAATCTCTCTGCAAGTAGAGGAAGCTCTGCCTGACAGTTATTTCTTTTCAATTAATTTCAAGAGTGAGATTCTTAAATATTATTCTTTGTATTTTTTTTTTAAAAAAATTTGGTTATTTTATCTGCGACACATTGTACCGAAACTGAAAAAATACAGTAATGTTTGGCAGCTGCATGTATCAAATTAAATTTTTTTAATTCCCATATCTCTGTATTAAAGCTACGTAAAAAGTCATAATCTCATCACAGATATAACTGGTCTTGGAGATTTATTATATTTACCAGTATTTCCACATTTACAATATTGACTGTAATATTCTGCATTTATTCAAAGAATTATCAAGTATTTTGCCAATAATATGATCAATCACATGACCTTTTTCGATTAGACCATAAAACACTTGTACACAAATTTGTGTCAGAGATACTTTTTCCCAGTACTGAACTTGAGATAACCAGCATTATTGACAAAATCAACTTTTTTTCTAATTGGCAGTTCCTAATTACACCAGCATGAGATGCCTCATAATTCTTGATGATAGGATTCTTCACAAATTCATCAGCATTTTTTCCTTGCTCCATTTATATAGTAAATATTATTTGTCTAAATTATTATTTTATTAATAGAAAAAATATGTGGGATGCTAGTGTGAAAATCTAGCGAGATAGTCTTCAGCATTTTTTTAATAGGAGATTCATTATCATCATTTATTTTTAATCAGAATGCAGTTTCAGAGCTTGTATTTTCTGTCTACAGTTGTTACATTTAAAACATGGCTTTCATCCTAGACACCCTTGTCGCAAAATGATAACCCACAAATTGATGCTACAATGAATGACCAGCGAGCAAGGATAATCATTATTTATCTTGACAAACAAAGATGACTTTTTAAAATAAAATTTATCATAACAGTAGATGACACCACAATAGATGACACAGATGCTGTGACATGGATTATCCATGACAAATGTGATCCTATATGAGAATCACACCACGCTGGGGGGTGTTTGTCATGTTAAATAAATACAAATTTCTAAACTAGGAAATGTTGACTGATATTGACAAACCATATTATGAGTGAACATAGTTTGTGACCTCAGTTGTTTATGCAATATATCCACTGACTGATAAACCAAGTGTTTATGACCTCCTGCTGATGAACCTTTTGATGCTGAATTGTTGCTGAAAGAGCTATAGACCATTTCATAAATATGAAATGTGGAAATGGTTTAACAGATTTACAATGTAAAAAAATTGCTAATTTAAATGAAAAACAGATTGGCGTTGATGCATCATGGGGCGAATGGAGAATAAAAAAAGAAAAGATACTTAGTTATTCTAAATCCACTGATTACAGATCTGAGGAAATATATAGTCAAATGTCAGCATCGTTATTAGCACCATCAGTATATTATCCTGTGGCCAGATATAAAATAGTTTATCTTAATTTACTTGATGGTTTTGGTAAAACAATGTGTGCAATCAAATCATTTTGGAACTTTGATGTGGTTATTTTGATGCTTACACATAGACTTGCTAGATAAAAGAAATCTCATACTTATTCAGTTTCTTTTTTAGTTGAAAGGAGATGTATGGACATCTAAACGAATGGGTGAAAAATATTTTCCTAAGATCATTTTCAGGGATGAGATATGCATGGTATCCGTTTACATATTAAAAATGCTTTTTGATTGATTATAGATTTAGAATACTGCTGTTATCATGTGCTGTAATCATGGTCAACCACCCTTTTTTTTTAAGCTCATCTCCACATGACTGGTTAAAAGAATAGATTAAGGAAATACTTGATCATAGAGCTGTTGCTGAATGGCAGAAGGAATTTAAAAAGCTAAGCAGACTACAGCCACATAAGATTCAGTGTGAAATAATGCCTATGGTAATTCCAGAAACAACAAACGATTTTTGGAATTTGTGGAGACTGTTACTGATGAACTTCAGCAACAATTATATCTGTTACATAAAGAAAAGGTTTCAGATCTGCCTGTGCTATTGTGTTATCACCCAGCATACACTTAAACAAAATATTGAAATTCCAGGATGCCTGACAGAGCCAGGGGTAGAACCAAAGAAACAAAAACTCATTGTTAATGATATTGTTTTGGTTTCTTTGAATGATGTTGAGAGCACATTAATGATGGACTCAAGGGATTTATTACAATGATTAATTCATCACAGGGATTAGTTATTTCAGAAACTAATATTTGGATTGTTGATGATCGTATCTTTGTCAAATTTAGTTTATCTGGCAGTGTCAAGAGTCAGAAGAATGTCTCATCTACAAATGGTTATCATAGGCTGCGCAATGAATAATAATCCGACTCCAGGAAACTAACAACTATATAGTAATAAAAAAATTAGCTGGTTATCAGCAGTGGAACAAAAAAAATAAATGTGACTTTGATCTTTATTGAATTTATTACGACGCTAAAACAACAAAATTATCACTGCATTTGTTTTAATGGCAGTATTCTCCTAAATACCCACAACAATTTACCATGGATAGAATTAATAGCAGTCTTGGCCACACGTTTGAAAATTATGTTGACCTGTCTCGATTATAATTGATGCCGAGGAGCTATTATCCTGTTTTCGGTTGTGTATCTTCAGTAATTACTTGTAATTGTTTACCTACAAATTCATGTTGAGGAGCAGTTGAATTTAGTTTGTAGATTGCAGCCCTTCCTTGGTTCTTACCTTTACCTTGCTGTAGATTTTGTGTGTGGTTACACTCCATCTGACAGTCACATTACCTAGTACTGGTTGTTTTGAGACAGATTCATGTATTACTGATATGTTTTTTTCAAAGTTGCATTGATGGGGGGGGTCATAGAATTTCCATGAGTAATTTCATTATTTAACGCAGCCATCATACTTGATAGTTGTGAAACACATTCATGAGATCTGCCTGAACTTTGTTCAAGGATATTTCCTGTGCTTATTGATATCCAAACAATTGCTCAGCAAGTGTTCGATTAAATTGCTCTGTGATTGCCAAGATTGAGATGAATTACGATGTGCCTTCGTCTGTTATTTCATTATTGATGTTACTGTACCAAGAAATTCTTTGCCAGTATCAGCAAGTAGCAACTGTGGCCAGGGTTCTTGTCTATATATTTGTTCCAATGCAGATTGCTGTCTTTGTCTGCTTCTTTATACTTGCAACATCAACTACAGTCAACACTTATTTGTATGTGCGTGATTGAAGTTTGCCAGTTTTAATAGTATCATGTGGTAAAAATAAAATATGTTTGATGAACCTCATTGGGAGAGTTGATATCAAAATATGTGTACTAAATTTTGTTACATGGTGGTAGATAAATTTGCCATATTGCCTGTTGTGCTAATCAATCTGCAGCAACAGAATGTGATACTTGCCATATCAGCAAGTTTACCAATCACTGCTCTATCCCTCCAATATCCTCTTGGGCTATAAAATATCAATTCCATTAGCTTTAGTTTACCTTACATTGAAGATCTTATTAAAAAAAATTAGCAAGCAATTTTCTCAGATTTATTTTTGTACAGATTTTAGAGTGTCAGATAACTTCCCATCTGTTGTATGCCGTTGTTGTAAATCTGGATTTTTATATGCAACATCTTGAATTTGGCATGCTTGATCGATAGTGTTTAATGGATCTCTCTGGGTCTTGGTTGATATTTTTTTGTCATGTTGGATAACAGGACCAGAAAAATTATATCCAGGAAGATGCTTCTTGCAGGGATACTTAGCCTCTAGAGCTTCTGACAATTTTCCCAGTGAAGCAGTGATATTTCTGCCTGTTTCATGAGAGATAAATCTGTTTTTTGTTTTACCACATTTCACACACTTGCCTGTTAGGTGCATGTTTTTTGTTATTATTTTTAATCCAATAGTAAAGGTAGGTGCTCTGCATCAAAAACAATATTTGTATTAGTTATTAACTAGAACGTAAATGTCATTGATTTCTCAGCAACATGAAAGTAAGAACCAGTCAAGCATCATCCAGTGCTACCAAAATTCTGTCAGAGCAATTATAATAGGTCCATCTGGGACTGGCAAGACACAATTGTTGCCTAACCTGATAAGGAGATGGTTCAGGTGGGATAAGTTGCACTTAGTGGGACCATCTGTAGATGATCAGTGATGCTACAGCATGCTTAAAGATTTTAACGAAGATGCAAAGTTGTTGGATGATAATTATTTTATCACCAACATCAACGATGCTCCATCTTTGAATGATCTCAATGGATGTATTAATAATCTTGTATATGATGATGTGACAATCAAATCAAATATGTTGGACAATCAAATCCAGCTCAAATATTTTCCAAAGGCAGACAAAAAAAACACATGTTACTCAGCAATATAACTGGAATCTTTTGGTTGTCTTTAATGGTGTTGATATTCACACACTAAGAAACATCCACCAAACTTGGTGTTTAGGGGATATGGGATAAGCTTAAAAACCTCATCTCAAAAGTGCAAGGAATTTCTCATGGATTTATCATGATAAATTTACATGATCCATATTTGCAATGTCACATAAAATATTTGTTGGAGAGACCAATTACTTTTTTTTTACCACATATGATGGAAGCAGAGAGGGTGAATGTCCTGGGTCAGTAAATAACACTGTAGAGGCCTTGGTTGGTTAGAGATTTCAGTTTATAATTTCAATTTATATTTTCATTTTTGTAGGAAGTATTTTAAAAAAACTTGGTCTGTTCACCCTAGGAAGTTTTATTTTCCCAAATAAATTTGGTCATCTTGAAAATCTTGTTATTGCTAATAAACAAAAGTCAAATTGATATGGAGTTTTCACCAGACACTGCTTATGTAGGTGACCTAATTTGCTTTTCAGGCTGCTAAAACAGTTTTTCCAAAAGGTGGAGCATCTGTCAGTTTTGTTTCTAGACAATAACTTGAGCTTTCATCTTCAGTCATCAGTATTAGTGGATGCCTTTCACTTGGGGTAAGGATAGAACCCGATCAGTGTAGAGGTCCATGGTTCATATCAATGTGATAGGAAGAAGAAAAATAGCTTCTACACAAAAGCTTCAGTTTTCCATCACATGTGTTTGCTACACTTTGTGAATGGTTGCACTTGGCAAAATAAGAAAGAACCCTATCAAAGTCAGTCAGAAGGTCAAAGATCAGGGTCACTAATTATGAAATGATAACAATGCTTTCTACACAGTAACTCAAGTTTTCCATCATTTGTGGTTACCAACCTTTGGGTGGGTTAAATATTAAGCCTACTTTTTTGACAAGGTCACTGGCTGAAAGATGAATCTGCATCACAGGTCTGTACCAAACTGTGGATAGCTTACACTTGCAATAAAGAAGCTTTTTTGGGGGATCAAATGGCCAATGGTCCAGATTAGCATAAATGAAAGAAGATTGGTTTCTGCATACAAATTTAAGTTATTTACAAAGAAAAGTTTTATGCACTGAATGGGCATATAATGTGCTATGAATCATACTCCTGTTTATCAATTCTTTTTGAGTTGTAGGTTTTTGATGAAAACTTTGATACTGGGATTACAAAATATACCAAACAAAAACAAAATGCCAAAACAATTGGCATAGACAAACAATATTTGGTAGACATGTTTTGAAACATATCTAGATGAGCTTATTTGATTATACAGTCACTGAAGTGTGGGGTGGATATCAGTTATTAAACTTCCCATTTTTGTGTGAAAAACTGAGCAGATTTTGCCACATGATGCAGAAAATGAAGTCTGACTGCAGGGCTGTTCAAATCCCATAGCCTGACATACTGGAGGATACATTTTTGAAGTCAGAGGTGTAAACATTTTCCAAAGCAGTAACCCAGGACAAGTGACTTTTTCCTATTTTAAACATGTTGGGCAAACACTAATTTTCATATATTAATCATGTTATCTATCTTTATCTAGCCATTTAAGGCATCAGGGCATGCTGAATGTTTGAATCTACCTCCATTTGTTTAATTCACATATTACAGTAAATGGTCCTTGATATCTGTCATGTGTAATGTTTGATTGCATATTGGGCTATCAGCCAATCAAAACATTTCAAACAAATTAATCCAGTATGAATAATTATCAATGCTTTAAGTGACCTTATGTTTACTCAACACAAATACACATGTATAGATTACCCTTTTATTTAAATTCACTAATAAATGAATGAAATCAGCACAGATGCCTGTTTCCTTTATCAGGTGATTAATGACAGCAACAAGAATATTTGTATGGCTTGTACAGAGGACAAACTTAAACATGTGGTATTGCATTTGAATCATACAATTATGTTTGAGAAGCAGTCTATGGTTTGCCTTTAAATGACGATGCATGTCATGATCACTTTAATAGAAGTAGTTGTCAAATGCGGTGATTATTTCCTTTTTGGAACAAACTTAGTTTATTAAATTATTTTCACAAATAAGGTCATAAAGAAGATTTAGAGAAGGAAAATTAATTTTAAGTTCAGCCACTGAATCTGAGGTAATGGTTTCTACAAAGAGATACAAACCAGAACCAATGGCAGCAAAAAATGTCAAATATGATGCAATTATGAGAAAAAAAATTTCATTCTCATTGGGTTGATAAGTATCCATGGTCTGAATTCATCGACTCTGAAGTAAAGATGTTTTGCACATTTGCTGCAGACAGTATCCCAAACAGGCAAACTGCTAATAGAACTTTCAAATTCAGGATTTAATTAGGCAAGTCTCATTACAGTTTTTTTTTGGTCACATAAAGCCTGTTGCAGAACAATGTATGCCTGAGACAAGCAAGCATATGCAGAAAATCCCTGAAGTTATCTACAAAGAAAAACAATTTAGAACTAAATGAAAATGAAATAAAAAAATATATAAGAATTCTCATTAACACAGACTACACTATTTCCCAATATGAAAAAAAACAACATTTTTTGACATGGAAATGTGTGTACTCCAGGAGAAGTCCTAAACTTGTCGCTAATTATAAGAAGACTCAAGGCAAAATACTTTGTTCTGTCAACTGAATAAAGTCTTGAGGAATGTTAGGGAAAGATCTGAATAACAGTAATATAATTTTTTCCATTCTTGCTGATGGAAGTACTGATGCTAACATATCCTTGCTAGAAGTAATGTATATGATACCTTGACAGTGAAAAAACTAAAAAATTAAACTCTTTGAAGAAATATGTTATATATTCTAATTTTTAATATTGATTTAAAATACATGCATCTTGTCTAACCTAGGCAACAGATTGAAATTTGGCAACTAGTGAAAATGTGGATAAGACACGAGACAAGTGGCTGAAATAGCAAACAACCCTGGATTGATATGTTGCATGCACATGTAGATAACCTAGTTATACTTTTATGTTGCATAAGGAATTTTCTCATTTTTATATTAAATTTTTGAACTAGTTCAACTCTGATTGTTTTTGTTAGTGGCAAACGTATTTAATAAATCAAAAATTGAATCTAGTTTCCCTTTGTTCTCATTTTCAGAGAAGGAGAGAAAGGATTCCAGAAGCAGAGGAATCAACTGAACCCAAGAAGACCTCATTTTCATGGATTCCAATTATTATTGTTGTTTCTGCATTTCTTATTGCAGGAATAGTGGTGTACAAGAAACATGGGAAAAGATAAAAGTTTTATTCATTGTAGATTTATTCTATCATAAATAGGGAGAATGGTGACAACAAAATGTTTGCTAAACCTCCCATTATTAGATGTTAACTTCATGCATTTGGTAAAAAAATTTATAGTTGTCTTCCTTAAAGTTTAAATTTTTTTATGTTTGTGTATTTTTTGTTGATTACTGTTTTGATGTAGATTTGCCTCCATTGGGTGGAATTATCATGTTGTTCAAATTCATATTGTTCATATTGAAAGTATTTTCTTGTTTCATGCAACAGTTCACTACTATTTTTTATATGAAGTTTCTGTTGTAATATAACACTCACATGAAAATTTACAGTGCTTTGAGTGTAATTGGTGTGAAAAGATTTGATATTTAAAAGAAATGAAGAATGTGAGTTGTATTAATTTAGAAAATGAGTGTCGTTTTAGCTTCAAAAACAAAGCATGAATTGTTCAGGCAGAAATTGTTTAACTGCAGTATAATAAAGATGCAACTGGAAGCCAATTGTGTCTAATGCTTTTGAGAATGGTTTTTGACCTCTGTAGTAACGGTATAAAAAAGGACCAGATTTGAAAAACTCCAAATATTCATAAATATGCCACATATTAGTAAGCAAGGGTAAGAAAGAAACTAGCATAGGTGTACATATCTATCTGCCATATTAAAATGTGTATAATTTATTCACTATAGCATATAATTGAATTTCATGGTGTTTGGGGGCCTAAACAGGACGCATTGAGCATTTGTGGATGCATCCTGGTTGATATTCATACTGCTCAACATAAGTATTTGCAGTTAAGAAACATGACAGCTATATTCACATAAAACACCCCCAGTTGTGAAATTGTTCAAAATATGAGCTCCATGTATGTTTCATTCATGCACAGTATTGCTTTATTGTTAAAAGTTAATACAAACATCTGCACCAGTTTAGTCCTAAGATTTCAAATATGATTACTGAATGACATACATTTAAATGCTTCCTAGCACCTTTAGTTTAATACTTAATTTTAATCCAGTCTCAGAAATGTTATTACTCTGTTAATAATTGCAACACTAATGTGTGGATTTGATTTCAATAAATTCAAAATATGAAAACTGAAAATCTTGTTTTGTTGTATATTTGCTCTTTAATAGGTGCTGGATAATACAGGTTTTCTGATTTTGGGCTTGGGCTCATTAAAATTAGGAAGAACAGTGCACAAAAAAAAGTTTTTGCATTTGTAAGAAAAACAATCTCCCAGGATTTTAATTTTGTTTAACACAGTTTTATTAAGTTTGAATATTTAGCTCAGCTGGCTTCAAGGCCAAGTAGCTATGATAAGAACAACAATTGCCATTTACAATGTTTCAAAGACAGCCAGACCAATTTTGCATAGATCCTCCTGGTATAAAGATCCTTTCAAAATTTACACAAATGATGCCAATCCACTATCAAATATGGCCACCATTACTAAAAATAGAAAAACCATTGAATGATGACTTCTTAAAAAATCACAAATAAGAATTTGATTAAATTTGACATCAAGCATCCTGGCATGAAGACCTTTAACTTTGTTCAAAAGATGCTCAAGTGCCCTTACTATAAATAGAGTGTGATTACATTTGTTTGAAAGGGTTTATCTTCATGAATTTTTGTGTTATTCATTTTACATTGTTTAACTTTACCTTTAGTTAGCAACATATAGCCACTGTTGGAGCTGAGGTTGTTGTGGGTTAATGTAATTTTTCAGCACACTATAAATTATATGCAGCAGCCAGTATAACTGGTGGAGGAAGAACAACTGACCCATGGGAAGCTCCTGGCAAGCTTTCCCAAGAGGTGAGATGGCAGTGGTCGGTAACAATTTCTCAACATTTGCCAAATAGATTGGATCAACTTTTGCTTTAAAAAAATTTGGTACAAATGAGGTAAATCTGCCATCAGATATGTCTGCTATTACAAAAATGGAAAAATAGAGTCTATATGGATATAAATATTGTGAATATGTAAGCTTTGAAACTGAAGGAGTATGGTATTTTAATAGTTTCCATTTACTATTTATTACTGTTGTCTCTCTTTGACAAAGTTTCAGTTGAACATGGTCAGTAAGGTACAAAATAGCATGAAGGGCTGAAATCTTTCTCATAGTGAGGCATATTTTATTTTGATCATGAGGTGCAAGCAAAGTGCAATGAAATGCATATGTCTCCCTCTTAAAAACAAAACTATGGAAAAAGCATTTTAGCATCAGTGATGCAATTTCCCTATTGCTGGTCATTTAGAATAGCATACAGTGATACCATTAATGTTCATGAAACCAGAAGTTACTAAAGTTTCATTCTACACAATATCAGATTTTATCTCGTATGTATCACAATAAATTTTCAGGTCAGGGTCTTTAAATGTAGCTAAAGATACATAATTTATTTAAATTATTTTGTGTGAAATGAATTAGGTACTTTTAGCTACATTTAATAATGCTCACCTGAAAAGTTACAGATAGGATAAAATTCATGATACTTTGTGGAATGAAATATAATGAAAAAGATAAATGGATGGAAAATTTTTAAAATTTGCAAATTTGACTTGTATTCGGCCTCATCTTATAGGCCAGCAAATATAGTAACCGTAATTGAACAAAAGTTTCACTACTTTTCTTAAATTGTTAAATAAATCATAGTGTTGTATCCTGATATTTATTACTGATGCAACAAATAATATAATGATATTTTTGAGGTACAAGTTAAAAGACAAATGTTGCTATGGTTTTATTGAGCATCCTAAACTTTACCATGAGCACCCTTCATGGAAGAATGGATGGATTTCCTATCTTTAGTAGATGGCCTGCTCTTTTAACTTTACACCAGCACAACCAGTGGTTATGTGACCTGTGACAGTTAAACCAGTTAAGAGAAGAACTACTAAACTCTTTTTACCAATATATTTTACAGCTGAATTCAGCCAAATGTTAAACTACAGCTTGTAAGGAGGTTGTGGTGATGTCAAGAAGGTCATGTGGTCATCTGGGCAGCAGCCACTGAACCTACTAGGTTCAATCCCTGTCTCTGCAAGACAAATTCTGGAAATAAACACTCAGGAAGGTAGATTAGACATACCAGCCAACAGCTTCTGTTATAGTTTGGTTCAAAATGTTACAATCAAAAGTGGGGTTCATATAGATCACTCATTTAATGACCTGAAACCAAAATCCCCTCTGCCATGATGCTTTAAAGTGTTGGAAATCTTGGAGCAGTAACCTTTACTAGTAATTGGGGTTTATCTTTTCTCCTCAAACAGATGAGAAAGAAATGAGCTAGACGTGTGAATCACACACTCAAAAGAGACGTCATTTACTTTTCACCAGTCCCTGAACAAGTACCAATTTCCTTTGTACATTTCTATCTAAAGTAGGAAGCCTTCCGACTTGCAAGATTTCTCTCCACAATTAAAGATAGAAATTACTTCCTTTGCATAGTTCTCCCAACAGGAGTCCGGCATGAAGGAGGAGCTGGTTCAAATGGGGATGAAATACCTGTGATTATGGTTGCTTGAGCACATACTGCATGCCAAGAGTTTTCTGGGCACATATTGCTAGAATAAGTAGATCACTTGTTCTGAGAGAGGCTATCAGAACCAGTTTGCAGTTCTGATACTGTTATTTCAATATTACATTTTGTACTAGACAGTAGGGAAACTGGTAAAGGCCCCAAACCCATCCCAACTGATTGGAAATGTGGCACAGGCATCTTGGTCTAGAGACAATGGTGGGCAACTTGTGGTTCTATCTTGTTTGTCATCGTATACCCTCAAAGCACACACATTAGGTAAATGATCAATTGACAAATGGACTATTCTGTATCAAGGATTTAACCCTTGTTTGACATAGTCATCCAGGGTGTTGAGCCTGCCAAGTATGTATCTAATTTGCATGGTTATATGTATCTGGGAGTATCAGCATAGAAGCTTTCAAATCAAAATGCATTAATCTAATGTTGGAAGCTTGGTGGTTAATGCATCCAAATGTATCCTACACCTGTATAATGAAAAAGTTACTGGTAGTTGACTTTCTAAGAAAATGTTTTAGAATCATGGAGGTTTTCTGACAGGTGGTCTGAAATTTCATTTATTTATTTATTTTTATTTTTTGGAGTGAATGTTCCTCATACTCCAGGTCTACTGAGGCCTTGACCTTTTAGACCTTACTCACATTTGGCAGTGACAGACATTCTGGGACTGGCAACACTTGTTTTGACAGACACCTTGAAACTAAACTCAGTTCATTCCAGTTAAATCCAAGTTTGTTAAAGCATTAAGGGTATTCCAATACTCACTGAGTCATCATCATCTGGGCCTACATCCTTGACCATGTAAAACTTTCTAACTTGGCACAGACAAGGCAGTGCCATCGTCCATAACAGGTATTCCAAAAGATAAGCTGTTCATCAGTAAATCTCTGACTGAAATGGCTGAGCAAAATTCTGCTGGTATGGACAGTCAAATAGTGTGATGGCTGGATGGTCATCTTGACAGCCAGTCATAGAATCTCCCATGTAGGTGTGGTGAAACAGATGGGTCGGTTAGACTGATCCACACATAGTTTGACATTATTTGTAGCTATAATTATGTGAAGGGAAGTTAAAATGTGTCGTCAAAATTTATTAAAAGCCCAATGTGCCCAGAATTATGTGTTTGATGGACATGCTTAGACACGCAATAAGATTTACACCCGATGTGCTGCACTCAAATTAGGAACTCTACACTATAAGGTCCACACTTGTCACTATATATGAAATGCCCCCCCCTCAATAATTGAGTAACATCACATTCTGCAGCCATCAACAGATTAGTGGCTCAAGTAGTATCTGGGATCAATTCAGGGATGGCAACTCTGCAACCCCATGTTCTTCCCAATTTGCTTAAGTAATTGTTGCCGTTGGCATCATAGGCCTGATTTTGGAGATGGGAGTCCATTATGACATCTCCCACTATTCTCACAATGTCATTTTCGAGTGAAGGTTCCAAATGTCACATTTTGCTTTTAGCATTTTTTCATAACAGTGGAACAGATACTTTCTGACCAAAGACTGCATTACATTATTGCTTTGAAATGCTTATCACACAGTCTTTACACTTTGCCTACAGTATGCGCAGTTTAACATTTTTTAATATTATATCATGTTAACATATCACTTTGTTTCATTCTGATTGGACCAAAAAAGCCCATGAAATTATTGTGTAGTATTCTCTTTACTGACTGGCTGCGATCATTGGAAAATGTTTTCAATGCCGCCTTCTGTAATATCATGCTTTCAATGAAAATTTTGGCCACCATTTTTCATCTAGAGTCATGAAAGGAAATTGAGGAACAATTATTTCAGCTGTTTGAATTTGGACAGTTTACCTCAATGGGTTTGTTATGTATAACAATATGATCATAAGAAAAATGGCTTGAAACTCCAAGCCAAGAACAGCAGCAAAAAGTAAAGCTAAGGGTAGACTGATCCACACATAGTTTGATAGCAAGTCTGTGTGTGTGTGTGGAAATGTGAATTTGGAATCATAGACTAAGACAGAAGATTTCCAGATATTATTAGGATACATCAAAAGACATAGCAGACATCACAATCCAGTCCACTGGCACATTAGCATATTCAGGCACATCAACACTATTAGAATTTAATTGGAATACCAATGGAATTTGGAATTCAGTTTGAACTTTATACATTCAGGCTTGTGATAAAATTTGAGACTATTTCAGTTGTTCTTTCATAAGACTTAGTTCTTTTACAAATTTCATTTTGTATTTTAGGGAAATTAATTATTTGTAGAATTTTTCAAAACCTAATGGCTTTCACTCTTTTCTGTAACTTAAAGATCATCAAGTCATAACAGAAAACTGGTGGTTCATGTATGGGATACAAATTTCAATAAAATATTTTAGAAAACTTTGTTTTTGAAAATTAAATACACTTTGTTTTGGAATTTTCTATGTCTCAGGCATTTTAATTTAACATATTTGACAAATCAATAGTGAAAAAATTTTTTTTACAATGTCATCCAAAGCAAAGAACTTTATTTTAAAAGACAGGAGGGGTTAGATTCCTTAAAAAAAAAAAGATGAATTACTCCTGCCAGCATGGCAGAAAATATGATCTCTGAGGCAAATGCTTTATTAACATAAATAAAAAATAATTTGGTCCAATACTTGGTAGAAAGGAATTTTTTGGACAAAAGTGCTTTAGGTTTGATTAATACCTCTTTATCAGGCTTTGAAATAAAAGTACTGTAATTGAAATTAAAACAAAAGATGGAAATAGTATTAAGATAGTTTCAACTTCAGAAAGAAGAAATGTAGCTTCGGAAGGAAGAGAGACAAAAGCCATCAGAGAAAGAAGAATTAAATTCAGCTACAGAAAGAAGAAAGAATTGCAGTTGCAGAAAGAGTAAAAACAGAAAAACAGTAGACTAATGCATATGCAAAAAGAAAAGGAAGAGAGGGAAGTACAGATGCAGAGAGAAAGAGAAAAGGAAGAAAGGGAATTTCAAGTTAGATTAAAGAATTAGAGATGGCAAATGGAAAGCACTCTTCCCATTACACACAAGTTCAAATGTGACATACTAGAAATATTAGGTTAGTACCACCTTTTAAAGAAAAATAAGTAAATATTTTCTTCATTTTGAAGAAAAAAAATTGCTGAAAATTTGAAATAACCAACAGTATGAAACTCTATTATTGCAAAGTGTTTTTATTGGCAAAGCTTGCAAAATCTATACTCTGCTGTCAGTACAACAAAGTGCTGATTATGTTGCAGTTAAGGAATGTATCCTGAAGGGTTATGAGGTATCTGAGGCATATCAACAAAGGTTTAGGAACTGTCATATTGAAAATGAACAGACCCATGTTGAATTTGCAAGAGAGGAAGATCAATTATTTGATAGGTGGTGCTCAACCAAGAAGGTGGTTAAGAGTATGATAACTTCAGACAACTCATATTAATTGAAGAGTTCATCCACAGTGCTAATGAGCAAGGAGTTGATATTTTAGAAAATGTTGCTTGTAATCCTTGACTCACTAAGTTTCTTTTGTCAATAATACTACCTCTCAGCAGTTGTTTGGTAAAAGATCATTTCAGATTTACACAAGCACTTCCAAATCTCAATCTGGCACAACTTTTAGGAGTCAAGTTTCTGATAAGACTGATCCTTATCTCTTTCTATGTGCACCTATTGCAAGAAAAAGCACATTATTTCAGATTTGAGTTTGTGTGATTTGGCTTTTTAACTTAGCTTTAACAATTTTTCAGTTATATTGCTGCAGTGTGGCAGTTTATAGTAATGTCAGGACTGGGGCATAAGGCTGCAGACATCTAGCATGATGTTCCACCCAGTCACAGTATCCTAACACCAGAATGCATTGACCAGTCCTACCACTAAATTCTAATGCTTGGCCCTAGTAAGGCATCTGTTAGTTTCATTTTTAGTCTTTGGTATGACTCATTTGGGGATCAAACTTGCGACCTCCCACATCTTAAGTGGATGCTCTAATCACTAGGCTACCAGAGCGGTCTGATTGCAGTTTGAAAAATATGCACCAGAATCAAGACAGACCAATTCCAAATGCTCTTATTTGTAAGTGATCTAGGTAACAGTAATGTATTAAAAGCAATACATTTGTTGGGTCAAACAAATCCATCTGATTTTATTTATGTCAAAAGGTTTTATATCACTTACTAGTATTATGCCAATCCTATTCATCTTAAAAGTTTATGAGTCACAGGAACTTATCAATCTTTTCTCATCAGCTATTTCTCTGAATCTTCTAATGTAAGTGTTTTTATTCTGGGAGCACGTTTTCCAAAATGAACAAATACAATAAACCATAATACTGAAATTGTTGATTCCCAAATGTAACAGCATCCATGCAGACTAATCATCTCAAACAATAATGTTTGAAAAAAGAAATTCAATATTTGCTGAAGAATGATTTCATAGAAGCAAGTAAACGTGACTCGAGTTCACCATGTGATGTGCCAAAACCATATAATACCTTCTGAATGTGCACCAACTTAAGAAAAGTGAACACTGTGACCATATCAAATTCATTTCCACTGCCAAAAACCGACTGCATTCACAAAATTTTAATTACAAAATATGTCACCAAATTTGACCTTTTAAACAAATGGCAAATTCCACGGAAAGGGCAAAGGAAATTTCATCACTGGGATTAAGGTTGTGTTAAGAGGACCACCAAACAATCTGATCTGAAATGATGATCATTTGGGATGATGGAAAAGGCATGCAGCTTACTCACCTTGCATGCAGAAGCTATCAGGAAATCTGTCTTTTAAGAGAGTAAATTTAGCAAAGCATAGGAAAGATATTCAAATTTATTTGAATTGAGCTATGTTAAAATCCAAGACAGATTCCATTTTGGAGACAGTATTTCTTGGTATGGCACCAGACCTTAAAAAGGTGCTACTTTCCCTCAAAGGTTTAAATTGTTTGGCAAGGCTGCCATAATAAGAAACAAGTGTGCAAAAGAAGACAGTTTGGGCATCAATGAAACACCTGTGACCATGGTTGCTTGAGAAGATTCAGGCTGGTTGCAATCTTCCTAGGTAGATCTATCACTAGACTGAGTAGACTGGTTACCCAGGATTTGTTTTATCTGAGAGTGTCTATCAGACTTATCTTGTATCTCTGACCCTCTCACTTCTAAATTATGAGGTGGTGGTGCTTAACGCCATTTTTCAGCACACGATAGGCTATACATGGCGGCCAGTATTAATGGTGGAGGAAGAAACCGGGAAATCACCAGAAAGAACCACCGACCCACGAGAAGCTACTGGCAAGCTTTCTCACATATCCACATTCGCCGAATCTTAGACTCGAACACATGCAGACAGCGGTGAGATGGTTGTGATCCGTAACGGACAGCGCTTTAGACCACTCGGGGCTCCCTTCTAAATTATATTTGGTATCAGGACTTGGGGAGGGTAGACAAATGCCCACAACCCCTGCCAACTGATTGAGAGTGCATCCACGGCCAAGCTTCTGGATCTGGGACTGGAATTGGGACTGAATGTGGGTAACTTGTTATTCCACCTTGCCGCAGAAAGGTTCATCAATCAGACCCTCCAAAATGAACACAGACTGATGGAGAGACCATTCCATGTGAAGGACCTGACCTCTCCTGGATAGTGTCCATCAAGACATGGGAGTCTGCCTGATATGAATTTTGATATGGAGATTGTTGGACCAATATAGAAACTGCCAAATCAGAACAAATGTTTGGGTGATTTGGTACCCTTCTGTTTAAAGAGATAGGTCAACACCATTATAAGATGTGTCATTGTGCAAGCAATGTCATTTGTAAGGGGTGCATGATAAGAAATATGAGTGGGCTCAAATCTGCTGCATGAAATAATCTGAGAAGTTGCAAGAACTCTTACTGAAATTCAAGTACTGTTGGAAGTGGATTTGATGAGTTCAACGATTCTGATTACACACACACACACACAAGGAAGCTGGATCAGATTCTGGATGGGGAAAAACTCCATGAAATTATGCATCAGTCGGATCAAAACTGAGGGCATACTAATCCTATCTAGAAATTTTGGAGGTATAATAAATTGGTTTGTGGCAACTCAATTTATTGATGGGCCTCAACTTGTTCACTTTCAAAATAAGAACCAGCCTTGAAAAAAACTTCAAAAATGGTGGTATTTGCACAATCTCCACTACTTGTTTTTTTATCACTATTGAGGAAAGGCAACCTGATCCTGATCTAATATTATGTCCATGAAGAGGGGAGAAGAGTAATGGGGAAGTGATTGGATAAATGAAATCTAAAATCCCTCCAAAATGACTTGGATCACCCAATCTTTCTGAGGGAATAGGGAGATCCATTAGACTGAAATTGCAGGAGTTTGCCATCCACAGGGAGGTTGTCTGCAGGTGGTGGTGAGTGTAGGTAAATGTTTGCGGTTAGGAAGCTTGAATGCAGAGAAATTTTGTTAATGCTTAACATTCCTTCACACTGGCAGGGCTGAGTGTTTCCAAATGTCTGTGTGGGTTGAGCAGTGAGTTGGAGGGGCAGTTTAGACTTCTTAAATTCTATCCCCCAAAAAACAGTGGTGATCCAAATGGGGTCATCCAATGAGTGAGGGAATGATGTGGTTTGAGTGATGAAGACTGCAGACATGTATCACATCATATAGGTTTTAAGTTGGCCAATGCTATCAAGGCACTGGCCATGGTATTGTGAGCTGCCCAGTTGACTCTCATCACCTCTTAAGCATGGATATTGCTGGAGTTTGGTAGATTGCTAATGAAGTCAAATCAAACATGGAGGACCTTCTGACATTTCAAACTATTTTGGACTTGGCATGGAACACATTTTTATACACTTTATAATACAGTGGAGCAGACTTGTGAACTGCTGCTAAATTCTTGTTGAGATCTTGGAGATCAAAACCGAAACCATCCGAGTTAGTTTTATACCAGCAAGAAGGCAATGTTGCTGGAACGTGGCTTTCTAGGAAAGCTCTAGAATCTCCCAGATCCCCCATTTTACCCCAAACCTGGTCAACAATCTCCTTAATTTCTGTTGATTGGGGAAATAGTCAAAAGGACATCATCTCTTTTTCCTTGCTGAAATCTATTTACACATTAACTTTACAATCATGACTATCAGTAGGGGGTGTTGAGCATCCTGAAGTGGCAAATACCCTATAAATTTCCTTGTCTGCAGCTTTAAAGCTGAATTCAGTCCATTCCATGGTTCGAACTGAAAATAGTTGAAGGAACTTTGCTGCACTCACTGCATATCGAGTCCCATTCTAGGTCTATTTGTAGTTCAGGATAAGTCATGCTGATTGGCATCAATGATTCTGGCCCATCATGTTTGAAGATGTCACAAGTTTTGCTTTGTGGATGAGCAATGAACATTCAGAAGTCTGGCATTACTGGAACTGTCAGCTGGTTTGCCCAGATGGTACAGATATCACTTGTATTTGCTGCTCCAAAGGCATGACTAGATGTACATATTTCTCAATGAAATCTTCTGCAAAGTAATGGTCAATTGCTGATGTTGTGGCTAGAAGGACGAATCTGTACATCCTAGGCTGGAAAAGGTCTCCAAGTCAGGAGAGCTGGATGGATGGCACCAGCTGGATGGCTTTGAACAGTGTGACTAAAGGATTTTCTCTGTACAGAACAATATTCATATATGGATAAAGAACAGCTTAAGGTCAGAAAAATCAAAAGATGAATGCTATTACAACCAAAGGCAATAGCTTTTAATTGCTGCTTTTCCTGAATAGATAGTCATTTATACATGGGGTTTTCACTCAAAGAATTCTTGTATCTAGTTGGTCCTACATAAAATATGGTACCTAGCTGATGCCATCTTCAAACTCTTGTCAATGCTGCTCCAAATTATCATATCAGCATGTGGTTTTCACTAGGAGACTTTTTATGATGTCATGCTAATCATAAGTAGAAATGAACTGACTTTACATTCAATATGATTGCCATAATAAAATCTTGTCATCAGAGCTGTACTTGAACTTAAAGTCATATATACGTGAGGTTTTCACCAAAAGAATTCATATGATGTCCAGTTTGTTTTAAATGAAAATTGTGCCAATCTGATATCCATTATGGCCACCACATCAGCCATTTTGAAATTTTTGTTTTATTGTTACTCCTCCTGAATGGAAAGTCATATCCTGAAACATTGTTATCTCTACTCCTCTCCTAATGGAGGGTATATCAACATGAGATTTTCATGAATAGACTTCTTATGGTACTTAGTTGGTCCTAAATCAAAATGGCGCTTGTTGTACATCCAATATGACTGGCATAATGACTGTTTTCGCTATTTCATAAATCAAAGAAGTGATATTCATATATTAAATATGGCTGCCACAAAGCTCTCATAAATATCTTGTCACTACTCCCCTGAATGGATGATTATTAGGACATGGTTATCACCAAGTTCTAAATGAAAATGGTATCAGTTGTACATCCAATATGGCTACCATGGTGACTGTTTCAAACAATCTTGTCATCACTACTTCTCTTGCATGGATGATCATTGTGACATTAGGTTTTCACCAGACGACTTCTGATGTCTACTTTGTCCAAAATGAAAATTATGCCCAGCTGACATGCATAACTGCAGCTAATTATCTTGAATTCTGGGAATATTTGGGATCCAGTAGTATTTCTTGCCCATTTTTCATTTCTGCTACCATACAAATGCTCCAAGAAACCACCCATACTGTGAAATGTAATTCTTAGAATTGCTTAATACACTTGAACCATCTATAGCTAAATTTTGATGTAACTTTCAGATATACATGTCCAAGTAATTTTTAAAAATAGGTATGTTTTTTCATTCAATTCTTTGTATAGCAAAATGCATGGTTCCTGTATCTTTGATGCAAATGTGTTTTACCAGATTTTGAAACAGCAATCTCTGAAGAATTTAATTCAAAAACACTTAAAAAATGGGAACCATTTTCATAATTTCAACTTCCTTAGAATGACTTTATATTACGTTTCTACTATAACACAGTCGGAAATTTTTGGTAACTTAAATGTGAATTAAAATGCTACAATTATGACCAATGAATATAAGGGTCATAACTGACTCAAAAACAGGACAAATAAAAGATGTAAGAGAATGATTACAAAACCAACTTATTGTTATAGAACTTTTTAGTCTGAATTTAGATAATATAAAATAGGAACAAAAACTGTTACCGTGTCTTTATTTCAAAGAAAGCTTTCAACATGAACTTTATCTTTTTAAAATATTAATAGTCAATATGTAAACAAAATCTATAAACTCATCATTATACTTCCAAATTTAAATTTAGTTTTTTAATACAAATCTGAATTTCTATAGAATATAAACTTCTATAAACTTTGGGCAAGAGGTATTTGACAAACTTCATTGTGAAACTTTAAGTGGAGCATTGAGTTCTAATCTTCAGATCACTGTTGTTAATGGCAGTGCAGATTTAAAATTCTACCCAAAAATAATTCCAGGTTATCTTGTCTTCATAAAGTCTGCTTTCCAAGTTGATGAAATATGCCTTTACTGTCAGAAGTGCTCACAGTTGGAATTTTCTGCAGTCCTCATCTACTCTTCACACCTAAAACATAAAAAAGTCCTAGTCAAACATATAGCTTGAAATACTTGTCTTACTTAGCTTGCTTGCCCCTTTAATGAACACATAATTGCACATATAAATGTGCACATTCAATTTTGACAAGTTTTATATGAAAGGGATGTTCTATTAATACATACATTGTTGAGTAGTCTCCCATAGGGGTTGTCCATTAATTATGTCAACAATATTTAGGCAAAAATTTTTACCCTTCCCCCACCTTGTCAACAACTGTCAAACTTTCAGTGACCCCCTATCCAATAAAATTATGTCAAAAGCATGAACCCTCCTACAAATTAACAATATTTTATATGGCTGGCTTTTATGATAAAAATAGAATTATGGAAATCCATGTGTATATGACCATCCATTCAGTTGACAAGGTGACAAGATTTTTAATATGACCATTCTGGCAGCAATATTAGATGTACAGCTGGCAACATTTATATTTATGAACAATGAGTTATCATAAAAGGTATTTTGAAGAAAACCTCATGTTGATCTGGCCATCCATTTGGAAGGTTAAGATATTTTTAAGATAGCCATACTGACCTTATTTTTATTTAGGTGAGCTATAAGAACCCGTTTGGTGAGAACATGATGTCAAAATGACTTTCCATATAAAAGGAGTAGCAATTAACAAGATTTTCATGATGGCCACTTGGGGCCATAATGGATATCAGATTGGATGCAAGATTGGCACCATTTCCA
This sequence comes from Potamilus streckersoni, assembly GCA_016746295.1. Classification (NCBI taxonomy): domain Eukaryota; kingdom Metazoa; phylum Mollusca; class Bivalvia; order Unionida; family Unionidae; genus Potamilus; species Potamilus streckersoni. The sequence continues at coordinate 271,430 of JAEAOA010000520.1, read as the reverse complement.
TTCAGGACCAACTGGACATGATAAGAAGCTGTTAGTACAACCCAATGCTGATACAGGAGTACTAATAACAAGATTTTCAAGATGGTTATTATGGCATCCATAATGCATGTATGAGTGCACAATTTTCATTCAGGACCAACTAGACATCATAAGAAGTCTTTTAACGAAAACCCAATGTTGATATAACCATCCATTTAAGAGTAGTATCAATAACAAGATTTTTCAAATGGCATCAGTAGCAATCATACTGAATGTCTGAGCAGTACCAATTTCACTTAGGACTAGATAGACCATAGGATGAATATATGTGCAAACTTTCAAGGCAGTTTAGAGGGGCAGTGACAACAAAACTTCTAACAACAGACCACATCATAAATTCTTCTGGTCTATGATGAGCAGAGCTAAAAAATGAAGTGAGATTAATAAAAGCCACCTGATAACTTAACAAAAACCTTAAAGAAAAAAAGATCTAAGTTATTTTAAAATATGAGATGGCATTAATAGAAGTTATCCAATGCTTTGGTGTGGGATAGGGCAAAATTACAGCGAGGGATCTAAATTTGTTGGCTTGAATTAACTTTGCTGAGTTACTTGTCTGCATATTTTGACACTTGGGTGGAATTTCACTTTCCCACACAAAGGCATATAATATTTTCTTTTCATTTCTGTATCAAACCAGTAAAACTCTAATGATCATGCCTTGGTTTCACCAGAATCTCAAACTTTCTCTTCAAATTACAATTTCATAGTAATTGATTGCGATATTTGAGATGCCAATATTTTGCTTGTGATACTTGAAATGACAATATTTTATGCCACTAAAAAAACAATAAATACAGCAAATACCTTGTACTGCAAAGTTTTATCAACTAATGGCATTGTTCAAGTTCTGCTATTGAAATAAGTGCAGACCTGCCAACGCAAGCAAGACCATCTCAGTAAAGGCAGTCAATTTTGTTATGGCTGCTTTTATAAATTTAGAAAAAGTGTAACTTAAAATGTTAAGTATTCAAAATTGATGTAGCAATGGTAAATATTATGTTCAACTGAAAAGTTTCATAAATACACATAGACCTTATTTACATCCAGTACAGTTGCACACATTTCAGTTCTAAACCCTATACAGCTTAATGGCTTGTTGCCATCTCTCAACTTGATATAATTCTTAGAAAATTTATTTGATTTCACATGACGATGGCAATCTCTTGAAAACATATGTAAATCAATAAATGGTTTTCAATAAATGTAACACATTCTGTAAGCCTTCATGCTACAGCTTTTATTCATAAGAATCTAAATATTCTTTTATTCTTCTGTGCAGATTACCACTTTTTAAGAGGCTTATGTTCCCTTTTATTTTCAACTTACATTGCTTGTTGAATGCCATTTTTAAAAAATGTATGCAATTTAAAGCATCAGTTGTACTACTGTAAATTTGGTCTGGTTTTCTGATTAACTTCACTAAATCTAATGTGAAACCCGGATCTAAATTAACATTGGATGAGCCAATTATTTGGATTTTACAGCAACATTCTTATTTCCACAGTTTTTGCTCTTATTCTATAAGTCTGTATTTTAGGGGTCATTTTCATAAGACATATGGCAGAATCATAAGGTTTGTCAGGCCTGCAAGAGGCTCAAGTGGGCATGAGATCTTTCACCTAGCTGACATCAGCTAATAGCCACATGCAAGAACAACTGGCAAAGATATCTTTGTGTGAGTGAGTGAGTGAGTGAGTGAGTGAGTGAGTGAGTGAGTGAGTGAGTGAGAGAGAGAGAGAGAGAGAGAGTGAGTGAGTGAGTGAGTGAGTGAGTGAGTGAGTGAGAGAGAGAGAGAGAGAGAGAGAGAGAGAGAGAGAGAGAGAGAGAGAGAGAGAGAGAGAGAGAGAGAGATATTCATTCCCAGTAAATATATGCAGATTAAGGAGGTCTCCATATAACTGAATCATGAAACTTTTTATTTTCATAGCATATACATGCACAGTGTAAATTTGCTAGCTGTACATGTACTATATATTTAATAAGGTTGAAATAAGTTAATGAATTCATCTATTGATTTGTGTTATTTCACTTTTATTATAATGGCAGATATTTTGGCAAATAATTTTTTTTACGCTGGCCAGTATCTCTACTCATCTATGTTTGAGAGTATCATCATCATAATAATGTAAAAAGTATAATGAAAGCAAATTGATTTCTTGTTGTTAAATGCCACTTCCAATTTCTTTTTTTAACAAATTATTTCCAGATTATTGAAGTTTTGTAGTAATTTTATGCGTTAGTCCTGGATTTTGGTTTCCAGATCCAAAATGCAGATTTCTGGATTAGCAGAGGAAATTAATATTTAGGAATTTTGTTCCTGCTTAACTAGGTCCAGACTGAAGATTTCCAGGTAAACATAGTCTGGATGAAGAAGCTTCATCTTTATATATATATTGTCCTAACTACACACAAAATTTATAACTCACCATCAGTCCTACTTATGGAAACTGTCACATATGTTTAATAACTTATTAAATCTTTTTAAAATCAGGTAAATAAAATGGAATTGAATATTTCCTTTTTCTTGATGGGGTTTTCTTGCATTTGACCACTCCTTATCAGAAACTTATCCACATGTTAAACTTTCCACATGCTTTAACTAAAGTTTGCCAGCAGATGCAATGGACACATACTCAACAGTGAGTGTCCATATCTCTTCAAAAGACAAATGGGAAAACATAATACATTTACCAGATCACAGGCATTCAGTTTTAAGTCAAGGATGAAAGATACCACTACCATGCTGGTTTGTGGACAAATGAACATTTATATGCATTGTGTCTTTAAGGGTTCAACTTGAAGGGAGGATTATATAGAGACTGTGATTACTTAATAACAGAATTACTATAATATAATGTTTCCATTACAAGTCACCTTGAAATAAGAACTGACTTATCTGGTTATTTAAATTTTACTTAATAACACTGCATTTATGACAAAAGAATATAAAATATTTATAGGTTACTGCATTTGTATGGGAAAATATGAAGTTTTTCAGATGGTTATACTGCATGACTTTGGGAGTGCAATATTTTCATCTGACTAAACAAGTTCATATTTTCCCATACAAATGCAGTGACCTTTTTATTATATGCTCATTTTCTTATTCTTCCCAATGCTTAAATATATTCAAAATATTACACCACAATAAACAAAGTAACAGAATGTATGCCATTTTCCAAACTAAATATACAAGCGTAGCTGCATCATTACACAACGTAAGTTTCAAAAGAAAATGGCGTTTGGTCTACTTAAAATGAAATTTGGTTTAATATTGTTAATGAATGTGCATTGCAACAACTTTTCCATTTCATCTGGAATGAATATGTTTTGGTAATTTTGTTGATTCAATGCAATTTTGTGATTATGGTCTGGATTTATCTACATGAAGCAACTTACATAGGATTCCAGCAGCATCTGCTAATTTAATCGTCTTGAAGTGTGTGGACCTCAAGATGAGTGTTTCTATTCTGTCATTGAATGATTCAGATCATAACATGGGAGAATTTTGAAACATTTCAATTGCAATTATTGAAAAGATGCTGTGGAATTTAAAGTTTGTTTCATTTTAAGTGCATTAAGGAGGATGTAATTGCACTTGGAATACACTTGAAATTTCAGTATAATCTTGAACTGTGTGATCAACTTTGAGAACCCATGATATGGCTCATGTAATTCGGATTTGCAGAACTAAGAATTTAGTACATTTTGAGGAAATTCAGGATGTAAAATTGTTAAGTGTATTTTTGCCATTTTTTATTACAAGCAAAAGAAGAAAGTTTATGTCTTATTACTTACATGCTATTGTGAGGATCCTGTATGGCATCTATAACTAGCCTAAATCTGAAACATTGTATCAAAAAAGTTAATGCAGAATGTTCCAAAGCAGTGTGTACGTCTCAGTCTATGAAATATTTGCTTCTATGTGGCAGTACATGAAATATCTGCTTTAGTTCATTCATAAAAAAATTGTTTACGTTAGAAAATAGTTCATTTTTCGCATACATATAGCATGAATACGGCACGAGGTGTGCAATATTGGAAATACTGAACAATTTTCATAATTTAAAGCTAACGGAGAAAAAAATGAGCATATAATAAATAATGATATCAAAAACAGGACAAACACACATACAATTACATAATTTAATACAAATTTTAATTTCTCCTTTGAATAGATTCCCTAACCACATTAATATTGGAAGAATAGGTAATAGGTGGAGGGAATACTGAGCATCCCACCAATACCTTGGGTATCCTTCTTAGGAAGAAAGTGAGTGTGCATATGATTTGGATTTTTAATCTAGCTGTAATAATTTTTCAGTCATTTTACACCATTGTCTTCAGTGAAGAAGTTTATAGTGATGTTAAACACTGGGGTATTATACTGAAGACTTGTAACATGATGTCCCAAACAGTCACATTATCCCTACACCAGACTGACCAGTCCTAAAACTAACCTCTTAATGCTGAGCACCTAGCAAGGCAGCTGTTAGTACCATTTTTGTTAAGTGTTTGGTATGACTCAGCTGTGGTTCAAACCTGTGACCTCCTGCATCTGAGGTGGGCACTCTAACCACTAGGCCACTGGAGCTGTCTAGGGAAGAAAGACTGAATTCTCTATTTAAACAATAACCCATTCTCCTGATTAAAGCACCATAGCCCTGAGTCATGTGATCTGTGACATTATCTGGTCAAGAAGATGATTACTGAAATCTTACCATCCAAATTTCATAGGCAAAACCAGTAAAGCTAAGAGGTGAGACAGGTAATTAAGTCCATTTATATGATGATTAATCCATGAATTCAATTTTAGTAGTATAAATATAGTTCAGAAAGATCTGATTCACAAATATCTCATAATATGTTAATTCCAAGTGGCTTACAAAATAAAACTTTTTTTTCCATTTATAGTATTCTAAAATGTCAGTACCTAAATGATAAAGTTATATTATCTTCCATTATTGTCATGGTCGAGTCATCATACTGTTATATGTGGAGGCTTATGCAGAAACTCATCTTAAGCTTTGTAAGTAGCACTTAGACTATACAGTTTATGAAATCTATTAAAGGTTGCAACTCAACACTTGTCAGTTCTGCTGCAAGAAAAACTAATCACCCTCTGTTACTTGCCACTGAGCAAGTATCACTTGTGACTAAATCATGTAATGTGGGAAAATGAGAGATTAAGGTTAAACACTGTCTGGAAGAAGCACAACTCAGCTTGGCACTTAACAACTTGAAAATAAAGCAAAAGCTGCTTTTACATGCCAAGGGCTTATGTGGTCACTTGCACTGGCAGAAAACTTGTACATGGTAAATAGGTATCTGTTTCCTCATTTTATTACCTGGATTATTATTAATGGGTAGGTGCCCAATTACTTTTTAACAGCACTTTTCTGAGGAGAACAGCACTTACCATTTGTTCTGGAGGAGACTGTCCAGATACACCACTGTATGTTGTTTCTGTACAATCTCAGCTGCTCATTTGTCATTAAGCTAATGTATATATGAATTTGGCCCAACTCCCAAACTGACGGTACATCTGTTAGAATAGGAGAGGAATAAAGAGGTAGTTAATGAAATCAGAAGCCCCTCCAAAATGACTTGGGACCAAAATCCATTAAGTGTCAATAGGTTAATCCAATGTGAAGAAAATTGCAGGAGTCTACAAGTCTACTGCCTACTAACAGGCTGTTAATGGATGGTGGGTATGTTAAGGCAGCATTTGGAATCAGGAGGCTGGAGGTAGAAAAAAACTTGGTTTCTTACCTCCCCACCTAGACTGATTTGGCTATTGTCTGCGGACTAAAGGTTGAGATTTGTATGATTCTTTGAGGCATAAAAGATCCCTTTTGCCTGGCTTGATTGTCATCTCTCCTTGTGGCAGGGACAGTGAGTTCCTAAACAATGATGCAGGTGAAGCAGCCAATTGGAAGGGTAGTTCCTGAGCTGCCTGCCTCTGAACGTCTTCAATTTTTCCCTAAAACAGCAATGGTGAATCAAATAGACTCATCCTTAAAACCAAGGCATCATGTGCTTTTAGTGATGTGGTGTGTAAACATAAAATATATTAAATCTGGATTGGCTGAGATTATTACTGTATTAGCCACTGGATGGTGAGCAGCTGTGTTAATAACCTAAGCAATTTGGGCTGTCAACTCCCAGGTGTGTTATCAAATTTTTCCACCATGCAAAAAACAATTGCCAATGAGGCCAGATCAAGCATAAATGATGTGGCAACCATAACATTGTTATAAAACATCAGAAGTTAAGTACAGAATAAAGTGGAATGTACCAGCATGACAAGAACATAACTGATACATGACTTTCCAAAAAGAAAGCTTTAGCATTCCCCAGAGCACTGATATATTTGGGGAGCTCAGTGTCAATTTTCTTGAGATTTGATGACTAAGGATGCAGCCAGAAAGATGGACACTCTTCCTCTGTATCAACATTTACAAATGTTTTGTCTTTATAGTCAGCTGTAGTGGTACGGGGGGTAGAAGATATTCCAAAATTTGCAACAACTGCTATATTTCCTTAAGATATTCTAAAATTTGCAACAACTGCTATATTTCTTCAACAGCAGCATTAAAATTTCACTCTCTTCTGTCCATGTTTAGATCAGTATAAGACTGCTGCTCTTCACATTCACTGTATGATAGACTTGATCCTTATCTGCTTCCATTTCAGGAGAAACCATGTTGTGAGTTAATGATGATTGTTGTTGTTGTTGTTGGGCTTAATGCCAGTTTTCAGCACACGATAGGCTATTTATGGCGGCCAGTATTAATGGTGGAGGAAGAAACCGGGAAATCACCGTAAAGAACCACCGACTCACGAGAAGCTACTGGCAAGCTTTCTCACATATCCACATTCGCCGAATCCTAGACTCGAACCCACGCAGACAGAGGTGAGATGGCAGTGATCTGTAACGGACATCGCTTCGGACCACTCGGCCACTCTGGGCCCCTAGTTAATGATGATGCAATGCCATTGCCTCTAAATAAACCACTGCTAATACCACATGGGTAAGTAGAGAAATATTAAGGAAAGCCAGCTCTGTCCAGCAATTTTGTCTCACCTGGGCAGATGGCTGTTTAACCAGGAGAATGATTGGTTGGTCTGGTTGTCAAATGTGAAGAAGCTAATCTGGTCAGCTTTGTTACTGAAAAAGCTGGAAGCATAACTGGATTGCCAGTTTCTCAGACAATCCCCATCACAATTTTTACATGAAACCATTGACTGTGTTATTGTAAAGATGATTCACTAAGAATCCTGTCCACACACACACACACACAAAGTCAGTCATGTGTTTGTTCAAATCTATCAATAAGATGCCCAGAATCCAAATCTGGCTGGGATAGCCAGTATTGCTCAAACATGCTGGATCCTGAAAGTACCCCATGCAAACCCATTCAGCTGCCTAAGAAAGGAGGAACAATCTGCCACTGTATCCAAATTATCTGTGAGAATGAAAGATGGAAAGAGGTAAATTTTGTCAGAAGCCTTGAATTGCTTTGCATCTCCTGCACCACTTAATGCATATCTTGTTGAAAGGCTAGCATATCCAGTTGCAAATGCAACAAATTTGCATTCATCCTCCCCAAATTTGGTGATATCACTGTGGTGGATAGCATCATCCTTTTAATGGTTGTGTCAGGTTAAGGCCAAGGATTATTGCATAAGGTTCACAACTGAAACTATTTGGGTTAAAAATTTGGTACATCTGTACTTGTCTTGCATCTTTTTCCCCTTTTTTTATTTGCCTGTTTCTGATTTTTGCTGAAAAGCTAACCAAGTGTCTTTGGACCACAAGTTCCGCATACAGGAAGGGGATGGTGAGGTATGTCTGGTAAACACCAGAGAGAACTCATGTGCATCTTCCCTTGCTTTGAATTTCTTGCATTTAGTACATTTAGAATACATGTTTCTGAAATGATAAAATAACAGAAGCAAGATTCATTGTCCTCTGACAATGTGATATAGTGAGAAAATTCATATTTTTTTCCTTAAGTAGGAATGAAGTAGGGAAGTAACAGTCTTATATTCCTAATATTAATATGATTGGGGATGTATTCAAAAGAGAAACTTTAGTTTCTTGTTGTTAATATACATCTTAACTTACACAGAATAAAATTCACTAAACTGTTAGCAAAAGGTATTCAATAAACTTCATTGTTGAGCTCAAATCTTAAGATCAATAATACATAGTGTAAATATTTAAATTTTTACTAACCAAAACACTTGAGGCAATCCTGTCTTCATCAAGTCTGTTTTCCAAGACGACGAAACACGCCTTTACTGTCAGGAGTGTTCCCAGGAAGGCTTTTCTGAGGTCCTAATCTACTCTTTACACCTGAAAAAGCAACCCAATAAATGATCAAATACAATCATGTACGTAGAAAGTTCTTTCTGTTTTACTTCATTTTCCTTCTTCAGTGAACAAATAGTTGTATGTATTTAACTCTTGCAGGTTTTTATTAGTATTGTGACAAATTCATTAAAGTCTTATTTAAAACATCATGAAAATAAATAATGATTAATAAAGTAATAATACATTTAGTACCATAATCAGCACTTAATATACCCAGTTTGTTTTTAGGTAATCGAAAAAAAAATCTCTGCCTAGTAATAAGATATGGGATTGAAAGGATAGAAATCAAGATTATATGAAGATTTTGATAAAGAAAGTTATAGCAGAACCTACTCAAGTTGTGTACTAAAGAGAGGACAGAGATGAATACTTTCCAATAGAACCTACTCAAGTTGTCTACTAATGGGAGGACAGAGATGAATGCTTTAAAATAGAACCTACTCAAGTTGTCTACTAATGAGAGGACAGAAATAAATACTTTACAGTAGAACCTACTCAAGTTCTCTACTAATGGGAGGACAGAGGTGAATGCTTTAAAATTAAACCAACTCAAGTTGTCTACTAATGAGAAGACAAAGATGAATACTTTATAGCAGAACATACTCAAGTTGTCTACTAATTAGGACAGAGATGAATACTTTATAGCAGAACGTACTCAAGTTGTCTACTAATTAGGACAGAGATGAATACTTTATAGAAGAACCTACTCAAGTTATCTACTAAATGAGAAGACAAAGATGAATACTTTATAGCAGAACATACTCAAGTTGTCTACTAATTAGGACAGAGATGAATACTTTATAGCAGAACGTACTCAAGTTGTCTACTAATTAGGACAGAGATGAATACTTTATAGAAGAACCTACTCAAGTTATCTACTAAATGAGAAGACAAAGATGAATACTTTATAGTAGAACCTACTCAAGTTGTCTACAAATAAGAGGACAAAGATGAATACTTTATGGAAGAACCTACTAAAGTTGTCTACTAATGAAAAGACAGATGAATACTTTATAGAAGAACCTACACAAGTTATCTACTAAATGAGAAGACAAAGATGAATACTTTATAGTAGAACCTACTCAAATTGTCTACAAATGAGAGGACAGAGATGAAAACTTTATAGCAGAACCTACTCAAGTTGTCTACTAATGAGAAGACAAGGATGAGTACATTATAGTAGAATCTACTCAAGTTGTCTATTAATGAGAGGACAGAGATGAATACTTTATAGTAGAACCTACTAAAGATGTCTACTAATGAGAAGACAGAGATGAATTCTTTATAGTAGAACCTACTCATGTTGTCTACTAATGAGAGGACAAAGATGAATGCTTTATAATAGAACCTACTCAAGTTGTCTACTAATGGGAGGACAGAGACGAATGCCTTATAATAGAACCCACTCAAGTTGTCTACTAATGAGAAGACAATGATGAATACCTAAAAGTAAAACCTACTAAGTTGTCTACTAATGATAAGACAGAGATGAATACTTTATAGTAGAACCTACTCAAGTTGTCTACTAATAAGAGGACAGAGACAAATACTTTATAGTAGAACCTACTCAAGTTGTCTACTAATGAGGACAGAGATGAATACTTTATAGAAGAACCTACTCAAGTTGTCTACTAATGAGAGGACAGAGATCAATACTTTATAGAAGAACCTACTCAAGTTATCTACTAATGAGAAGACAAAGATGAATACTTTATAGAAGAACCTACTAAAGATGTCTACTAATGAGAGGACAGATATGAATTCTTTATAGTAGAAACTACTCAAGTTGTCTACTAATGAGAGGACAAAGATGAATAGTTTACAACAGAACCTACTCAAGTTGTATACTAATGAGAGGACAGATGAATACTTTATAGCAGAACCTACTCAAGTTGTCTACTAATGAGAGGACAGAAAAAATACTTTATAGTAGATCTTGCTCAAGTTGTCTACTAATGGGAGGACAGAGATGAATGCTTTATAATAGAACCGACTCAAGTTGTCTACTAATTATAAGACAGAGATGAATACTTTATAGTAGAACCTACTCAAGTTGTCTACTAATAAGAGGACAGAGACAAATACTTTATAGTAGAACCTACTCAAGTTGTTTACTAATGGGAGGAGAGAGATGAATGCTTTATAATAGAACCTACTCAAGTTGTCTACTAATGAAGACAGAGATGAATACTTTATAGAAGAACCTACTCAAGTTGTCTACTAATAAGAGGACAGAGATCAATACTTGATAGAAGAAACTACTCAAGTTATCTACTAATGAGAAGACAAAGATGAATACTTTATAGGAGAACCTACTCAAGTTATCTACTAATGAGAAGACAAAGATGAATACTTTATAGTAGAACCTACTCAAGTTGTCTACTAATGAGAGGACAGAGATGAATAGTTTACAACAGAACCTACTCAAGTTGTCTACTAATGAGAGGACAGATGAATACTTTATAGCAGAACCTACTCAAGTTGTCTACTAATAAGAGGACAGAGATGAATACTTTACAATAGAACCTACTCAAGTTGTCTACTAATGAGAAGACAGAGATGAATGCTTTAAAAGAGAACCTACTCAAGTTGTCTACTAATGAGATTACAGAGATGAATACTTTATAGTAGAACCTACTCAAGTTGTCTACTAATGGGAGGACAGAGATGAATGCTTTATAATAAAACCTACTTAAGTTGTTTACTATTGAGAAGACAGATGAATACTTTATAGAAGAACCTACTCAAATTATCTACGAATGAGAGGACAGAGATGAAAACTTCATAGCAGAACCTACTAAAATTTGTCTACTAATGAGAAGACAAGGATGAATACTTTATAGTAGAATCCACTCAAGTTGTCTATTAATGAGAGGACTGAGATGAATACTTTATAGTAGAAACTACTCAAGTTGTCTACTAATGAGAGGACAGATATGAATACTTTATAGCAAAAAACCTACTCATGTTGTCTACTGGGAGGACAGAGATGATTGCTTTATAATAGAACCTAAAGAAGTTGTTTACTAATGAGAGGACAGTGACAAATACATTTTATAGAAGAACCTACTCAAGTTATCTACTAATGAGAGGACAGAGATGAATACTTTATAGAAGAACCTACTCAAGTTGTCTACTAATGAGAGGACAAAGATGAATACTTTACAATAGAACCTACTCAAGTTGTCTATTAATGAGAAGACAAGGATGAATACCTAATAGTAGAACCTACTAAAGTTTTCTACTAATGAAAAGACAGAGATGTATATTTATAGTAAAACCTACTCAAGTTATCTACTAATGAGAGGACAGAGATGAAAACATTATACTAGAACCTACTCAAATTGTCTACTAATGAGGACAGAGATCAATACTTTATAGAAGAACCTACTCAAGTTATCTAATAATGAGAAGACAAAGATGAATTCTTTATAGTAGAACATACTCAAGTTCTCTACTAATGAGAAGACAAAGATGAATACTTTATAGTATAACCTACTCAAGTTGTCTACAAAGGAGAGGACAGAGATGAATACTTTATAGAAGAATTTACTCAAGTTGTCTACTAATGGGAGGACAGAGACGAAACCACTAAAGTTTTCTACTAATGAGAAGACAAAGATGAATACTTTATAGTAGAACCTACTAAAGATGTCTACTAATGAGAAGACAGAGATGAATTCTTTATAGTAGAACCTACTCAAGTTGTCTACTAATGAGAGGACAGAGATGAATACTTTATAATAGAACCTACTCAAGTTGTCTACTAATGAGAAGACAAAGATGAATACTTTATAGTAGAAGCTACTCAAGTTGTCTACTAATGATAAGACAGAGATGAATACTTTATAGTAGAACCTACTCAAGTTGTCTACTAATAAGAGGACAGAGACAAATACTTTATAGTAGAACCTACTCAAGTTGTCTACTAATGGGAGGAGAGAGATGAATGCTTTATAATAGACCCTACTCAAGTTGTCTACTAATGAGGACAGAGATGAATACTTTATAGAAGAACCTACTCAAGTTATCTACTAATGAGAAGACAAAGACAAATACTTTATAGTAGAACCTACTTAAGTTGTCTACACATGAGGACAAAGAAGAATACTTTATAGTAGAACCTACTCAAGTTGTCTACTAAAGAGAGGACAAAGATGAATACTTTACGATAAAACCTACTCAAGTTATGTACTAATGAGTGGACAGATGAATTCTTTATAGCAGAACCTACTCAAGTTGTCTACTAATGAAAGGACAGAGATGAATACTTTACAATAGAACCTACTCAAGTTGTTTATTAATCAGAGGACAAAGATGAATGCTTTATAACATAACCTACTCAAGCTGTCTACTAATGAGAGGACGGAGATGAATACTTTATAGTAGAACCTACTCAAGTTATCTACTAATGGGAGGACAGAGATGAATGCTTTATAATAGAACCTACTCAAGTTGTCTACTAATGAGAAGACAAAGATGAATACTTTATATAGAACCTACTAAAGTTGTCTACTAATGAGAAGACAGAGTTGAATACTTTATAGTAGAACCTACTCAAGTTGTCTACTAAAGAGAGGACAGAGGTGAATACTTTATAGCAGAACCTACTGAAGTTGTCTACTAATGGGAGGACAGGGATGAATGATTTATAACAGAACCTACTAAAGTTGTCTACTAATGAGATGACAAAGATGAATGCTTTATAATATAACCTACTCAAGCTGTCTACTAATGAGAGGACGGAGATGAATACTTTATAGTAGCACCTACTCAAGTTGTCTACTAATTGGAGGACAGAGATGAATGCTTTATAATAGAACCTACTCAAGTTGTCTACTAATGAGAGGACGGAGATAAATACTTTATAGAAGAACCTACTCAAGTTGTCTACTAATGAGAAGACAGAGTTGAATACTTTATAGTAGAACCTACTCAAGTTGTCTACTAATGAGAGGACAGAGATGAATACTTTATAGCAGAACCTACTGAATTTGTCTACTAATGGGAGGACAGAGATGAATGCTTTATAACAGAACCTACTCAAGTTGTCTACTAATGAGAAGACAAAGATGAATACTTTATAGTAGAACCTACTCAAATTGTCTACTAATCAGAGGAGAGATATGAATACTTTATAGTAGAACCTACTCAAGTTTACTTTTAATGAGACAAAGATGAATACTTTATAGTAGAACTTACTTAAGTTGTCTACTAATGAGAGGACAAAGATGAATACTTTATAGCAGAACCTACTCAAGTTGTCTACTAATGAGAGGACAGAGATTAATACTTTACAATAGAACCTACTCATGTTGTCTATTAATGAGGACAGAGATGAATGCTTTATAATAGAACCTACTCAAGTTGTCTACTAATGAGAGGACAAAGATGAATACTTTATAGAAGAACCTACTCAAGTTATCTACTAATGAGAAGACAAAGATGAATACTTTATAGTAGAAACTACTCAAGTTGTCTACAAATGAGAGGACAGAGATGAATACTTTATAGTAGAACTTACTTAAGTTGTCTACTGATGAGAGGACAGAGATGAATACTTTACAATAGAACCTACTCATGTTGTCTACTAATGAGGACAGATGAATACTTTATAGCAGAACCTACTCAAGTTGTCTACTAATGAGAAGACAAAGATGAATATAGTATAACCTACTCAAGTTGTCTAGTAATGAGAGGAGAGAGATAAATACTTTATAGAAGAACCTACTCAAGTTGTCTACTTCTGAAAAGAAAAAGATGAATACTTTATAGAAGAACATACTAAGTTGTCTACAAATGAGAGGACAGAGATGAAAACTTTATAGTAGAACCTACTCAAGTTATCTATTAAACTGTTTTAAACTGTCAGAGAATGAAAAATGTCAAAAGGAAAACAGGTCAAAGGGACAAAATTTTACCCAAGTATATATGTATGTACCCTTGGATGTAAGAAAACAACAAAATGAAAAAAATTGAACACAAAATGCAATCCATTTTATTGTTCAGTTTAGTTGACATTGACAAAATGCAGCATTTGTGCCATAAGTTTGATATAATAGGAATTCTAATGAAATATTTTACTTTATGCACTCTCCATTGGTACTAATAGTTATTAACTGACACTACAGATTACACCAGAAATAATCAAACAGATTCGTTAAATTTAGCTTTGTATCCATACATTTTAGAATGTTTGGGATTAGAAGTTTACTTTCTGTACATCATATAGGGTCTCACTTTACCTATAGTTGATCTGTAAGATACATAGAATGCTGTATCCACTTAAAATATCCAAAAATGTTATTTTCATCATAAATAAGTTTATGCATGGTAACATATTTTAATTTAGTTGTCTGACTGAGTGCAGTATTGCATCTGATATCACAATTCACTGAATAATTCAACTTAATCATTGTTAACTGACACTTAAAAATACACTAAAAATGTGGTGTGATGTGATTATGTTGTTGTTATAGGGTTCAACACCATTTTTCAGCATAAGATAGGCTATACATGGCGGCTAGTATTAATGGTGGAGGAAGAACCCTGAGAAACCTCAGGAAGAACCACCAACTCACGAGAAGCTACTGGCAGGCTTTCTCACTTACCCACGTTAGCAGAGTCTGGACTCGAAGTCATGCAGACAGAGGTGATATGGCAGTGATCAGTAACGGACAACGCTTTAGACCACTCAGCCACTTTGGGCCTCGATGTGATTATGATTTTTAATCTTAAACCTTGTGAAGTTGTACATGAATATATGCATTAAATTAATATTTTTTGAAAACCTGCAAAATGGCGAGTCCGTGATAATTGAACCGTGAAGTAGTGAGGGAACACTGTACTGAGAAAAAAAGGGTTTCTGAGAAAGAAACTTGTTTGATACTAAATAAAAGTATCCATTTTAATGTAGCAAGCACTGTGATTAAAACTGCTAAATCATCTACCTCCCCAACCACCCATCTACCTACTGGGAACCTAGTGTGGTTGAGTGGTCTAAAGTGCTTGCCTTACAGAAGACAAATATATCAATTCTGATTGCATGGGTTCGAATATCAAGCTCAGCCAACTTGGGTCTGTGAGAAAGCTTGCCAGTAACATCTTATGGGTTGGTTGTTTTTCCTGGGGTTTTCCCAGGTTCTTTCTCCACTAAATATACTGACTTCCATGAATAGTCAATCATATTTTGAGAAAATGGCATTAAACTCACAACAACCAACCTACAAACAATGATTGGGAATAAAAGACAAAAGATTAAATAACAACACTCCTTCCTATGATATGTACAGTGAAACTCTGCTACAGCATGATGGGTGGGATCTACAGATAGCCACTGCGCTATGTAATTTATCATGCAATAGTGTGACAAATCAGTCAACTAAAGAAAATGATACACATATATCCTCTAGGCACTACAAATGAGTGGAGAGAGGAAGGGGTGCAAACTTTGTGCATCATGGCACAGTAACAATGTAAAGTCAAGGCATATCAAAAAAAGAAATAGTGAAAACTGTGACTGCATAGATAATATTTGATTTTAAGAGGTGAACCAGTTTTAAACAGCATGACATACTATACATGTATTTACCAATGCTTGATTGCCAAATTAAGTCAGCAGTGAAAAAGTTTTGTCATGACAGTTAGATATCATTTTTTAAAAGTATTTTGTCAAATTGGAAATTCAAACAATTGTTATGTATATTGTTTTGTATATGTGTTAGTTTAAAAATTCTTTTTTTCTTATATTTTTGTTTCATTACATTTTATTGTAATGATTATTTTCATGGGATTCGGTATTTTTTCAAGTAAATTGTTAATTCTGTTTGTATAGAACATAAAAGGCATTACATTAGCACTTTTTTTTTAGCTCACTCTGAATCACAGTTTGTAAAAATCAAGTGATAATGATTGGCTATTTCCAAGGTCATTTTTGGCCCATGTGTTACCCAAGTTGTAAACAGTTTTTTTTTTATTATTCAGTTCTAGGGCTGTTTTTGCTACATGACAAATTTCATTTTTTATTGTGTTATTCAAGTGTTAAGAGACCATGTGACCCATTGTGTGGGAATGAGATGACATTTTTAGTTTGGTTTAATAATTGTGTCTTAGTGAAATCTAACTAGTCATTCTTAACACCTTGAGGGAACAAGGTGTTTCTATTGTTGTTGTCAGATTGTTTTGGAAGTGCATTTGTTTTTGGAATTTAATAATTTATTCTCTAGAAGGCTAAACAAATGCACTTTTATAAGAAGTTCTGGGACAGAGAAATTCATTGGAAATTTATTCTGGAATTCTATATGTAAACATAAACTGTGATTCAATTGAGGATCTGTTACCATCAGAATAGACATCATCTGATGTGATCACCTCCATATTGGAATTATATAAAGATTCAAACCCAGATTCAATTAGAACTGCTTAGTAATAGGACTTGTATTTTTCAATTATAGGATTAAATTTTTGATTATTTTCACAAGACATAAAACCTTTTTTTCTATTTTTACATTGTTCTCTATGGAAATAAATTATTTTGCTAAAATATACAAAGCTTGTTGACTTCCCTCTTTTCTCTTGTCATTTTTGTACTAGCCTACAGGTAACAATATTTAATTTCATTGTCTGTCTGTTAGTTTAATTATTTTTATTCCATTGTTATTGTAATGTACCATTGTTTACTGGACTTGACCTTGTCCAAAACTTAGTTCAGTTCTGTTTGACCTGATTTACTTTTTAAATGTTGTTTTTTTTCATTGATATAAACAATAGTGCTGTCTAACTTTTTTGACACCATGGGGCACTGTAAAATTTTTCTTGAAGCCAAGGGACGCAGCATGAAATGAAAGTAGGCCATTTACTTTTTTTTTACATAAATAAAAAAAAAATTGCTTGAGTTCCGGTGGGCCATTTAAAACCAGCTTGGAGGTTGCATGTTGGACAACCCTGCTTTATGGTTATGAGCTCATTGAGCAAATTATTATTCAAGTAAACAAGAACGCGTAAACATGTTGATCTGGGTCAGAGTTTTGGAGATCCCCATGTGAATTAAATAATTTAGTGTTGTAAGTAAACAAAGCTCATTAGATCACACCATTAGTTAATGGTTGTTTTTAGAAAATGCCGAGGTCAAACAGAGACTATATTATCTTGTGATTGTGAAGATTTTACCAGCTGTGCTTTAACATCTGGCACTTTCAGTTGTATTATGTTGTGTCCAAATTGGGCTGAATTTTATTTTCTTCAAATTCTTCTGGAAATACAAAGTGCTCAGAATAAAATTCTTGGATAAAGACATTAATTGTAATTTTTAATGAATTCACAAATGAAATAATATTTCTGTGATTCAAAAAGAGATTGCTGACACATCAGTACTTCATAGACCACATCAGACATGTCAGTGTCTTCAGTTCTGAACCTTTTTGGGATCTTAAGCCAGTTTTATTCAGGATATTTTATTACTAGGTCTTGTGTTTTAAATCTTGGATTATTTTTGGATTTAATTCACAATACTGTAAGTTCTTTTTGTCATTTTTCACTTTGTATTCTAGGGAAATAAATTATTTTTAAAAATTTTTCACTCTTTTCTGTTACTCATTTTAAGAGCATAGACTTGTAACAATACAGGAATGGTCAAGGGCATCAGCTATCTTATTTTTATTTTACCTCTGCATGAACAGGAAAGGTATTGATACATGAACTAACTATCCAATTTCACTACATCCTGAACTGTTATTCGCTAATAATTCCATTGAAAATATTTACAAAGAAGTATAAGTGTTAGTTTTGTCAGAATACATAATCTCTCAATTCATTGCCAAAAATATTCCAAAAATAACTTAAAGACAAGTTATGAACATGCTGATTCCATAAAAATCTGGATATTGGTGTGTAGGAGTGGTAGTGGTTGTAAAGGATAATGTAATTCACTGATGATTACCTGATAATTGCCTAAACCATATGCACATAAAGACAGCTTTTTTAAAAATGACCTTTTAATGCAGTGATCAATAATTCCAACAATCTTATGCTGTAGCGGAGAGATAACATCATCATCAGTATCTGAAATGTTAGAACACAGTGCGCTATGGGAATGTTGAAAGAAGTTGCACTTGAGTAGAAGTACCACTGGAACATTATTGGTCTCTGTGAAGTGTGCTGAAAAAACTTTGGTGAAATAACAACAGATGAAGGGCATAAACTCTAGTTCAGTGGAAGAAGGGACAACCACAGTCATGGCATTGGATTTCTTGTCTACAAGGGCATTGTGGGTTGCTTCACAGTCTCAAGCAGGCTTATTCTCATCGTCTTAAGCTGACTCCTTTCAACATCACAATCATACAGGCTTATGGACCCACATCTAATTATGATGATAATGAACTTGATAATTCTATCATTAACTCATTTAAAGAAGAAAACTTTGTACATGGAGACTGGAAAGCAAAGGTGGGAGTTGACTAACAGACAAACAGGCAAAGCACTTGACACTTCTGCAATGCAGAAACAATGAAAGAGGACTCATGCTCTTTGAATTTGCCACCTATAGCAATCTTCTGTTAGCCAACATGTTTGGTCCACACAAAACAATTAGAAGATGGACCTGGCACAGTCCAGATGGACAGCATCACAACCAGATTGACTACATATCACCAAAACATGAAGTTTACCAGGAGCAAATATTGGAAGTGATCACGGTTTATTAATAACAATATTTTGTCTCCACCTAAAAATGATCAAAAAGCCTAACCAACCAAGAATGAGATCCAACCTTAAAAAATTGAAAGATAAAAAGAGCCACAGAAGCCTACCAAGTAATGATTGGTGGTAAATTTGCACCTCAGATAACCTTGCACTACTGCCACTGTGCCCTTATATTGGACAATGTGGTACTCTTATTGGCACTGAGGCAGAGAGCCATTCATTTACATAGACAGGAATAGTTATTAAGAGGTATTTGTTCTTCCACAGGCCGGATGTCTCTCATTTTGTAATTAAATTCAAAGAGGAGATGTACAATCAATTGTTGCAGCTGGAAAAAGATTCACTCTCATTTAATTTTACTACAGTTTGTTTCCCCTGACTCCAACATTTTCAGCCAATTAAATAAATTCTTCATTATCAGTTATAAACTGTCACCAGAGAAAGCATCTTAACTAGCAACAAAAACAAACCATATGATTTCAATAAAATTGCTTTCTACACAAATGGGGAATTGGTGTTTCTCTGAACATCTGAATTTGAATGCAGGAAAGATTTCATACCATAAAATGATTCTTTCGTTTTTAAGTAAGTCAGGGTACTACTTTAATATGTAAACAGTTTTTTGTGTGACTAAGTTTCTCTTCTCATATACTTCTGCATCAATGTTCACATAGTATGCATGTAAAATATGTACAGTATTTTGTGGCACATCAGAATGATCATGGTTATATATAAAAATGAGATATTTAAAATCTGGCAAGTTTTAAAATCTGAAGATAGACAAACCCATACAAACAAATGCAAATATATGCACTCTGGTAAGAACAAAAGGTAATTAAAACAAAAAACAATGCAAAATAAACAATGAATTGGTAAATTAAAGTACTAAGAACAGTAGTAGTTTGTAAGGTTTGGAAAAATGTGCATTAAACTGAACCAAAAAGTAAGTTATTGATAATCGTAGGGTTTTTTTTTTCATTATGTATGCAAATACCAATATCCATTTCAACACAAGTACTCTCGTGGGTCGGTGGTTCTTTCTGCAGATTTCCCGGTTTCTTCCTCCACCATTATTACTGGCCGCTATGTATAGCCTATCATGTGCTGAAAAATGGCATCGAGCCCCCAAACAACAACAACTCTGAATCATACATGCTTTAAGTCTTTTCTATTTCTTATTTCTTAACTGAGACCTAATTAAAACAATTCATAAAATAATTGTTTGAGAACATACTTCTGCCTTGTTATTAGAAACACAAACCATTCTTTTTATTAGTAATAGAAAAATAGAAACCATGCCAGTCTTTGGATGGAAATCAAATAAAGCCATATTGTTCAGAAGATGTACATTTATCTCCAAGGTAAAAACTGACGAAAGAGCTAGTGGTGTTTGAATTGCTGATAGTGCTATTTGGTAAGTGAGAAGAATTAACACTATCCATATGTAATACAATTAGCTCAATATGGCATGTTATGATGTGCTTTTCCAACTAAGATTTGAAATGCAAATAATTCCATTTAACAGAATATCAATTAACATGTATCTTCTTCACACAGAGAACAAGTTTTTAAAGAAAATTATGTTTCTCTGAGAATAATTACCTAATGTTAGGAATATTAGCCTGTGACCCTTGTAAATCCAGCCCTTTTAAAGACAAAAATTGTCTTTTTCAGTCTATTTCATTAGACATAGGGCAATAATTGTCCATTACCTCTCCTTGGCACTGCCAGGAAGCTGCAGAGCATCTGACCTCTACTTTGGGTATACTTCAAGGGAAGAATAGTTGGATTTCCCATGTGAACATTAACAAATTCTTCTAATGACATAAACAGCAAAGCCTGAGGTCACTTGACCTGCAACCCTAACAAATGATTATGAAGATGAATATTGAAATCTTACCTAAAAAATTTTGACAGTGTACCCAGTGAAGCTAATAGGTTGTGCTGGTTGATCCAGTTGGAGCTGGTGGTCATCTGTACTGCTGCTACAAGACCTACCAGATTCAAAGTTTGCTTCAGTGAAGTTAAATCTCTGAGATGAAAGCTAATTATGGTTGATTTTGCATGCAACACAACAGCTTCTATTATATCCTGGATTGAAATAATGCTTTCAAATGTGAGGCTCAGAGAGATGACTTGAAGCTTCCGAGCAGTAATTTTCATGAGCTGATTCTGATCTGTTGAGATGTCAGAGTATACCGAGCATACAACCCACTACAGCCTTTGTACAAAGTAAGAACTGATGGTAACCTGTTTTGGGTTACAAAGCCTGGCTGTATCCAGAGAACCACTGAACCCTCCAATCTGAACCACAGAAAGTTTGGGTTGACATAATGGACATGCAGATCATTTCAATGGATTCAAATCAATCCACTTTAAAACCCAGGGTTCGTTCCATTTGGAAATGAGTGAAGGATTTTGGTTGATTGAGTACCAAAATGTCTAAAACAACTGATAAGTCTATATCCTACCCAAATCATGTCTGCCATGATGCTGAAATGTATCCAATATAATGGGGTGGTAGCCTATGACCGAGATTGGAGCCAAATGTGTCTCCTCATAGAGCCAAAGAAAACTTCTGCCAGTAAAGAGATTAGGGCACGCAGAAGAACAATGGTGGTATGGCACCAGTCCCAAACATGCCACTTTCACTTATAAGCCTTTAGAGTGGAGGGCCTTCTTGCTATTGAGATTCTCTCCACAATCAAAGGTTTGAATAATTTGTCTCACACGGCTGTCCTGATAAGAGCCAAACATGATGAAGATGGTCTGGGCTGGGAAGGATGACCTGAAGTTATAGTTGTTGAAGAAGATTCGGGTTGGTCTGAATCTTCCTGGGCACATCTATTGCTAGAACAAGTAGATCTTTGGCCCAGGACTTGTCCATTCTGAAAGGGGCTACCAGAATCATCTTGCCATTCTGATGCTATACATTTTTGGTATCAGCATCATTGGAGGGGAGGCAAATGACCAAAAGCCTTCAAAAATAACTGACAGTGCATCAACAGCTCAAGCTATTGGGTCTGGAACTGGAGAGATGAAAGTGGCTAGCTTGTGATTCTATTTTTATCAGAAAAGGTCAATCACTGGACATCCCCACAGTGCACAAATCCAAGTGATGACTGATTGATGGAAACCATCCTGTATGAAGGACTTTACCTCTTTTGGACAGAGTGTTGGTCAAGAGTTTGAGTCTGCTGGAAATGTGTCTGATTTGTTTGTTGATAAGGAGATTGTTGCACAAACATAGAAACTACCAAATCAGAAAACATAGGTCAGGTGATATGGTACCTCCCTGTTTGTGGTGATATGTTACCATCTGCCGTTTTTGTGCCATAGTCAATCTTTTCAGAAATAAAAGGATTTTTTGACAACCTTCATTTCTAAGATGCTGATATGCAGAGGCCATTCATCTTTCTCTCACATGTCACTGGCAGTAGTGAAGGTTGGCACCTGGGTCTAGTTGCAGCTCTGGGGAAGACATGGCAGGCAGTATGAAGACTCGATTCCATCCCTATGAAAAAAAGCTTTCCCTTGTTGACAAGTAGTAAACATATATATGTTTGGCACTGCCAGGACTGCAGGATCGTGTGTCTGGCAAATGGTTGGCCTGGAAGACTGTCTGGCTATCACTGGTACCGGTCACTCCTAACACCTAGCTAGACAGATTCATTACTGAAAACTCTCTCATAGAACAGGTATGTTGCTGAACATATTGTGCTGGCTATTGTGCAGTTTTATTATGCATTTGATCCAATGGATCTGGCATAAACCCATGCATCCAGACTTATATGCAAAAAGACCATGCTTGGACATGTGGGGGACTTATGCCAACAGTGCTGCCTAAAAGTGGGAAACACTGTCCCAATGAGTCAGAGTTGGCTGGACTGTCTTTGCAAAAGGTCTCCCATGATGAACGCTTGGTGAGAGATGGATGGCCACTAATGATGCAGTGGTAAAAGGAAGTGGTTCCAACTGATTCAATATGAACCCCATGTGCCCTGACTTACAATCTTATAGGCCATGCTCAGACATGCAGGAAAACTTATGATTCCTAGGTCGCTTAAAATTAGAGAATACTCATTAAAGAAATGGTATCACCAACAACCATAGATTGTCTTTCTTGATGTATTCCTTCTTTCCTTTCATTCATTGAAAGTGCATTTCATGCATTTAGTAAACATTTCTCTTGAAACAACAAAAGAAGAGGACAAGAATAGATTAACAAATCAGAATGTGACTTACTAGCTAAAAGCATAAATAGAAAATCAGTAAGTCACTAACTAGCTAATATGGTTGTCCAATATTACTTTGACGATGCATTAATGAAGCTGCTTCTCATAGATAGTGTATACTTAGTATAAACAAAATAAGAGTCATGGTAGACTTCCATGTTCTTAAGTGGCATAAAAAGTATTTAAATGACATTTTGCTGAGATGACATAAGTAGAGAAAGCAAGGGATAAATCAGTTATTTAACAAGATACTAACTAACTAATATAAATACATTCCCCATATCTAATAAAGGAATAATAAAAGTCAGTTTTCCATTCATAGTTTTAGACTATGCTTTAAACGTATGCATATCATGTATACTACAGAAACTACACAAGATGGAGAAAAAACAAAGCATAAATGCTAAAAGCAACTCTGTTACACACAAAGCAAGTGAAAAAACTCAGTCACATTAACTTGTAATAATCTTGTACAGGCAAATGACAGCATGGTGTGATGTGACCTTAGAAGGATAAATTTCCTAAAGGTGACAAAATCACTTAAATTCTGCAAAAACAGTAAAAAGAATGTAGCTGCAGAATGACTAACACACAATAAATCCAAAAAGGAACATTAGATATGTCCATTTGTACACAAAAATGGCTTGGATTGTTGGAGAAAAAGCTGAATGTTGTTTATACAGTACATGTACAACATTGAAGCTAAAAGCCAAGGGGAGGTAATGGACAAGACTTATTGCCCTTTGTCTATTGTAATTGACACAAAAACAAAATTTCCGTCTTTTCTTTTTCTAGGGCTGGATTTGTGAGAGAGCAGGCTAATATTCCTAACATAATGTGATTGGGGAACATATTCAAAGGAGAATCTTTTTTCTATACATATCTCACCTTTCTGCTCCTGGTTAAATGTTACAGTCAAAGAAGAACTACTGGAATCAGCTGAAGGTTTATTATCCACTTTATGTCCCAGTCTTGCTTTCACATTTACAGGTTCTATTTTAGCATGAGGTGCCAGAACACCATGTGTGTGAAATGAACTTGGTGACTCCTCCAACTCTGTGGAAATAGTAAACAAGAGTATTGCAAATATTATGGCATCCTGCCAGCATAAGGTTAGTTTTTTATGTATTTTGTGCAGTATGCTTCGAGTACACAAGACATGCACAGACATGGATCCAACTCCTAGTTGAATCTTCACTCATTTGAGATTTATTATTGGCCTAAAATTTCTCAAGAAGTAAGTTGTTAAATATTCTTTCCTGGCTAGGAGACTTTTTTATCAATATAAATTTTATGTTCTTCAAGTGAGTGAAAACAAAACAAGTGCACATTTTGCAATAATATGTATTCTTTTCATAGTATAACAAAATATCAAGTTTTGAACATAAGTCAGCTATTGATTCTCTTGGCAAGGTTGTAATAGTAATTAACATGAGTCAGTATACTGCAAATTAATGAAAAATGAAGAGTTGCTTATATTCTAGTTCACTGCAATTGTTTTTAATAAAATCCATAATAGCATTTTTAGTTTCCTACACAAGATCACTGTCTTGTGACAACATCCACTGTGATTATTAAGCTTCATACTTAAGAAGCTCTCAATAGTTCCCTGTTCTAGATTTTTCCCTGAATCACTTTGTATTTTGCAAAGGATGAATGTCTTCTCTGTATTAGCGTTTGAATTTTCTCATGACATGACAACTATGCTCAGTCTGTCAAAAATGTTCTAACTTCAGGTTTTCCTGTAGTTGATTTTGTTAAGGTTGCTGATTGCTTTACAATACTCCTCTGTGATGACTTGGACTTAATATGTATTCCTAAGTCTCATCCTCAAGGGCTTCTTTCTCTTCATGGCTCAGATCCAAATATATGCTGGCAGGTTTCACCAATGCAAATTTTATAAAAATAAAGTTTGATTTAGACTAAAAATTCTAAAAAAATAAGTTGTGTATTTATGCATTTTGTATAATTCATCCTAAAATTAATTATCTTTAAAAATACTGTTAACTGATATATTTTATCTAGGGAATAAACTTCATTTATGTGATTGAAGACCTCCAAAACATTGTAAATAATCTTTCCTGTAAATACAAATAAAAATTATCAAAAAAATTTTTAACAAATTGTTTAGGTCAACAATGATGTTGCTGCTGGATGTGATTGATTTTTAATGTAGCTTTAACAATTTTTAAGTCATATCACTATGATGTCTGCAGTGTGGCAGTTTATAGTGATGTCCAGCACTGGGGCATCATGCCACAGACATGTAGCATGATATCCCACTCAGTCACATTATCCCAACACCAGGCCGACCAGTATCAACACTAACCTCTTGAAGCTGAGCATCAAACGAGACAGCTGTTAGTACCATTTTTGTAAGTCTTGGTATGACTCAACTGAGGATGTTGCTGCTGGAGGAAAAGCGATTGCTTACTTTCTTACAAACAGAGACTAAAAATGATAAAGGCATTTAAGACACCTGAACTTTACCTTTTTTTTTCTTTTCAATAAGAACTTTCCTAGCTTTCTTAGCTGCACTTAATTTTGCTAATCTTGTGGCATTTTTCAATACTCCAGCATACTCCAGAGGCCTGTCATCCTTTTTATCATCAAATTCATCATCAATGTCATCATCATCAAGCATCACTGTGGATGTTGCTGCTCTCTTGATAGATGTCTTTCCAAGACGACTAAACACTGATGTCTGAAAAAAAATATCTGAAACATTATTAGTTGCATACCATTCAGTTATATACTAATCTTTAAATGTATCCAAGATTACTTTCTCCAAATCTGAAATCAAGCCAGCTTTTAAACTGAGACTTATTACAAATTCTCTTCAGAAAATCTGATGCAAAACAATATCACTCACTTGGGTAGTTGACATGTCAGCTTGTGAATGTAGATTCACACAAGTACTGACAGAAAGAAAAGCTTGAAGCACAAAGTTGCTACCAATACATTGTCTATTAATGTTGGTGAGTATTTACTATATGTTTCTTCAGGCACTTTTAAATGAAGCTGATTATATTTATATATTTATAAACAAATGTGTCCTTTATATAGCATCAAAAATGATATGCATTATCATAATGTTTATCACTGTGTGCATGCATGCATGCAAGTGTGCATGCATGTGTGCAACACTGCCATCAATAACATTGGATCTAGAAGCTCTCCTGAACTGAATGATGCAACTGGCAAATCATCAGTGAACAGCTGTTCTGGCAGAAAGATCACATGAGATGAGCCAAGTATGAAGATGGAGAATTTGTATGTGGTTGTAGTGGAGGGATCCCTGGTTTTGTGAAAGATAATCCCTAATGACAGAATGACACCTGGGTTGAGTGATCAACATTTCTAGGCAATCATTAAACCATGAGCACTGAGGCCACAGTGTGGCTATGAGAATAATCTGAGCAGTGTAAGTTCTGACTTTTTGGAGAACTTGAGGAATCAGTTGGAAGGGCAGGAAGGCATAAGCAAACAGATGATCCCATTGGTGACTGAATGCATCCACTGCTCAAGCTCATTGATCCAGAACAGGAGAAACATAATAAAGAGAATCTGCTGTTGAGCCTTCCTCACAGCAAAAACAGGGACCCTGTAACAGAGAGGTAAAGAGTACATTCTGTGAGGATGGCTCTGACAGTGTTTTGAGAATGTCCACCAAAACAATCTCTCTTGCCCAGAATATGCAGAATTTTGAGTATTATGTTCTCTGAGGTGGCCCACTGCAGGTGATTCCAGACTTCTACACAAAGAGAAGGGAAATGTTTGCCTCCTTTACTTCAGAGGTAAGCTACAATGGACATGTTTTCGGAGGAGACCATGGCATATCGACCCCTTACTCTCTCAATGCTAAGTATACACCCTTTATTTCTTGGTTGTTTATGTAGGGGATGATTTGAACAGGGTCCAATGTTCCTGTAGAATTATACCCACTGCTTCTAAATGAGTATCCCAATCAAAATCTGATGCATCAGTGAAAAGATAGGAGTTGAGTTTGGGTGCATGCATGGGGACTCCAATCTTGAATCTGTCCTAATTCATCTACCAGATGCAGATGGTGATGAAATGATGGTCCTAGAAAGATCACTGTTGATACAGAATCTTTGTGAGGTTTCTAACTCACAAGAAGGAAGAACTTTAGAGATTGCATATGGAGATGTCCTAATAGAACCAAGTCAGCAGTGACTGTCAAGGTTCCTAGAAGGACAGGGAGAGTCAAGCAGACAAAGAAGTTAATGCTCATAGCATCTCTAACAGACCAGGATTCAATCTATTTGATTTAGTGGAAGTTTTGGTTTGATAGGAAACTCATCCCCATGTAAACAAAGTCTTGCAATGGAGTGAGTTCCAATTTCTCAAGGTTGGGCAAAAAGGCCCAACTGAGTTACCATGATCCAACAGTGGTACAGATCTTCATGAAGGAACTGGAATTGAACAATGTGGATAAACCAGCCATAAAAATACTGGAGAATTGGTCTTCCCTATAACTGGAGGTATCCCGCCACTATTCTCATAACTCTGATGAAAACTCTGGGTATGGAAGAAATTCTTAACAGTGGAACCCAGAACTGAGAGATATTTGACATGAGGAGGAAATACAGGGATGTGTAGATAGACATCTTTAAGTTTGATGGAGACTGCCTAATTGGACTGTTGAAGTGCATTGATGAGGTGGTCTCCATCTTGAAAGGTTCTTCCATAAGAAACTGGTTTGAAGGGGAAAGATTGATTATAATGCAAAACTTTCAAACTTTCTTGGTGACTAGGATGATACATCAATAGAAGGTGGATGATTCATCATTTACAACCTTCTTGACTGCCCCTTTCTGTAAAAGTATGTACCCTTCCTCCCTCAGTTTCACCAGATTGGTTTGGTGAAGAATGATGGGATCCTAGATTAAGAAGGATGATCCCAAAACTGAGTCTATACCCCTCATTCAACACAGAAAGGACTCAATGATCACCCATGATGCTCGACCAGACATTGGAAAAAAGGCCTAGATAAGCACTGTTGGGAATGCCTGGGAGAGGGATGTGAGGCGGAGATGGTTCAAGTCCATAGGGCTGTCCTCCATCCCCTCTCATTGTAAAAGATGGGGGCTGTGGAAACTGCCTCCTTTCTTTCCAGGTTTGTTGGGCACATGTTTTCTGGCTTCTGGGAGCCAGACATACAAGAAGGCTCATTTTGAGGTTGCATATTACTGAGACTGTGCCTGCTTGAAGAATTTAACATAATGCCCTTGAGAGCAATATTCACTGACATGTTTCCTGGAAAATTATGATGGGCCTGGAGTGGATGTGAAGGATGTTGAGCCAACAATTCTTGAAATGACACAGAAGGAATGAGGCCTCAAAGCACACTCTCAGCTTTAAGTGTAGCAGCCCTATGGATGTCTTTACTATGATGAAGTACCTTTGAAGAATCCAAAACATCATGGTGGATGTGAAGAAGTTCAGTTGACAAAGCCATAGAAAAAGAAAGTGCATGCCGAGATATCTCAGCCACAATTTCCAGTACTAAAAGAAGCAGCTAAAAAGAGATTAGCATGTAAAACATGATGTAAAACATGGTGACAAGCAGTTGGATTTTCTGTTTTACAATTTCAATGTCTTTAATGGTAAGGCATGCCCAGGCTCCACTTGAAATACCCACTTTGGCCACACAGGCATCGAGTTGGGGAGGTTTTATGGGCCACTTTGGGGAATGTACCTGATAACTGGCAGAAGAAGACCATGTGCCACAACACTGAAAAGGGAATGACCCACTCTTGACAATGTTGATTAATATTTTGGCTTGTTGAAAACCTCTCAGCACTTTCCTCAATCGTAGAATAATGAGGAAGGAGGTATGGATGAGGTTGATCCCACTCCTCTGATCTTCTGCAGACTATAAGGGTTTTGGGCAGAAGTCAAGGGGTAAGTGACAATATACCTCAATTATTGTCTTGTCAAATGACCATACCACCTCTTTCATATCTAACAAAGATAAAGGAGCAGGCATAAGAGAAGGCTTCACTTGTGCTTCCTCCATGTCGAACTCAGTGGAGATAGCATCATTGAGTGTGTAGGAATTACTAAGACCCTTGAAGGTGAGGAGGCTATAAGAACAATGTGCGCTAAGTCCTGTAATGCAACAAAGAGAGTAGAGGCTGAAGGAGTGGCAAGAGAATGAGGGAGATGAAAACAATTGCAAGTTTAAGAAGTGACACCTCAAGCCTTCCAAATGGTTTCCACCTGATGATGAGGTGATGGCGGGACTTCAACCACAGCATCGCCTCTGTTATAAGGGCAGGATCAAAAAGCCCAAGAAGACATACATGACCAAGGCCATTGATGTATTAATATCTTGCCCTTATATATAAAGAGTACAAATCATATATCATATGGCGAATAACAACCCTTTCAAGCGCACTGGATCCACCAAGGGATCACGTGTGTCAGGGATTGATTAAGATAGATACAATAACCTGACGACGAACAGTGCGAAACTAGTAACTAACTAGCCTGAGCGCTTTCAACTCTTAATGAGTCTTTTTCAAAGGCAAATACAAAACATATATAAAACAATCAAATAAACACAAAAACGTGTTTGTAGACCTCTACATGGCTGTTTCCACATGAGTTAAAACTATAAATACAACCAACTTGTATAGACTTGTTGCAGATACTAAAAACTGTGTATAATTCCATATTCAGTGTCAAGTAGAAACAATGTTTCGATGTGCAGCTCTGAATTGTGTGAATAATAGCAGTTCTGGACAAATATTTTTTTTTTTCACATTTCCACAGGACTCTATAAGGTGATTTGTATGGGCAATCAAATTAAAGAGGGAAGTAATTTATGACCGAGACATTTCGAGCGTGAAAGTTTTTCAAAAGACCAGAGACTCTTCAAACTATTGGGTTTGAGCCAAAATGTTAGTGTTTGAAGCCAACTCTTTTTTTGCTTTTTTTATTCTGATAACAAGACAGAAGACAACATATGCTAATTGAGCTGAAAAAGAAAAAGCTTCAGGTAATAAGCATTTCTTTTTCATGGAGACTTGTTTCCCAAGTGTTTACATGACGATGTGACAAGAAACTGGATCAAGTCAAGCTAGCTAATTTGTTGTACAATGTCTTGATAATGTTAGATTTTAAATGATGCAAACATATTACAGTTTAGATTATATGAGTATCCTATCCCTCTCTCCTTGATATATTTGTAATTTTATAACTCAAGGCATACAATGATATAATATTTCTTTATTGTGTCAGTATGTTCTTAATAAATGCCATTTATTAAATCATATTGAACCGTCATTTATTAAAATTGACAATGATTTTATAACTTTCACTTGGATGTAATAAACCAAATTTTTTAAAGATACTGAAATACATTTTGTTTTGCAACATAGATCACACACACTGAATATACAATGCTTTGACATTCTCTCTATTCATCATGCATCAGTATCATCTATATGCTATGTGTCGGTAGACTCTGAAAGGACAAAATAATTTACTGAATAGCATAATTATTACACATAATTTCTCACCAATTCAATCACTGTATACATGGATAAATGGCATTTATTTTTTAACATATTGGTTTATGGAGCCTTGGAAGAGGTGGGGGTGTAACATGTGCTCTCTCTCTCTCTCTCTCTCTCTCTCTCACACACACACACACACACACACAATTCTCTTCCAAGAGCCACTGAGATTGGCAACAAATATTCCATTCTTGGTTGGATATTGGAACACATTTACTACACAAGCACCTGTGTGGAAAAAAGACTAAAATTATTTGAAAAACTGTTGCCCATTTGATATTTTAAATGTCTATTTCTTTGACAAGCATTCACCCAATTATGACATGTACAAGTCCATATCAATAACTGTTCGATTAATCCAGGCTATAGAGAGTGAAAACCAATTTCCAGCCCCCCTCAAAAACAAAGCTGGCAAGAAAAACTCTGATCTGTAATATTAAATTGTTTTGACTTATAAGAAAATGAAAAGAAAGAAGAAGAATAAATGAAACAAAAATAAAAAATGAATTGTAAAAAAAATTGTGATTGGTATAATATTCTAGCCCTCTCCCTACCCTGTTTATTGAAGTAGATTTTGTACAGCTTAATTGCCAATTAATTGAGGTTATCCTTACACTCATTATGAGGGTTGTCCTCCTAAGGCAGTATGGATGAGGTAGTGGCATCAACTGTGAGTTAGGCACTGTACCTACTCCATGGATATGCTATAAATAACCATTGTTGAACTGATCCCTATGAAAGTGACACTACTTGTCTTGCTTATATGGTAGTATGGTAAAATGCATTAGCCAATGTAGTGAATTGCCACATCACTCTGCTTACCACTGAAAAGCTGGCTGGTATGTAGCAAAGCTTGCTGACATGACAGCATCTAAACACTGGATACATGAACTGCTGGCCTGCAGGGTACATTAGTGGCTGGGCAAGCAACATGGCTTGTGTAGCAGGTATCAATGGCTAGAAAATGTGCAACATGGGCAACTGAACAGTTATTTTGGCAGCCTGATGGACAGTCAACTCAGCAGTTAGCTAGATGGCCAGTTTGGAATCCGCCTATATGAAATGTGTGTTGAATCAATGGCTCAATGGATCCCTGTATGACTCTGCACACTAAGAAATGACCAGCCTGTATATACCAATGTTCTCAAATGTGAAGACCTCAGGCCATTTTGTTAAAGATGCATCAGACCAGATGGCATGACTCACTGAACAACAGCCAAACCAGCGGTATACTGTACAAAAGGATGGAAGAACAGATCATCAATAACTAAAAAGACCCTATGTGCCCAACTTATTTTACAGTTGTCACTACAAGAATACTGACAGTCTCAATTTTTTTCCATAGAGGGGCAATTATTTTCCATAAAATCCAGTATAATGGAATCTGTGTGAATATTTTCATACACAGCAATAACAGCACTTATGTTTATGTATGGAAACAAAAACAGGCAGTATGCACAGATAAGTCACCAATGTCCTCCAAAGAAATTGTGTTGGCAATACAATGTCAGAATAGCAAAGTCCATAACTGCAAAAAAGTAATGATTGCAACTTATATATCAAATATATTAAAACAATATTATATCGACTTTCTGGATAGATGGATCAAAATACTAAGAAATGCTTGGATTTGAGAGACTTTGCAGTACAATCCAAGCAAAAGGTTAAACTGGTAAACATCCAGTTGATGGTTAACTACCTATCAGTGGTAAAGAATGGTAATGAGCAACTTTTCTTCCCTTTGTCTATATGGCATATAGATGAATCTTCATCTTTTCATGATGGCTGGATTTGAGCATAAGTGGAATTTGATTCTTAATAGTGACATGATTAACAAAGAAATTAACAAAAAGAAAATTCACCAAGAGGTTTAGAAAATATCAACAAAATAAAAAAGACTTGCATCAAAACCATACTACAAAATTTCTCTGACCTTTACAAGTAGAGCTGCCAACCCTCTAGACTTGCAATTATTGAAAAAAGCGATAACTTTTTAAATATTATAACATGACACTAGTTTCATTCATTTTGATGGTCAGTGCTGCATTATATGAAAATTCCAGAATAAAATTAAAACACATTATTTACAAAGATTACATGTACAAATTTATTTGCAGCCAAATTTACTGATGTATACAAACTTCACACTTTTTGTCATGATATGATGCTGTGGCAGACTTGAATTTCATCAAATTTGCTACTGTAGATTTATTTTCAAAACACTTCAGTCATATTGCATTCTGGTTGATCTTGGTGACTCAAACTGTTGCAAATTTTCAGCACCTATGAAGGCACTAAAGTTTGTTTTATTTTTCCTCACAATAGGAAATACTCTTTCACTATCACTGTTACTGATCTTCAACTGAGAAAGGCAGGTTATGTTCTAGAAGACTACTCACAAACAACTCTTCAGCACTGGTAGCTTGCAGAACTTAAGCTCGTAGCTTAATGTACTCTAGAGATGAAATCTGCTGGTGGGTGCTCCTAATTTCCCAAAATATACATGCTTTTGGCTAGCAGTGTGTTTTTCACATCATTCTGCCACAAGCCCACATGGGCTTGTATCATTGCTTGCAATTTATCTGTCATACATGTACTGTATAATATTATTATTACATAGTACATGTATGACAGGTAAATTGTTAGCAAAGATATGAGCCCCTGGGCACATTCCCTATTCTAAATTCACAGCACACTACTGTGAAAAAAGCATAATGTTTGATCACTGAATGCAAGGACAATTTTTTTTGTTGTACTCCATTCTATACTACACTTTTTGTGAAATACATCTTTTTTTACTGGAGGTGAAGGGGCCCCCGAGTGGCCTAGTGGTCTAAAGTGATGTCCGTTACGGATCACTGCCATCTCACCCCTATCTGCGTGGGTTCAAGTCTAAGATATGTGAGAAAGCTTGCCAGTAG
Source organism: Potamilus streckersoni (assembly GCA_016746295.1). Lineage (NCBI taxonomy): Eukaryota > Metazoa > Mollusca > Bivalvia > Unionida > Unionidae > Potamilus > Potamilus streckersoni. The sequence goes on along the minus strand of JAEAOA010000520.1, from coordinate 237,607 downwards.
CTTCTCCTGGGTTGGTGGTTCTTTCCAGTGATTTCCCGGTTTCTCCCTCCACCATTAATACTAGCCGCCATGAATAGCCTATCATGTGCTGAAAAATGGCATTAAGCCCAACAACAACATCTGAAGGTGAAAATATTTTAATTGTTGAGCTGCATAATTATGAAATGGTATCAATCCAGAAGATGAAACATTGAATGGTTAATGATTAATGGTGTTGACACATGCATGGAAAATGTGAACTTAAGCATATTACGATACATGCTAACCTTTCAATATCTGAAAAATTCCTACACTCGAAAAAGCTCTCACTTAGTGCTCATTTAAAAACAAAACAGTTCCTACAAGCATATACATGTGCCAAAAAAGTCAGCTTGGCCCCAAATTTTCCTCAGGAGTATTAATATAATTTCTGTTCTAAATATAGACTATATACTTCACAATGCCTTACTATACAGCAAACTTTAACAATTGGACATAGTTCTACTAACATCATGACTACTAGAAAATACAGGACTATTATGCTATCTTGACTAGTTCTTAACAGGCTAATATTAAATTTAATTCTGATTTAAACTGAGAATTTTGGAATCAACTGTTTTGTATGTGGTGTGAGTCTATAAATCTCTATTTAGAGTCATGAAATTCATGCCAAAATCATGAGGGCTGGCAGGTCTGCACAAGGTCAAAAGAGTATGCAAACATGTTGCAGAATGAATTGTGTTTGCATCAACATAATTCAATTCAAACTGTAAGAAAATTCATCAAGGGATTTAGGAAATGGAAATAAAGAAGTGAGCTTTTACAAAATCAATTCAAAATTTCTATGACTGAGACCTTGACCCCAAAATCAAAGCAAAAAGCATGCATGTTGTCAAATCAATTGTCTTAGTTTTATAATGAATCATACCAATTACGATGAAGCTCGATCAGGGGATTTAGGAAATAAAGGCAAAAGATTTTATTTAAAAACAAGACATTAACATAAATATTTTAAGACAGGCAGTCTTGAATACTGCAAATGAATTTCTCAGCTAAATAATGATTCATCCCAAAGTACGAAACACATATACCAAAGCCTTAAATTTTATGATAGTTACCTTGACCTCAATTTAAAATGAGAGCATATAGATGTTCCAAAATGAATTGTTTTATCTGCATAATGAATAATATAAAGCTTAATGAGAATCTATCAATGGGGTTTATGAAATATATGCAAATGAAAAAAACACTGTCATTGCATGAAGCTTACAAGCAATCGAACAAGAAAAAATATTTTATCAAAATCAATGACTTTATTTAGAGTATGATGGAAACTGTGATATTACTTTCACTATGAAAATGCAACTTTTCTGAATAACTGCTAAGCAACAGGACTTCCATCATACTTACTGCTGAAGCCACTGAGACTTTACTTAATCCTGTCACTGTGATTGTGGGCTCAGAACTTTGGGTCTCTAATCCCAGACGATCAAATACAGAGGTCTTTGTTCCATCTAAAAATAAGAAAATCAATACAATGACACAATATATTTTGTAATTTTATCACATATGTGGTATGATGCAAGCAGAGATTATATTTAAATCATTGCAAACATTAATTTCTGAATATGCAAAAGAAGGAAAAAAATGTTCATAAAAATATGAAAATATCTTTAATCTTGTGTTGCTTCAAAGCACTATAAAACCATCAAATAAGTGTTTGTATATGTGTGCATGATTTGAATTTTCAATGCAGCTTTAATAAAGTTTCACTTATTTCATTATGATGTCTGCAGTGTGGCAGTTTATGGTGATGTCTAGCACTGGGGCATCATAACACACATGTAGTACCATGTCCCACCCAGTCACATTATCCTGACACCAGGCTGACTAGGTCCTAACACGACTAGGTCCTAACACTAACCTCTTAATGCTGATCACCTAGTGAGGCAGCTGTCAGATCCATTTTTAGAAGTCTTTAGTATGACTTGGCTGGGATTCAAACCCATGACCTCCTGCATCCAAGGTGGATGCTCTAACCACTTAAGCAACTGAAGCAGTCAAATGTAATTAAGTACACTGAAAATATAACACTGTTAAAACAGCATGACCTAACATCAAAATGTGGCATTTTGCAATGGAATGCTATTAAGACAGCATGACCTAATGTCAAAAATGGCATTTTGCAAATGGAATGTTGTTAAAACAATATGATCTATGCTATGACACTGTGGTTATAAACCAAGTAACTGAAACAATGAAAACAAAAGGTTTTGTCAAATTTAACAAAAAATTTAATTATCAATTTTAAAAAATATAAATGTCAGAGACACTTAAAGTATTATGAACTGAGTCCAAAATAATCCTAAAAAGTTCTATTTAAGGCTAAAGAATCAATTGTTATGAATGAATTTCAGATCTTTGAATGCACTGGTTTATCAAATGTCCTGATGTTTCAAAATGGCATTGTCCAGAACTCCTCATAATAATTCACAACAGTCCCAGAATATTTTTAGTCCAATGAGTGCTTTGTAGTTCCAATCAATAATCTAAACAAATGTTTCCCATAAAATAATATCCTCACACAACATTAAATACATCTGAAGTCTGGTATTACAATAAGAAGAAAAAAAAACTGACCAAAATTGTCCAGCCTCTTGCACTTACCTACAAGCATAAGGGTTGAAATCACATTTTGCTACTACTAGTTATGTGACTTTTTGCAAAAATCCTACAATATAAAAGAACCCACATTACCTAACCCATCCAAAGGACAATAAGTTATAATTTCTATAATTTTGAGCAATGAATACAATTAACAAAACTAATAGATATTCATAACACCTAACATTAAAGTGGTATTTTGCAAATGGAATGCTGTTAAGATTTGAACAAACATCAAAGTGGCATTTTGCAAATGGAAGACTGTTTAAGACAGCATGAATAAACATCAAAGTGGTATTTTGCAATTGGAACGCTGTTAAGATGGCATGAACAAACATCAAAAAAGCATTTTGCAAATGGAAGGATGTTATGACAGCATGAACTAATATCAAAGTGGCATTACCTCATGCTTTGATCATTCAATTATTTCCCTATCTAACCATCTCACTCCTTGGTCATGTTTAAAGTAACTGGTTTAAAGTTACAAAACTGTCAGCATTCATACAGGTCAACTCAACAAAGACAACCAGAATTTGGTGTTTATAAAACATGTTAAAACTAGCAACCTTACTTTTTTGCAGTTTTGCTTCAAAATACCACTAAGTTCATGCTGTCTTAAAATCATTCCATTTTCAAAATCCCTTTTGATTTATATGACGTTTTAACATCATTCCATTTGTAAATGGAATTTGACACCCCTTTCAGGACTGACTCTCTTGTTTAATGGTTTATAAGCTTAAGGAACAACCTAAGAGTTATTACCACACACATATGTACATTTGTCTCTTCATGGTCAGTAAAGATGTACGAGTTTACAGTGTGAGAATATCACGTCTCTCTGTCTTTGAAATATATGTAGTTCGGATTTCAATAGTTTCCAAGCTATGACTTATGGGCAATGTCAGGAATAACCCAAGATGTAAACAGAAGTTATAAATTTGTACAATGTGAGGATCTTGCTAGTTTCCCAGCAATTTTACATATGTATATAGTGTGGGATGCTCATTAGTTCACAGCAGTTTTACACAGAATATGTGGGGATCTCATTATTTTCCCGCAGTTTTACATGTGCATACAGTGTAGGACTCTCACTAGTTTCCAGCAGTTTTATATACAAAATGTCACAATCTCATCAGTTTCCAAGTTTTAGGATGATTTGTGGAACACTGCTGGTATAACTACACAGAAAAAAAAGAATTGGGACAAAAAGGCAATTAATGTGGTCTTATCAATAGCATAACAAGAAATAATCTGTATCACATAGAGACACATTAAATAAAGCACATCATTAGAAATTCAATAAATTTACTTCTTTGTAAGCATCTTTTAAAGATCCAAGAAAACTTTTCCTGTCAAGATATTCTAAATGTCTTTGCAGAAATAACTGAGTATGAGAAATTATATTTTTCTCATAACAAAAGCATGTAGGAATACCACTATAGTGCTTCAGATCAACAGTGTATTTGCATATTTTACACAGACAACAGGACTAAAAATGCTTAAAAACATTTTAATGCCTTCAAATAATGAAAAATAATTTAATTTTAAGCATTTGGTCCAAGGATGCCCGAGTATTGCTCCTGCCATAAGTATGGTCCATGTTGTATTATAGCTTGTTCAATCAATATTAAAAATGACATTGGTTCAAGTTCCTGATCTTGTATGTCTAAAATGAGAGTACTTGATCCTTGTCAAAACACTCATTCAAACAGAAAAATAACTGAACATACCCTGAATTAGTCTCTGTCAATCACTTGTTATGTATATGTAATTTAATTACTTGTGTATCAGTTTTAAATTTTTTTATTATTTTTATTTCCTTGCATGTTATTGTAATAACTTTATTCGCTGGATAAGGATTTGACATTTTTTCTGCAAAATTCAGTTTAGTTCTAGTAAATAATCCCTACTGTTACATTGTATTTTTAGCTGACCTAGTTCCTGAACTTGATTCAGAATTGGTAAACATGAGTGAAAATCATTGGTCATAATTAAGGTCATACTTCACCTGCATGCTAGTTTCAGTAAACAACTTTTTACCAAAAATATTCATTTCTAGTGTGGGAATCATTGATTTTTATCTAAGGCTTTATTAGAGTATGTGATAACTGACTTGTATTTTTTTTGTACCGCTCAGACTAAATGATTATGTGACCCCATCATATGAATCTGAATTTCATTTTAGCTGGGGCTAAAACTTAAGTTTTATTGTGAAATAGTCAATCATAAAGTGATACCTTTGGAGCTCAAAGGTTTTTTTGTGTTATGACCAGTTTAATTTAAATTTTTATTTAAAATAATTTATTTTTTCTGGAGTGTTTAAAATTCTTGGACTATTAACTTTTGTGATTCAACAAGGAACTGTTGACATGACAGCACCAAAAAGGATATTGAAGACAACATTATCTTCCATCTTGGAACTTCATCGGGATTTCAACTTTGATTCATTTAGAACTTTTTAGTGTTAAAACTTATATTTTTAAATTCTGGGATTTATTTTTGGATTAGAGACACAAACAATAAGTCCTTTTTCATATTTTTACCTTGTTTTATAGGGAAATAAATTATTTTGTTAAATTTTACACAGCCTGTTGGCTTCACTTTTTCCTTTGTTACTTCTGTACGAACCTAGACATGTAACACACTAAATAGTAAGAAGCATTAAAAAAAACAGGATTAACCTGAATAGAACTGAGTCTGATAGCACTTGTACAGTGTGACTCCACTATAACACAATGGTTGGGGTCCACAGAACCCAATCATGTTATGTGCTTTTGGTTAAATCGTGATGATATCGACAACTTACATTTGTGTAGTATAATTCCATAGTTCATTAAGTACTATACATGAATATAATAAATCTATGAATTTGAGTAGAGATCATGTTATAAAATTCATGTATGATGCACATCCTATTAGAAAACTCAAATAACACAAATATAAAATTTTGGCAGTCCTCATTTTTATCTATATCTGATTCTCACTAAATAATTCATTACAACTGTTATTATAATTGTTACATAATGTGATCATTATTTACCATGTGATCTAGCAGAAAATTTTTGGGAATTTGTAGATTATTTGGGCAAAATTAATTCTATTGTAGAAAATGATAATACAATAAATGCTTAATATATAGTTAGAAATTGAAACGTTAATACACTCAAATCCACTCTCTTTGGAGATGAACTTTGCCTATTCTGTGGCGAATATAGTTATATCATATCGGACTTAAAACTAATACACAAAATGATTTACTTACATCAGTGATTCACACAATATAGTGTCTTGGTTGGATCATTGTGTCTCTACACAATCTGCTCAATCTGCTATAAGTGATATGAGAATAATACACACCCTAGTAGGGTCCAACCATCGCCCCATTTAATGACTATCAAGACTGATCTACTTCCTAGATTGGATTCTTGCCACAATGAACTCTCAAACTTGAAATACAACAATAATTGGTCAGACCTTCCTTCTGACAAAAAACTGAATTATACTCAGACATCTGCATTTTTATTAAACAAGATTGAGAATCCATATGGTGTTGTGATCTGTAATGATCATGGGTGAACTAATCAGGTACATATGAAACAGATAAATGAGCTATTTGCTGATGACCAGATATAGCAAAAGCTCTAACGAAATCCAGTAATAGATTGACTAGAAAATCCAAACATGGCCACTAGGTTATACCTGGCTGGAATGACTGTGTCAGGGAACTACACGACTTTGCACGCACGAAATGCTTACCTACTGTGGCGTGATAATGGTAAACCTCATCATAGACAATTATGTAACCACATGTGTCAAACAAGAGCACAATTTAATTATGCTCTTAGGTTAGGCAAGAATGACGAAGTAAAACAACGAGCAGACTCACTAGCACAACCAATTTACATTGATGGGTACCATGGTCTAAACAATATATGCAACATGTGGAAAAATCATTCTGATGACTTACTCAATAGTGTCAAAAATGAATCGAATAAAGCAGCGTGTTACTTCAGCATTGAATACCCTTTCTGCTCATATTATTTAATCACATTATCTGAGATCCAACATGCAATAACAACAAAAAGGTGGTAAATGTCCAGAATCCGATTATTAATATGTGGAACATTTTAAATTTTCAGATACTAGACTTCATGGGCTAATAATGGTTTTATTTAATTGTATGTTTGTGCATACTTTTGTACCAGATGATTTCACAAAAGTTACAATTATACCGCTACTAAAAAGCAAAATTGGTAATCTAGCAGACAAAAATAACTACAGACCTATAGCTTTTACAACTATTATCTCAAAAATATTCAAATGCATCATACTACAAAGATGCAAAGTCATAATTTCTGATAATTAGTTTGGATTTAAAAAGCAGCATTCTACAGATTTTTGTCTATATGCCTTTAAGGAAACCTTCAGCTATTATGTGGAACATGGCAGCCCAGTATTTGCATGCTTTTTAGATGCTAGTAAGACATTTGATAGGGTCAATCATTGGACACTTAAAAAGTTGCTGGAAATTAAAATAACTGTATACAGTGTTCATACTCTAGTCAACTGGTATGGCAAACAGTTATATTATGTGCAATGGGAAAGTGTAATATCCAGTGCTTTCCATGTAACAGGAAGGTATTCTTTCCCTTATGTTATTTAATATTTACAGAGTCAAGTTAAATCGTATATTTGGCCATTGTAACATAGGGTTACGTCTGCCACCAAATGGGCTGTTTCTTAACAATTTTAGCTTTGCTGATAATATATAACTAATATGTCTGTCAAAGGTTTAAGAAGATTATTGAAGATATGTGAACAATATGCATTAGAGAATGATGTCATCTATAATACACAAAAATCAGTATGCATGGTCTTTCAGCTAACTTTTTTTAAATTACCATCACCTCCCTCTGTACATCTTAATGGCAATGCTCTTATGTATGTCGACAGTTATATGTATTTGGGCCATATTTTGAAATCCAATCAGTCAGATGATGAGACATTATCGATATTTGTGTACTCAAATAAACATGCTTCTACGCAAATTTAAGCCTTGTTTATTGAGTATCAAAATTAGATTATTCAAATCTTATTGCTGCACTACGTATTGTGCTCCACTGTGGACAAACTTTAGTGAAAATGTGAAAAGAAAACTAGTAATTGGTTATAATAATAGTCTTTGCTTGCTTTTATGTTTTTTCTAGATGGAACAGTGCCTCCAACATGTTTGTAAATTATAATGTTTTCAGTTTTGAGGAAGTAATGAAAAGTATGCATTCAGAATGATAACAAGACTATCTTCTAGTGAGAACTGTATACTGAAAAAACTTTGGAACTATGACATTCATTTAAATTCTCATATTATTAGTAGATGGAACAAATTACTCTTTAAATGTGTCAATTATCTTCATTGTTTAACAATGCCAGGTGCAATTAATTGTTGTAAATGTGTCTGTAGACTTGTACATATGATATATATGTTCTTTTATGTTTACAATGTTTTACTCTATATCCATATTTTAATTTATATGTATGGATTATGCAGTCTGAAATAAAGAATTCTTATCTCTTATCTTTACATGTTACTTGTACATGTGCTTAACTGAACTTGTTTAGCCTACCCAAGGGATGAGGAAATTCATATAGAATTGAAAATGTGATCAAATTAAAAGAATAACAAACATCTTTGCATGACACTTTAATTAACTTAATGGTCAGATACCTATAATTTCAAAAGATTATAAACTTAATTTGTGTTTTATGCTGCCATTGGTAGCAAATGAAAACAATTTTTTTCCAGCAAAAATGAAACTTTCATGGCACAATAACCATGGCCCAGTCACTGTAAAATGCAACAATCCTTCAGATTCCATTGCTTTTATTTTAATTTGGTGCTGACTTCCTTTATTGAAAGTTTTTTTTTGGTTGCTATTGAAGATTGTAGTCAATTTTCTTTAGTGAAGGATGCATGTATTATTGAGGTTACTGTTAAAGGACAGCTTTGATTTGTTTCTTATTGCAGCAGAAACATTATTGCAGCAGCAACATCAAATAATTGAAGAACCTTGATTGAGACTGAATTTTTTTTTATAATTTTCTTAATTTTATATACCTTGATCAGCACTTCAAAGGTAATCAGTTTTTTTAAAGTTTCAGCAAAACTTTTTTTCTGTGTACATTCTAAAAGAAAAGGAATTCGCTGTTGTTTGGTCGACTTTAGAAGTTATTGAACCTACCTTAAAAAGTTGGTCAGTTAGAGCTACACCTAGTAGCATGATGATTGGATAGACAAACAAGCCGAACTGCTTTTTGTTGTTGGCTTCTATATTTCTGGTAGCAGAGTACTGCCTCCTACAGATGCATGAGAATTTTTTAAGAAAAGCCAATAAGTGTTCTGTTCTGACAGGGATTGCTACAAAAATTATGAACAATTTAATTCTATGAGTGAAAAGGAGATGAATTTACTTATCATCCATATAAAAAGGTCAGTCAAAACAAGTATTTTAATTACTAGCAAGAGAAGCTGATAGTCCAACACTCTTTTGTCAGGAAATAGTGTCTCATCCAGTTGATCTTCACTACCAGAAATGTAAACACCCCCCCCAAAAAAAACCCAACAAAAAATGCAGAGATCTCACAGCATACAGTACTCAGGCCTGATGTCAGAATAAACAGATTATAATATAACAATGCACTGTTTTGATGGTTTATCAATCTGAACAAAGAATTTGTTTGTCTAATAATTCCAGTACATTCTATATTAAGTTTGTGGCTTATTTTCATGGTGTCTCTGAATTTCATTCAACAAAGTGTATGGTTGTAGATACAAGTTTAAACAGCCAAAACAATCCTGCCAAATGGTATATTTTTTCACCAGTAAGGAAAATAAATTGCAATTTGTGACATTGGCAAAGCCAGCATTATCCGGAATAAACTTTTTACACATTTTTTTTCTACTTTTAAGAAGAACTATTTTCTATGCACAAAGAAAAATACATGAATATGAAACTGCATGAGCAACACCATTGTCTTGTATTAAAATTCATACACAATTTTTTCCCCAAAATTATAATGCTCTTTATACACATTACTTTTCCTACTTGCAAGAAAGAAAACAAAAATGTTCATGTACAAAAAAATATGTATTTATATGTCCCATGTTTCATTACAACTTATAAAGTGACTGCAAAAGAAAACACATAAATATTTTGCCGGAACATAACAAAGTTTGATCTTTCATTTTCTCTTATGTAAGGGTTAACAGTTAATTATCAAGTTTTTGTTCTTTTTATTTCTCAGGAAGATTAGCTACACTCAAATTAGTAACAAATATAATATATAAATGTAGCCAGAAGAGTCTTGAGGGTTTATTGTATAATAAAGCGTTATCACCACCTTGTTTTCTCTTCTGTTCCTGAAGTTTTTTAGTTTTTGCTGTTGTTCCTGTTGGCAGTGTGATCTTGTAAGGACCCTCATACTCAGGTAGTACCCTTCTCTTTTTGGGTACAGGAACTTCAATTCTAGGCATGGTGGAAAGATGGACAACTGTGCTTGTCTTCTCTGAAAAAAAGATAAATCACTACATACAGATGTAAAATAAATAAAAGCATGTAAGGGTCTGTAAGTGCCACCAAAGTTGGGGTATAGGGCTGAGGATATAAACCTCCAAGGTATATTTATACCAACTGGGTGTGTTACAAACCCATTAATAGCAAGAGATGATGAATGATTTGTAAGCCAAGCTAGTTATAAGAAAAGAATGTTTAAGTAAAATATGTTTGTTCAATAACACTTAACAAATCATAATAATCATCAGGAATATTACCACTAATGCACAGACACCCTGCCACCCCATAAGCTTGCTTTTAGCAAGAAAAGTGATTAAGCAATCTGGAGCAGACATGCATGCTATCAGGTTTAAAAGAAAAATTTTAAGTCACTTATGTTTCTCCAAGAATACTTGCCAGATCACATTAATATTAAGAGATATCAACCTGCTACCTCCTGATCGAAACCCTAGTAAAAAAAAAAAAATTCATCTTTTCCATTTGTCTCATACAGATAAAGGACATTAACTCTTGCCCATTACCAGGTGTTGATAGTTTTTAAGCTTGAGCAATATAGCAACTTGAATTCTAGCATGGCAGGGTGGTTGGGGGGGATTTCAAGAAATGTGATCAGGTAAGTATTCTTAGCAAAATATAACTTATTTAAAAGTTTGCTTACTCCTTTGAATTAGTTCTCATATAAGATTAACATTAGGAGAATAAGTAATAGGAGGATGCAATGCTCAGCGTACTACCTATACCTCGGTCATCCTACTAGCGAAGAAGGATTGTACTCCCTATGTAAATCAGATGTTTCGCTAGGATTTTAAAACTAGGAATCCAAGACTCCTAATTGGTAAAAATTGGGAGACCCACCAGCAAAAGTTGCAATCCCCACTAAGCCAGAAATCACATACTTTCTTATACTTGGCTACAGTCACATCCGAACTATCAGTTATAGCAACTTAGCAAGATCAAAATTTCATTGAAATGTTCATAACTTTTCCGTAAACTACAAAACACTTGTCTAAATTTGCATCCAAGTCTCTTGATTTTGAGTTTGCAGGCAATATTTATATAGCAATATCCGGAAATTATATCAATAACAGTGATTGCGCTGGGCGTCACCAATGTCACAAATTGCAATTATGTTTTACATATTGGCAACAAATATACCATCTTGCCATATTTTTGGCTACAACATATTTGGCTGATAAAAACAGTATATACAGTCTTGAGTCTGGAGTGGAGAAATTCAAAGGCTAGAAGACTTTGTCTAGTATGTGGCACACTTGGATGTAGATTTGTCAATGATAACACCAAGACCAGAAGGAAGAAATCTGGAGATTTGGTTCTACCTTACCTTCTGATGTAAACCACAGTGGAGATATCACATATAATGAACATGCCAATCTCAAACAACTTCCAGTCAGAGCTGAAACGCATTCACTATAGCCTTCATACTGACATGCAAGTAGTACTCCTGTAGAAGCTGCACCCTACAGACTGCCTAAAACAAAAGCAGGAGGTGGCCATTCATCCCACCATGCCAGAACGCATGCAGAGGACTCTCAAAAGTTTCTGGATGAAGACTCATAACTCATGAAACTCAAGAGTCCCTAGCCTATTTCTGAGAGTACCATGCATAAATTCACAAGTTCATCACTTTCAATGTACAGAAAGGAAAATGAAAAAGTGCATGTTCATTATTTTATTAGATATCAGGATTACATTCTCGGCCTTAGAATGTATTTTTCAGTAAATTAAATTTTTTTTATCATCATACTGCATTCTACCATATGCAAAACCAGTTTTTCAAATACATTAATTTCCTTACTTTGTCCACTTCTTTGACTTAGCAATTGTATAAATGGCATTCTGGTTATTGAGGACTTCAAGCAAAGCTTCTACTTACTAATGGTATGAAACTGCTGAATTACAGTCATTGTTTCTCATGACAATTTCTAGAGCTTTCTCAACATCACACATGATTGTCTCTAGACAATCACTGTTAATGGTCATCTAGGCCTGTACATCATTGGGCTGTGATGGAATCTTTTGATCTCATGTTGAAGTTATCCTTTGTACCTTCCTGAACCATTAATAGTTACCAGGTATCCAAGACTGGCTCTGTGCCAGGTTGGTAAATCATGATGGGCAAATTCTGGAGCTGTTCAACAGGAGTTCATAATGACACTAAACCAATACAGATCTGTAATGGCACAGGGCCAACATAGATCCATAATAGACCCTGACCAACATGGGTCCATAATGGCACAGAACCAACAGAGTGCCATCTTGGCACTGGTGAGACAGACATCCATAATGGAACCAGACTGACATGGGGCCATAATGGAACAGGATTGACCTGGGTCTTTAATGAATGGCCATAAACAAATATGGATTTGTGATGGTTCTCAGCTAACATCAGCTTGTTATGATGACGAACTGTGATGGGTTCATCATGGAACTATATTGGATAGAGGCCACCCATTCTTTGATTCTGTTACCAGTGTTATGTTAAGATGAGGTATGGAATCTTGGATCATTGCAACTAGTCATTTGTGGCATTAGTTCAGGCATGTCAGATTCAGTAATGACTGTAACTGATACACCTTCTGACTGCAAAGTCCAGTCCTGATAGAGGCCATAAATCTTTCTATGATAGTGCCATTTTCACAATGCCAGGACAGGGGTAGGCATTACCTGATCACTCTAGCCAAGTCCTCAATACAATCACTGAAACCATGTCAGAGTTGGTATTCACCATAGCCTATTAAACTCCATCACTGTCCAGACAGGCTGCCACACCAACATGGTCATAAAGTAGTTGTAATTGCTGTAGGGTTTAATGCCATCTTTCAGCATAAGATAGGCTATACATGGTTGCCAATATAAATGATGGAGGAAGAACCTTGGAGGAAATCCCTGGAAAGAACCAACAACCCATGAGAAGCTACTAGCAAGCTTTCTCACATACCCATATTGGCAGAACCAAAGACTTGACTCCATGCAGACAGAGGTGAGATGGTAGTGATCCACAACAGTGAGCACTTTAGACCACTCTGTCACTTGGGGCTTCCACAACATGGTCCTATAGGCAGTGCCAAGAAAATCTGGTCTGATCATGGAGGCATGGCTGGGATTGATTTTATTTCTGCCAAACAAATTTAAACTGGTTAAAATAGTCACCTTTACAATCCAGTACACTGTGTACAAATATGTCTCTAATTGCACCCCATGCACTTCAGATAGGTAGCCAGGTAATCTTTCACCAGCCTGAAGTATTTTCAACCAGTATACTTAGTCCTGACCATATACATGTCAAAATCAATGAAACATCACATGAATGTACTGTGAAGAGGACACCAATGACAACATTAATGTCTACAAAAATTATACTAACAACCTTATGATCTATAACACTTGAAAACTAATAACAGAAGCTATGTCAAGTATTAAGATAACATCTAATGTTCTCTAGACCAATGGCAGGTAGCAAAAATGGCACAAGCACTGTATATCATATGATGAAGTTATTGAATAGAGTACAGAGAGAAATAGAAATACATATGTTGTATTCATCATTGTGTAAGAAAACTCCAAATAATCACTCCAAACATATAGTACAAGAGGCAAATAGTTTTGCAAGGTCTTCTTAAAAAGTATGCTTCCTAGCACTGCTGCATTAGTAGCTTCAGTATTCATGGAATTTAGCAATGATCTCTCTGTTCTAGGGAAGATGACTCATGTTTGGCTCCCAGCCAATTGGGCATATGACTATTAAGTAGTTGTACTGCTAAAAGCAAACTTGGTTGGGCTTGGCTAGTGAGGTAGTAGTGGTCATACTCCTTATTTATCATGAACGGGTAATATATCTGAAGAAAATGGTAAATAGAAACACAGACTGCTAATCAAAACCAAAGACACCTGCAAAAACTGCACATTCATGTATCTCATAAATTCAGGAGGGCACATCTAAATAAAATCTACTCTTCCTCAAGTAAAATTTGTAGCAAACACAATTCTTATCAAGTCTTTCTCATTCCATTGAAATCAGCACCTTTGTGTAGGACTGTCCTACTCCTATGCACATTAACTCCTCCCTTTCTGCTTGATCATAGCCCTTCCAATAAAATTATACATGTAAACAAGTCTACTTCATGAACTGCTGCATTCCGTGACTACTGCATTACCTTCTGTCTTGGAGATTCCTAATCTAGCTGACAGTTCCCTGGAAATCTTTGGCCCAAGTGGTTCATTTAGTGGGGAGGCTGCAGGGTCAGATCCAATTATGCGCCCCACAATCCTGCTGGCAGCTGAAATATGGCACAGGATTATTCATATTCAGTAGAGTGACCAATATAATGAACTGACTTAATTGAACCCAATTGTGTTATAAAATCATTGCAAAATTCAAACAATTCTCAGACCTGTTACTGCTAGGCTGAAGTATTAAATTTTTTTTTAATTTCAGCCAATTTCAATACTGCTATTTCAACATGCCCTTAACATAGTTTAAACTTGTGACCCAAGAGGGACTGATATTGCTCACCTGGTAGCTGACATATTTCAGCTTGTGAATGTAACTTCACATATGTATTAAAACTGTAGTAACAATAGACAGCCATGCAACAGATGGTTGCTGTATTGTCTATTAATCTTATTGTGGTTTAAATTTGTTCCTAGACCATATAACAGAAATTTATTTTCTCTGCACTTAACAAGGAGCTGCAACAGCTCAGTTGGTAGAACACTGGACTGCAAGGATTGCAGGTTTGTCCTTGGGAAAGGCACTTAGCTCACATTTTCTGGGCATGATATAGCCAATAAATGTGTTGAAAAGCTGCTAAAATCAGCAAAACTTATTCTCCGCATAAAAATGTCAAGTCTTTTATTAAATCAGGAATATCCCCTGAATCTCTTCCAGACCCAGTGTAACTTAGAAACTGGTTATAGGCCAGCCTACAAAAGTATATACTTGGGCTTCATTAAAAAAAAATCTGATTGCTCAATGCCCATGGCCTCTCTAATTTCGGATAAAGGTCCCTCTATATTCTAAGTGAGGTGCCCATTGGGCTTGTTGAAAACAAATCTAATTTGCTTGAGAAAACACTGATCATGGTGATGAAATGCAGAAATTTATTTTCAAGATATTGGAAGATGTTAATTAATTAAGGACTACTGATAAATTTGTCTGGTACGAGTCTGTAATGCTTTCACAGGTCCAGTATTGGTTGCTAGGGGAAACTGAGTCCAACTAATGCTGGTTCCAGTTACATTAGGCATTTTGCACAGAACTGATACTGGAGTTGGGATGACCAAGTACTAGGCATTATCTGTATTTCAGAACCAGGCATACCTGGAAGACATATCACTGTACCTAGTCCTGGTGCAAAAGGGAGTAGATCAAAAATATGCTGGAAATGGAGTTAGATCGAGTCCAGGACCAGACTAATGTCTAGTACATAAGTTCAGTACTGGCTAGGATTAGAATGTTCACCATAGCTAATACAATGGTTTACAAGTGGTAATGAGAGGGCTAACATATTATATTAGCCCTTACCATGCAGTCTGTTTTGTGCTGTACAATGTGGAAGATAGCAGATTCCAAAATCATAGAGATTGATCCTTTTTTGAAAGTGGCTCTATCTGCCTTGAGTGACTTAGTCATGAAGGAGCTGGTAACCAAGTAGGTGTTGGCAGCAATACTGACTTCGTGTACACCCTCTCTGTATACAGTTTTTAGCTATCTTGCCAACGAAGGATAACTACTCTGCTGCAATGATTGCCCATCACTCTACAGACCAATGAGAGCAAATACTGCAAGCATGGATCAAATGGCACACTTTACAATTTATACAGTTGGCCAAGTGGCTGAGTGGTCTAAAGCGCTGTCCATTACGGATCACTGCCATCTCACCTCTGAGTGGGTTCGAGTCTAGGATTCCGCGAATGTGGATATGTGAGAAAGCTTGCCAGTAGCTTCTCGTGGGTTGGTGGTTCTTTCCGGTGATTTCCTGGTTTCTTCCTCCACTATTAATACTGGCCGCCATGAATAGCCTATCGTGTGCTGAAAAATGGCATTAGCCCAACAACAAAAACAACAACAACCAAAAATATTTGAAACAAAATAGATATCTCAGCAACTATCTTAACATATAACTTCCATAGTGTCAAATATTTGAGGAAATAAAAAAAGAACAAGCTTTATATGTTCATTGGTCTACCTCTGAAACTTGCTATAAAAAAACAATAGAATGAAATTGACAAGGTAAAAAAATATTTCCACAAGGTCGAAATTTTAGATATTGAATGAAGGTCTTGGTTATTAGATTCCCAAGTCACATACATTTCACAATGCTTTCTTAAAAGTGGGTTAATTAAGAAGTTTCTCTTTCTCATTTCCTTTTCGACTTGATTGTAATGAGAGAGAGAGAGAGAGAGAGAGAGAGAGAGAGAGAGAGAGAGAGAGAGAGAGAGAGAGAGAGAGAGAGAGATAGAGAGAGAGAGAGAGAGAGAGAGAGAGAGAGAGAGAGAGAGAGAGAGAGAGAGAGAGAGAGAGAGAGAGAGAGATGCAGCACAAAATGAACTTTTGGGTACAATAAGAGTACTGTGTTTTTTCTATAAAAAAATTTTTAAACTAAAAAAATGGAATGGAAAGGAATACCTCAAGTCAACACTTGATCCCCCCAAAATCAATGGTTTGTCCGTTTCAAACTTGTAAAGTTGTCAGTGTTCATACCATGTATCCCCCAATATAAGAATAAGAAAAGATTCTGTACATGACATACTCATTTATCAACAGACTTGGCTGCTAGTTTAAGCTTGCTTTAGTGGAACTTGAAGTTGTTACTGAATGGGATAGCCTTGTCACAGTACTTGTATATTAACATGTGATAGTGTCAGGGCAATTTCATATCAGCACATGGCATATTCCTGCAGAAAATTAATTGTCAAATTTGGAAATTTTTGCATTTATACCTCTTTACTTCCACACAGAGTCCTAACAAACTTTGTTCTAATTAGGACTATCCCATACATTTATACTGTAATCAGCGGCAACTGGCTATCAGACAGCTTTAAGACTGCAACTCCTTGACAACCACCATATTGTCTACATGAATGTTCACTGTTGATAACAGGCTTTCATTGGCAAATAACTCTGTTGTAATATTTGTTTCTCCGATGCTCTGTTAAATGATGCATAGATGTGAGCTACTGAACTATTACATGTGCTGTCTCTTTGCTATTATTAGCACATGCTTATTGATTGCCCATAATTGGATGTCCATAGACCATATAAATATGGTATCCACACACATAAATATATGGTTCCCATATTCAAGGCCAAGTGATGTCATCCATAAATATATGGCTCCTACACTACCAGGGTTAACTGCACAATTTAAGTTCTTGAACTGATGCTACTTCCTCTTCTTTTTAGCAGCTGTGAATGATGTCCTGGGAGCATGGTCATCTGCATACCCATGATGGACAATATCTTCTATAATACCCCGCACTGTGGAAGCATATAAAAAATTGAGAATAGGTCCAACACACAATCCTTAAGGAATAGAAAATGCTGGATCTTTTTCTTCATAATAATCAAAGCCAACATTAACTTTGTAGTTGCTAGGTCAGAGAAAGCAGTCAAACCAGTTGAGTATGTTCACTTTAATACCAAAATTTGCTTCAAGAATAGACAGCAACACATCTTGATCTACTGTGTCAAATGCTGAACTAAAATCAACTATCATTAGTGCTGTAACTTTAACATTGCCCACTGCAGTTCATTCATCAATTTAACCAATGCAGTTTCACAACTGTTGTTGTTGTTGTTGTTGTTGTTGTTGTTGTTGTTGTTGTTGTAAGGTTTAATGCCATAATTTTCAGTAAGAGGTTGACTATACATGGTGACCAGATTAATGATGGAGGAATAACCCAGGAAAACTCCAGAAAGAACCACTGTCCCATGAGAAGCTATTGGCAAGCTTTCTCACATAACCACATTGGCTGAATCCAAGACTCAAACCCATAAAGAGATGATATCACAGTGGTCCATTACAGTGAGTGCTTTAGACCACTCTGCCACTTTGGGCCCCTCAATATTGTAGTGTAGTCTGTATGCAGTAGCAGGTCATTAGATACCACAGCCTTCAATTAGTTGATTTAGTGCTGCATTCTCAAGAACTTTGACAGAAATGACAAGTGGCTCATTGGTCTGTAGTTATTAGTAACTAGGTCTAGTTGAGGTCACTTTTCTAATGACATATTTATTATTTAGTAATTATAGGTAGGATGTTCGAGAGTATCTCTTTCAATATATTACTTGCATGCAGTCTAATTCACAACTCTTGGTTTGGTGATGACATAATGATTCTTTCCACATCTTGTGTAAGTGCTTTAAGAATAAATGTGTTTGAATATCCTTTTATTAGTTTGAACTTGACTCACAAAATAATCTGCAAACATGTCTGCTGGATCTATATTGCTTAGACTATCTGGCATTGGGTTTTCCTTTTTCAATCTTGTAATACTATTAAACAATTGATAAAGCTGTTTAGTGTTAGTTGATTATATTTTCTCTTTCTACAAAAAGTGCTTTCCACTGATGATCTTCTTTATCTTTTCCACAACATGTTTTTATTTGTGGACTTTATCTGTAAACCATAGACTATGATGACTTATTGACAATGTAATTGTTTTCTCAGGTGCCTGTTTATCTATAGCAGATCTTATATTCTGTACAAATCACCCAACTAGTTTATTAACATCATTCAGTTTAGTAAAATCAAAATATATGTCATTGCATAGCTGTACACAATCAAAACCTAAATATTTCCTGTAGGTAACACAATACTTGAATATTTCCTGTAGGTAACATTTTTCTTCAAATGCTTTTTATTAGAGTTTTGATAATTCATTGTACTATGCACTGATCAGAGATAAAGTCTTACACACTTAACAACTTCTCAATAGATCCTCCTGCTTCATACGGGCTAATATGTTTTGTGGTTGACAACTAGCTCCATTGAAAGTGAATAAAATCATCAATGTGTCTGATTTGCTTCTGTGTATGGGGGTCTATAAATAGTTAAGATGTTAGTTGTTATACCCTTCAGTGTAAGTTTCCATAATGCATATTCAAAGGATATTTTACTGCCACTCTTGAACCTTTCAACATTACCATTACATTTGTAAATTATGGCCAAGCCTCCTCCTTTCTGCTTTTGCCTCTTGTTATAAATCATTTATAGTAACAAGTGAAACCAACAAGCTTTGTAAATTTTAACAAAAATAATTTATTTCCCTACAAAACTCAGCAAAAATTTTAAAGAAAACTTACAGTTTGTGAAAATAAACCAAATATTAATCCCAGAATTGAAACACGCAAGTCCTATCATTAAATTGTCCTAAATAAATCCAAGTCCAAATCTCGGCAAAGTTCAAAGATGGTGGATGATGACATTAGACAAATGAACTATTGATGTAAAATCTCCATGTTGAATTTTATGAATCTCAAATGATTTGTCAAAAGTTCCAGGTTAAATTTTATGAATCACAAAAGAATATTCCAGCTTTAGCATTCTGAATAATTTTCAATTAATGTCTCTGTTCAAAGCTTTGAAGACGAAGCATTCATTTTCCAGAAAATATAAATTATTGTTAAATAATAAATAACTCCAAATTGTCACAACAACTTAAAATACTTCTGATCTCTTGACAGTACTTATACAACTAAATCAAAATCGCTAAGAACATTAGTCTTAAACACAAGCCACTTGACATGCACCCAAATTTTGATGACACAAGGTGATCACGCGAGTAATGTATGTATGAGTTTGATACTGATTAATCATTTAAACTTCATGTAACCAAGTGTCTGAACAATATCAGCTAAAAATAATGCTAATGGAATACTTTCAGTTCTATACAAACGGAATATACTTTTTTTTAAAAAAAAAACTTGTGAAAGAAGCCTGTGAAAATGATCATTACTATAAAATGTAATGTAACAAAAAAAAAAAGAATTTTTAAACTAACACACAGGCAATTTAATCACATATACTCTTCAGTTTCTGTACACTGTCCATTGGTGTTGAGTTCACTACTCATCACCCAAAGGGAGTCATCACTGGTTAACAATGTTTCTGTCAAGATGGTTATATCAGCTTTATATTCATCAATACAATGTCTGATATTAAGATCTTTTGTTATGACTGATTCAGTATTTACTAGTAATATGGACAATATTTCTTCAGTATTCTTGATCCTTTTATCAGTATTAGTTTAATGAGAATTGCTGGATAGGCTGATGTGATACTTATTTTTTGTACCCCTTCTTGATCCTGTTTCTTGTCCTGTTCAAGCTGAATTCTCTTATGCTGACACTTGCCTCTCCTGGTAACATCTGAGATTATGGTTATGATTTATGAGTGATAGGAGTTCATTTTTGCAGTAATAAATGCAATTGAGGTTTGTTTACAATTAATAGCTGTTGGCGATGTCTGCTTACATTCATCAGCTATGTGCTTGGTGTAGTGAGCATAAACATGGACCACTTTCCTGTCTGATGAAACCAAAATTCCTTTGTTTCATTAAACTGTTAAGTGCAGAAAAAAAAACCCCAGAAAAACATGCAATAAAACTACATGAATCTACACATGTTAAAAGCCTGTACATCCAATTCCATTCATATCAATGCTATAAATATCAACAAAAAATGCTGCAGCACATTCCTTTCAGTGTCTCTTCATTCAGCACCACCTATTGTATATTAAGTTAGATAATGTTGTTGAGAGATCTTAAGTAAACTCAACAAGTGATTCATTTATTCGAAACATATCTAATATGATCACCATAGCTGCCATCATGAAAATGTTATTATTGCTACTATTCCTGAAAGGATGGTCATATCAACATAGGGTTATCAATAAAAGACTTCTTATGATGTCTTGTTGGTCCTAAATTAAAAAGGTGTTAATCTGATGTCCAATACTGTCACCATGACAGCAATCAAATCTGTAATGCTCCTTTTCCTCAACAGAACAGATCAACAAGGGGTTTTCACTAAAAGTCTCTTATGATGTGAAGATGATCCTATATGAAATGGTGCTGCTTACACATCCAATATGGCCATCATGGTGGCCATGCTTAAAAATCTCATTATTACTTACTTCTCCTAAATGGATGGCATTTTGTTTTCACTATAAAACTAATGTCTAGTTGGGCTCTTATTCAGTGCATGAAAAGTTTCAAATTTGGCTAAATACAAAAATTTTCTGAATGTTCAACCAGGTTTATCAACTTGTTTACAGTATTTGCTTTTGTTACTGTTATGGGTTTAATGTTATTTTTCTGCATATGGTAGACTATACATGGCAGCCAGTGTATTTGGTAGATGAAGAACCCAGGAAAACACCGTAAAGAATTACTGACCCACAGAAAGCTAATGGCAAGTTTTCTCAAATAATCAGGTTGGTAGAGAATGTGACTCAAACCAAGAAAGAGGTGAGATGTCTGTGATCTGTAAAGGCCAGCAACTTAATGCTTTTAACCATCTGGGGCTTCTACAGTCTTTGTGTAAATTTGATTTACATGTCATCTGGGATAAATGTATAATGAAAGATCTCTCATCAGCAGACAATGATAAGAATTAACTTTGGAATTAAACTGTAAAAATGTTCACTTGCCTGTGGTTTTCTTAGGAGTTGGACTCTTTGTACTGGACACATTTCTCAGGGCCTTGTCACGGGACTCCTGAAATCACAGCACATCAAAATTATAACTAGAAATATTCAATACATTGTATTCCCATCTATAAACAGACATTTTCTGCTTTAAATTACACAACATTATTTCAATTATTTAATTCATTTCATGTCTATATCTATTCTCTGCCTTCCCTGAAAAAGTTTGAAGATATCAGTCTAAAGATAAAATGTTAAACGAATGCTTAATATACAAATGGAAAGATGGCCACACCTTACACACAGGATGAATGATGATAATATAATATGATAATATAAGTACCAGGATTGGATGAAATATTTACAAAGGTTTAAATGCATGCTGTGACAAAAAATCTTTACACAGACATAAGAACAGACGGGTAAAACTCTGTCTATATAACCCTTCATGCCAAGTTTACACAAAAAATGGGATACAAATTACACAGATTATTCATACTCTAACTCATCTGAGGTCATGATGATATTGTGCTCAATAGATGTACCAACATTTCCAATTTACATCAAGAGCATCAGAAAAGTGATCATTTGTCTAGCTTATGTTTTCCATTTAAAACCAACTGTACATCATAAGAAGTCTTCTGGCTAAAACTTCACACTGACAGAACTTTCTGTTCAAGTTGAGTTGTGATAATAAGAATTTTAAGATGGCAGCTATACTGGACATGTGACTGGCAACATTTTTATTTAGCATCAACTATCTAGTGATTTTTGAGAATTGTAACAAATCATAAGAAACCTTTTAGTGAAAAATCCACATCAATATAACCCTCAATTCAGAAGTAGTAACAATAAGCTTTTCTGTATGGTCACTGTGATGACTATTATGCAAGTGCAAGCAGCACCATTTATGACCAACTACATTAAAGGAGTCTTTTGATGAAATCCCCATGTTGATATAATCCAATAAGGAAAAGTAGTGATCAAAAGGCTTTCAATATGGCTGCCATGGTGACCACACTGGGTGTGAGATCAGCACCTTTTTCATTAGGGACCAACTAGACATCATAAGAAGTTTTTTTATTGAAAATGCTTTATTCATATGACCAACCATTCAAGAGAAGTAGCAATAATATTTTTATGATAGTTGCTATGGTGGCCATATTAGATGTTCTCGTAGCACCACTTTTATCCAGAACCAATTAAATTGTGTGTGTGCTTGTGTGTAGTTTCAAGGTAATCCTCCAAATAATTTTATGTAGAGAAGAACTAACAAACTTGTGCTATCATACACATGATGGACAATATACAACCTTAAAGCTTTCCTGGTCTATGACCAGTACAACTAAAAACAGGTTTTTATGTGATTGCTATAGAGGCTTTGCTATGGGTTCCACACATGGCAAATTATGGTAAATCATATTATGTTTCATGCAAATTGAATAAATTATCCTGAAGAACAAACCGTATCTAGGTCTTAAACATAGCTGCTATGCAAGCCACACCATTGTTAAGGAGTTAGAGTGGAAACAAATTGAAAGGTTGCCATCCTGCACATAAATCTGAAAGCGTAACCTATGATGCATTCCTACAAAGACTGATAAAAATTTGCTCAACCATTTAGGTGAAGCTTAAAAAAGACCTTGCATAACTTTTTAATGGAGGAAACACCACTGCCAGGATGGCCATTTCAAAACCAATTTTAACCTAGCATGTCCTTGGAAACATTAGCACCAAAACTGATAAAAACTGGCTCAGCTGTTCTTCAGAAGAAATTGGGATTATGTTTCCAATTGGTTGCTAAGAATGACACATAAGTGTCAAGTGGATCACCCCTGAGATAATTTTGGAAGAGCTTATCTTAAGAAATATTCTAATGAAGTTTGATCAAACTTCATTCAGTAATTCTGGCGATGATGAAAAAAAAGATTTTACACATGACTGCTATGGAGGCCATACCACTGCCATGAGTTACTCTAGATACAGTTGCCACAATGCATGTCATAAGCAACAGTCCCACTAACCTTGACCAAAACTGGCTCAACCTGTTGCTAGGAAAGTCACCTAAAATGTATTGTGTGTGTGTGTTTGAATTTTTAATGTAACAATTTTTCACCCAAATCATTACAATGTTTGTAGGGTGGAAGTCTATAGTTATGTCTAGCATTAGGACATCATACTGCTAACATCTAGCATGATGTCCCACCCAGTTGCATTATCCTGACATCAGGCCGACCAGTCTGAACACTAACCTCTTAATGCTGAGTGCCAAACGAGGAAACTGTTATTACCATTTTATGTCTTTGGTATGACTCAGCCTGGGTTTGAACCTGCAACCTCCTGCATTTGAGGCAGGCACTCTAAACACTAGATCATCAGAGCAGACCCCAAAAATATTTTAAAATAGCATGTTCTAACAAACATTCCTACCAATTTAATCAAAACTGACTAGGCTGTTCTGGAAATTTCAAGAAACATTCCTACCATATTTGATCAGAATTGGTTCAGTAATTATGATGAAGAAGTTGAAGATTTTCACATGGTTGCTACAGAAGATACATCACAAGAGCCAACCCAAGACTTTTAGTAGAGGGTGTCCTAAGAAACATTCACACCAAGTCGGAGCCAAACTGAACTAGTGGTTTTGGAGAATTGTAGCAAGTGTGGATGGATTCTGTTTCTTTGTTTACTTCTTCTAAACAGGAATCTCTAAACTTAAAAATGTATATTTTTCCAACTGCCACTAAATTTTATTTCACCAACAATAAATCAACTTGTTAATGTATCAATTCAAAAAACATAATGATCTTTATACATATTATTTTGTTCTTAATCTCTAAAATGAATATATGTAATAATGGCTACTGATTTGGATCATTTGGTAGTGGAGGTACTGCTGATGAATGTTATTATTAATTTTTATCAAAGTGGGCGTAGAGTGGCCGAGTGGTCTAAAGTGCTGTCCATTACTGATCACTGCCATCTCACCTCTGTCTGTGTGAGTTAGAGTCCAGACTTGGCTAACGTGGGTAAGTAAGAAAGCCTGCCAGTAGCTTCTCATAGGTCGGTGGTACTTCCCGTGGTTTACTAGGGTTCTTTCTCCACCATTAATACTGGCCGCCATGTATAGCCTATCTTGTGTTGAAAAAAGACATTAAACCCTATAACAACAACAACAACAACAACAACTTTATATCAAAGCCTTTAATGCCAGATTGCTCTCATATTTGATTAAATTCTGCTCAATTTGTGTGAAGTATTTTCTTAATTGATTTTGCATCACTGATGGTAGACTGGCACCACTGGTATAAAAGCTGAAAGTAATTTATGCCATATTACTCTCACCCAGATTTGGTCAAATTCTGTTACATAGTTTTCAGAAGTAGTTTAAAGAATTTTCTTGTATTTCTAGTAACAACAGCTTTATTTGATGGTACCAGATCAATAGTAAAAATATTGAAAGCCCTCAATTCTAGGATTATTTCTGTCATATCTGGTTAAATTTTGTTGAATGTTTTCTGCAATGATATTTAACAGACATGTGCTCCATTTTTTATCCAAGCTGCTGTGACACTGACAGGTTTCTGGTCATTGTTCTCTGAATATGTTGAGAATTATGTGTTCTTTTGTTCTTTTACAACATTATGTGTTTATTTAATATTTTTGTATATTTGTACAACATATGATGTGACTATTGGACCTCTGATGTCACTGACATGTAGGCTGCGAGATTTGTGCAATCATGTGACTTGAAATGTACATGGAGAACACCAGTCAATAACACTGGAGTTTCATCTAATCTGTCAGCAGATTAAAGATATGATTATAATATGTGCAATTTCACAGAAAATAAATCATTTTCCTATAAATTTTAGCATAGAATGACATCCTTTATGTTTGCTGGGTCTGCTGGTAAGTGGCTACCCTATGCTTCCACTGCATGTTGGCAGTGAATTCCAACTTTTCAACAGGCAAAGGACTCTGACCCTACACCCCAACATAAATGTTGAAATATCAAAAATGGGGTGGGAACAGTCAGAGCAAACTTGACTAATGGTCTGGCAATAGCCCTAGGAAGCTTCTTTTCATTACCTTATCATCAAAGATTGCAAACAAAAGCTGACTGTCTTTTGATTTTGGTGAGTTTGACATGTCATGTGTTTCATAATGACAATGAGGTTTTCAATTAGTATTTTCTATTGATAATGAGAAAAAGGTATGTGTGTGTATGAGATATATAAATGGCTGCATGTATACAGATTAAGTTTTCTTGATTTGCTCAAGGTGTATTTAAATTATCAGATTGGTTTTATAAGACATTAAATGACAAGCAGGGTAGTGTACTGACAAATGTACTACTATTTCTCTATGTGAAATAAGTTAATACCTCTTGCCACTGGCAAGTAAAAATAAAAAACAAGTTAGGATACAGTATCCTTGTATGGAATTTATTTTACAAATTTTATTACTTTCGTTTTAGCTAAATACATTTTCTTAGTAGCATATAACTACTGCTAATAATAATACTCGTGAAATAATAATGATGCTAATGCTACTTGGTTCATAGTACATAAATTTGCCATTAATTAGGTTTGAGAGCTAAACCTGCCTTCAGAGATCATTTGCATACAAAGGCCATTATGCATTTTACCATGGGTGGCTGTAGTAAACAGGTTTGACTGTGTTTGTAAAATTTCAAAATCCCACTATACCAAAATGCATCTGTCAATTAGTACAATTGGGTCAAGTGACTTTTGAGAAATAGTTGTAAATAACAATTTGTAAAATCTGTCTTAAAAGCCACTCATGACAGACAAATAAAAATATAAACTCAAATGAGCTTATAATCAGGTAAATTAAAAATTAAAATACTGATTGGCATACACTCTCAACAGTAATATTGATGTCCTCAAAGTGATTCATAGTGATTTCAGCTACATCAAACAATATATTATGCTAACATAAGGATATTCAAAACTCACAGTATGAAAGTAATAAAACAATTTCCCCCTTTTTTCATTCTATAAGCTGTATTATTGCATTTCAAAATACTGACCATAGCCTCTGCTTCACACTGGCCAATATTATATTTCACAACTCAATAATGGTCTGAACTAACAAAGGCCCATGAGAATTTAGCCTATAATAAAATCATTTTTTTTTACCTGTGTATAGACAGATTTTGCATGCTTAAGTATGGATATAACATCCCCCAAAATAGTGATATCCATATCATTCAAATAATCTTTGTTCAGATCCATCAACATGTCACTTGATATTCTATTATCCGAGAAGATAACTGCATAGTTAGCTGCATCTCCTGCTGGAATGCCTGCATCCTTGAAGAATTTTATCCAGTAGGACATATCTGGAAACAAAGATATAGCAATTGTACTCATGTCACTGTCATGAAATAAAAACTTGGTGCAATATATAAGGAAACCTAAGTTTAAATGAAAAACCCAGAATCATCTGATATGGTGCTGGCAATG
This sequence comes from Potamilus streckersoni, assembly GCA_016746295.1. NCBI lineage: Eukaryota > Metazoa > Mollusca > Bivalvia > Unionida > Unionidae > Potamilus > Potamilus streckersoni. The sequence continues at coordinate 210,229 of JAEAOA010000520.1, read as the reverse complement.
GCTAACCACTATTTTGAGAGATTTGAAAAACTGGGGAATCTAAACAGAGCACATTTTCAAGCAATTCTGGAAGTTTGGGCTTTTCCTTATGGAATAAGAGTTAAATGCTATCGCACTATTGTTGGAAGAATATCATGAATTCTGTCAGACTATCAACACAAAAATTTAACTTTATGGAAATATGAGAGAAAAGACCACATTTCATATTATATCTTTAACTAATATAAACAAAGATTGTGCTGATATTTTCTTTCTTGCATAAATGAGATCTAGAAGAGTACATTATGAAAATCAATTTAAATCAGAACCCTAAATTAGCTGTATTTTCATACTTTAAGCAAACAAATTGACTATAAAGCATAAAGAAACCTACTAACATATTAAAATTATGCAAACAAATTTAATTTTAAGCATACTGTCCAAATTTGTCAGCATACTGTGTATGACATGAGCAGGGTATATGTTTATTGATGACATATTCAATATAAACTGTGCCAATTGGACAAAATGCAGATGGTTCTTTCATGCTTTAAATCATCTGAAATCATAGCATATAGTCACTGTCAGAATACACATTGTACCATAGAAACAAACCAGTAATCTCTCCAGAAAATTTGCAGACCACAGTACTGGATGTCTTGATATTCATCCATAAAAGTGTGTATACAAATTTTATGAAATTTATCAAAATATCACAAGTCTAGTTGCTTCTTGCCTGTTAATATAAAGAATTTGTCCATTCAATACTGATAAGTTTATAAAGTACAACAGATCAATCACAAAGATTACAATAAAGTAATCCTGCATACAATTAAATCTGTAAATAAGATGCCTTTATGTTATGTGACACTATAATAAACAGCAATTAAATCACACAAATTCTGCAAAATGCAATTTATCAGCTGCTCTGCTGTAGACTAATTTAAATATATTTAAAAGCATTCAAGTTTGGAAAGAAGGTTACAGTGACATTCATTTTCTGTATTTACCCTCCAAGTTGAACACACCCATTATGTTTCATGACTATATGTGTCAAAGAAACTGAGCTAAATGCAACATCAGTCACCTGAACATGAAAAGCAGTTACAGAAAACATTCTATTTATTATGCTACCAATCCAGCATAAATGAGATGGAAAATTATATACAATATTTAAAGCAATGTAGGTGACTGATTGGAAATACTTGTAAAAGAAATAATGTCATTTTCTTAGAAAAAAAATCAACATATGGGTAAAGGGTACACAACAGAAGGTATGAACCAAAAGCCATTTTATTTTTGCTACTCTACAGATATCAGTGTTACACATACATCCCAAGAGCAGGGGACATTCCCCCACTCTCCAGATATTTTTTTTGGGGGGAGATACACAACATTACAGATGGATAAAGAAAAATAATAGTAAAATGCAATAATAGTGCTATAAAAAAGATAATCTTGCTTTCTTTGATAATGTTGCCAAGTTAACTTTGTGATAAGCACTGTATTATCATATTTTCTTTAGGCACATACATTAATGCAATAAAAATTTAATAAGTACTCAGGTAACTCAAGAAAAGATTAATATATCTGAATATCTGGTTAACCTGACATGAGATGCACGGTGGAACTTTTCATTTAGGATCTTGCTTTAATTTTTCTTTAGTGTTCATTCATTATCTATCATTGATTATAAAAAATACCTACATTTTCTGAATTAATTTTCTTTCTGAACAAACAAATCATTAATTACAAATTATACATTTGCAAAAAGTGAGTCTCTTTTGTCAATACATGTATTTCAATCTCGAAATACATTAAATCATATTTGCCATAGGGGTGACTTAAACCTCAAAAAAATTACACTAACAGCCATCCAAAACCTTCCACTGCAAGTTGGCTGACTACCATAAACCTTGGATGTTTTCATTGCCAGAAACAGTTAAAATTGATATTCATTGCTGTTTTAAATTTTTCATTATATTTTTCCACTTAACTATAGCTAGTGCCAATAGCAGCATGGATGGACATACACTAATTAAAAGTTGCTGGTAAGAAGTTTTCAATCATTTTCTAGCAAATATGTGCATTGACCCTGATGGTCAAGATTTGGATGACATTGGACAAAATAAAAATTGCAGAAAACCCAAGAGCCCAGACTCAGATTGAAAGTTAAGGCTGGATTTTTATATCAGGCATTTATAAGGGAATATTTATAACACAAAGCCACACTGCATATGATTTTCATCATCTGAAAGTTTAATCTGGAAAGATCATGTATAGCATATTTCACTTGTCTTATCATGAAAGGACACTAATTTTATAAAACATCAGGGATATTGGAACCAGGCATGAGGCTAATTATGTAATCATAATTGATTGTAGATGATTTCAAAATCTCTATAATCGTAATTGTCCTTCATTCACAGTGTTATTGCAGTTTAATCATAATTACAACCAAAAGCAAAACACTAATAATACTCTTAATAATTGTAAGAATAATAAAAGTTTCCATAAACAAAAGACCATGAATGTTGACTATTACAATAAGGAATGTGTAATTTTAGGTGGCCCATGAACAAACTAATTTTCAACCAATATAACATTGTTTGCATTTTAGTGGTACAATGTATGATATCTGCCCTAAACAAAAGAAAATATCAAGCAAATACAAAGTGATTGTAATTGCAATTATAATGGTAATCATTCCCTTGTAATTGTAATCATGGTTTCCAAACAAAGCATAAATGTAATAATCAGCCCCAAACAACCTGTAATTGTAATCATAATCATAATCAAGCACCTGTAAACCCCATGTCTTATTGGAACTGTATTAGCAGTCTTTGCCCAAGTGAGTAGTTTCCTTCAAGATTAATGCACTCAACTAACTTTCAGGATTGTATATACAATTTTGTTAGAGATACCAAATTAAATGCAAAAACCTTAAAGTAATGTAAGTCAATTGTACCTACACTGGATCATGTACCCTCCCAAGGTAAATAAACCCAAAAGTGTCATGACTGTATAGAACAAAAGAGGACACTGGCACATGATACATATCCATCATGTGGTGTGAACAGATGTTTATGCATGTACCAGAACAAAAATTTTTATCCACTGGAAATGTTATACATACAAATAATCAATTATTTTATACTATTTCTATATGGATGAAATACAAAAGTATATAAAACACTTATTACAGGGTAGAGATTAAAGGCAACTGTAATGGCGGCTTGGAGCAAACATTATTTTGACAAGAGCAGGAATTGATGACAGAATGACTTCTCTAATTCTTAATGCACTTAGAGTAAACAATGCTAAATTAGTCATCAGAATTTATCTAGTATTATTTTGTATAAATGACCTAAATATTTTCTAAGGTTGGATTTTTATATACATAGGTGGATCAATATTTACTTTTTAATATTCCATTGAACAAACATGCAGTAATAAAATGGAATTCATTTTCAATATTAACAGTAAACGTTAGACAATCCTTCTTCAAAAACATACATGTACAGCAGACTCTCAATTATCCGTGCACGTATACTACTGGTACAAATACTACTGGTTCTCATAAAGTGAAACAAGCTGTAATCAGAAAAGCGAAAAAGCCGCGTTGTTTCAAGGGAACTGAAAAAAACCAATATGCCTGTGACATATTTTATTCAGAAAAAAGCCGGATGGATACCACAATTTTTAAAACATGGTTCCATGAAAACTTTGTACCACAAGTTCACGCGCATCTGAGATCGAAAGGTTTGCCAGAGAAAGCCATTTTTTTATTAGACAATGATCCAAGCCATCCAAATGAAGCGGTTTTGCAGTCTGCTGACAGTAAAAAAAATACCACATTATTTGCCACCTAATGTAACCGCACTAATCCAGCCAATGGATCAAGGGTGATTTCTGCTATGAAGAGGCTATATAGAGGATGAATTCTGCAGAAGTTAGTGGAAGAAGGCAATGATTTAAAAACTTTCTCAAAAACAGTATCATTGCTGGATGCTATCTACAAAGTTGCACATGCCTGGGATTCCATAAAGCCAACCACAATTAGTAAATCAACGAAAAAAGTATTTCCTGAAGTTAAAACTGTTGACTGTACTAGTTTCGATGAAGAAGAGATTTCAACTTCTGAATTAGCCACCATTTTACAGAGTACAGAGGGTGGTAAGGTAGTGGAAATATTTTAGAATGGTTTAATATTGATTGTGACGATCTAGGGTGCGAGTTTTTGTCCGACAGTGAAATCATTAAAAGCACACAAGGGCAGACAACAGATTCTGATGAGTGACGACGAAGACATGGAACTTATTCCTGAAACAAGGATAAACAATTCGTCTGCTCTTCAATGGACTGAGGGTTTGCTAGAGTATCTGGAGCAACAAAGTGATTCTCTGCTCTCAGATAAATTTATATTACGCAGATTGAGAGCAACCATAAAAAAGAAAGAAGCTATGTCCTTAAAACATAAATCAATAAAAGACTACTTTTCCTAAACATTCGTTGTTTTTGTTTGTTCATTTATTCATCTTCCTTTATTTCAATGTTCAATATAATTGCATTAAATTTAATTTTTTATTTTCGTGTTATGACATTAGGATATTAGTGAAGAACATTGGCCTGCATCACAAAAGGTAAACATAAGTAGGATATTATGGCGAAAAAATTAAGTTAATTTTATGCCACTATATCTGGATTGTATATATGCACTTTGGTTTATCCGCTGTTTTTGATTATCTAAGCTAGCTCTCCCCACCATCGAGAGTCTACTGTATATGTTTCATACCTTCCTATGTTACTTCCCCACTCTAACCATAGTGATTATATAACATAAATCTCAATCTCCTAACAATTTTAGATATCTATGACAAGTGATTTCTATTCTCAAACACCTATTTAGAATAACTAAAAAAAGAATATATATAATTGTATTTGTCTGTGACTGTGTCTCACAGCTTTAGTCATTATAATTTAAGCTTTCAGATTTTGGATGTCTGAATTTGGAGGTGTGACTGGACCTGGACCAGCAAACTGAGCCTCCAGGCAAAATATCCATGAAATTCTCAAGTATACAATGATTCTCATGGTAATATGTCCCCAAGACACCCATGATGCACCCCCTTCTCATAAGCTGTGGTCAATATGCAGAAAAGCTAAAGGCAAGATGTAAGCAAACAAGCACAAAGCCAATGGATTGCTCTCCTCTGCCTGCTACTCAGACATACTTTAAGGAAACCAGGTTTTAGTGAGTTTAAATGTAAACACATGATTAATTGGCAAATAAACAAACATAAATCATCAATGTAAACAAAGTTCATTTTGGACAATACTGTCAAATCATCAATGTGCCATAATAACCACTATCAAAGTACATGTCATTTCTATAGGACACCACAGTATCAAAAGTAATTTTTTTAAAAGAGTGCAGAAAAGTATGTTGACTCTTAAGAAGGTCCTGTTGTCATTTTGGGGTTAACAGACTTGTGATGAAAAATATACTAATGCCAACAAAAAGAAAAAAACAATAGGGGAAAATTCCATCTGACATGGGGATTTGTAGCATCAGTATGTAATGCTTGTGTCAATTCCTCTTGACAGCAATTCAAATATGCAGCCTCAAGCTACATGTATTTAAGTATCATACATGTACAAAGATTAATTAATCTTTCATATAGAGCTCACTTTATATCCAAACTTAATTTCTTAGGGTCAACTCCTAAAGCATTTAATTAAGAAGTTTTACCTAGTAACATTTATTTTGAATTGTTTCTTTTGCAGATTTGCAGATGTGCCTCTTGAATATTTTTTTCATTCCTTCTTTAGTGATATTCATTCATATTTATATACATGGTACAGTAAAATGCCAGGTGTTAACTAATCTTTGTGTCTTTGGTGGGAATGGGGATGCTATCTGACTTGCAGAGAAAACAACACAGCATTTTATGTGATCCTTCTTCAGACTGAAACAAACTGTTGACAATTTGATTGTTGTGGTTTATTTGCTTTTTAGTGTGTTTGGATGGGTAAGAACAATTTATAAATTTACATTTATTCTTTTAAATGTGATTGTACAAATGGTTAAGAATTAAATCCGGATATATTAAAAAAAATGAGCCTGTACTTTTCATATTCCTTTCTACCCTTTGGGACTCTGGAGTTTACGACAGGACTCTCTGAAATAAGCTTCAGTTCAGTGATCAAAGGGTCCAGAAGTTAACATTACCTTGAAGTGACATCATCAAACCCCCTTTATTTGAAACTTCATATTCAGTATTCTGATTATAGTATCAAGTCATGGGCTTATTTTGTTGTATTCAAAGAACAATCTAAAACAGTTACAACACAGTACATGTAAAAACATGCTTTTGATCCACTTTTCTTAATATAATGATCATGTAAATCTGCAATTACAATTAATATATTGGTCTGACTGCAAAAAATGTACATATGCAGCCTTATCAAATATATTTATTTAAATTGGATTTATTTAAGCTACTGGTACATAAATAAATTATGAAAAAAAGAAAATTTAATTACTCCTTTAGTCCTTCTGTCCACAAAATTTAGGAACACAAAGGTAAAGACATTGAGAACTGGCATCTGGTTACAGCCTGTAACATCACAGTCACATTTCTCACTGCCCTCAATTTCCTTTGATTTTTATTCTTTTAGAATAGTACTATATATTAATACAAAATCTTTCACAATGAATGAGCAATGGCAATTTGATGACATTTACATTGGTGAAACAACATACACATAAATCCCTATACTATTTCAAGGCAAATAACATTACAGCTGTAATTCAAATCAAGTGTATTTGATTACAGTGTGAGCTGTAATCATAATTGTAACAAATGATTTCAGAAGCTCTATAATCATAATAATAATCATAATTGCCCTTCATTGGCAGTGTAATCAAATAATGTAAAATCATAAAAGCAGTTAACTAATATTACTTGTAAGAATAAAGGAAGTTTCCATGAACAAATGACCATGAATGCTGATTATTACAATAACACATTTGTAATGATTTATGTGGCCCATATACAAGCTAATTTTTTGAAAAATATTATATGTACAAGTTAAATAACCAAAAACGCTGTCACCAAAAAATTGCTAACTGGTAATTTTTGTCGCCAATAAGGAAATAAGATCACAATTTGCAACATTGGCAAAGTTCAGGATGATTCCTGAAATATATTTGAAGTTTATTTTGCATTTCACTATTATTCAAACAAATACATACCAAATGAAAACTTAATGTATTAGCTGTAATATATACTGCTAAAAGATCCAAACCTGATCAGTGAAAAATACTTCCCTAAAGAATTCATTGTAAACAGGCTGTGGTGCATATCATGTGAATAAGGCATATAATTGTTATCGGCTGGATTTATTGGAATATATCAATGAAAACACAAATGGTTAATGAAAGACTGTCAACTTAATGGTTGGCATGTATGCATTCAGTAACTTGCATTTTCTTCTTTGTTCATTTTGAACACAACAAGTAAAAGCATGTCACAATTAATTTCATGATCTCTCACATACAATTGTGACATACTGCATAATGCTACTTTACTGTGCAGTATTTATAGATATTTCACAATAAAACAAGTATTTTATATGTATTACTTTTAGTATAGTGTTGTGGTCACGCTTGCATTCTTTGTGCTAATTTATAAAACCGTTAAGGTGATTTCATTTCAGAAATTTTGTCATGCTTTATTAATAAAACTGCAGACTCCTGTTGGTTATCTATATACTCGGACTACCAAGTATATTAACCCATTTGTTTGTACCACCCTACTAATTTCAATAATGAAAACCTTTAATTTGATAAAAAATGCAAAGAACTTAGACAATTCTAACCTGACTGTGAGTAGAATGGCCATAACACCGTCTTGATCTGCGCATTTCATGCTTAATGGAAGTTTTCAATATTATAGACAGTCATGCTGAGAACAATATCCAGTTCCTGGACAAGTCCATTTTCAGCAAAGGGTTGTATACGCGACTTAACATGTAATATTTATAGAGTCAAATTAAGCAAAGGAAAAGAATGACAACACAAAAAATTGCCTTTCATGTGGATTTAACAAGCGGTTCCATTATGTTCATGTGAGCAAAGGAATATAATTCAAACTCAATGTTACGGTAATTTGCTAAATTATCCGACAGTTACAGAATAGGATGAATTACATGATTATGTTGTCAGATGGAAATATACTAACCCAGTGTATGGAATATGGCGACGTGTTGGTATAGAAAGTCCCTTAAGCATCAGAGTAGACCAACAAGTAGGTCTCTGCTTTTTTTTATATCTGACAGCAGCAGATATCTGCTGTCAGTTATTAAAAAAAAAAAAGCAGAGACCTACTTGTTGGTCTAGCATCAGAGGTGCAAGGGGATGCCAGTATTAGTGCCATTTTGGTCACAGTCAGGTTAGAAATTATAAATCAATGATTAAATTGACTTAGTTCTGTGCACTTTTTATCACATTAAACGTTTTACTTAGTGAAATGGGGGGGGGTACAAACAAACGGGGATGTAGCGTCGTACTATAACAAATCTTTTCAACAGTGCAACAGTTATATTCTATTTCCTTTTTTAAATTTTTGCATTGTGGTACAAATCTATTGTTTTATACATTAGCCAGCAGATATCTTGCATAACTTGAATTTAACATTAAAAAATATAAACGTAAAGTATATAGAAAGAAAAACCTGATGTCGAGGGAGACGCCATATTTCTGTACAGCTGTGAATACTTGGCCGAAGAAAACCGAAATACTCCAACATGCTGATTAGTCTGGTATCTTATCTTTTTCACAGGTTAAATTTTACACTAAAGGAAAACAAAACAAAACAAAACAAAACATACAAAAAAAAAAGAAAGAAAAGGTAAAAAAATAAAAAACGAACAACAAAAAAAAAACAGGAAAAATGCAGTTAAATATAACAAGAAAGACAAAGAAATAGTTTTATTCATGAAATTTAACGATCTGGCGATAATAATAATAATAATAATAATAATAATAATAATAATAATAAGAAGAAGAAGAAGAAGAAGAAGAAGAAGAAGAAGAAGAAGAAGAAGAAGAAAGAAAGAAAGAAAGAAAGAAAAAGAAGAAGAATTAGGAGAAGAAGACAGGCATGTTGGTACAAACCACAGTTACTGACATGAATGAGTGTATATTCAAAAGCAAACAAAATTACTTATGGAAAGGTCAAACAAAATTACTTATGGAAAGGTGCATGTCACTTTAGAACATGTAATGGGCAGTATATGTAAAGAAAATACTCGTATGTTGACTCTAGAACGATTTTAAAGAAAATACTTATAGCAATTACAAAATTTTTATTATATTTGATTCAATAAATGTATCCTTTTTCAGTACCTACCACAATACAGTTTAAACTACATGGATACAAGGAATATAGTTACCAGTCAAGTACAATGCACCATTAGGTATCACAGTACCAATTGTTTTTCCATATACCTCAATGCTAATGTTTTGCGAAATAAATATACTCTCTATCCTACCTCAGCATGCATGTCACACACTGTCACAGAGAACAATGTTAGACTGTCAATTTGATAACAACGAAAATAGGTACGCAATTGCAATTAAGAAAAATAACTCTGCTGGAACAAGACAGGAGTAAGAGTTATCTGGTTACACCAGACACATTTTCAGTCATGTGTACCTCATTTAAAAAAAAAATCTTAAAAAATACAAATGTGATCTATATATGAATTAACAAAATTAACATAATCTCAAATGTTGACAAGAGGCGCAATTTTTTAAAGCCTAACTGAAAGTACAACTCTTACATAATGTACCAATCACAGCTAGTTTTGTTGTTTATTTCTGAATGCAAGGACCACCTTAAGCTCCGCCCACCTGGGGTTGTACAATTGGTACTATTATACCTTAAGGTCTCACTGGATAGTTTCGTATTTTGACACACACACACACACACACACACACACACACACATACACACGCTAATTTTTAAGGTAGAAGGCATGAGCCTGATTATCACAACCCTAATATTTATATATTCACACATAAGCTAAATCTGTAATGTGGTTTACATTTGCTTTGAGTTAGGCTTGTAAATGGGTTGCCTTGTTGGTGACTGCCTGTCACAGCTAGACTAGCACCGGAGATCAAATGCGTAACTTGGGCTGCAGATGTGCATCCGACTTGGCTTACGTGTTTACATGTGTCTGCTTCAGAGGTAAATATCTAAAAATCTACATGGTTGAGGAGTGATGAAAAGTATGTTAATTTGTTATAGTACTAGTGAACTTTCAAGATCAATAAGATACGTACTGAGTCTGTTAGCCTGCTTCTCACAGGAACAGGTTAAAAATAGCTCTTTTCTGTCAAAAATGAATGTAAAAAAGAGGGGTTGGTGGTAGTATAGGTTCAGTATCAAAACCACCAGTTGCATAAGGAATTAACCTTAATACCTTAGTCAGAATCTTACAAGCATCCTTTCAACAAAAATCATTAGTTAGTTTTTATTTGTATCTTTATTGTAAAATTATGACCATTTTTCTGCAATTGGTCATTGTCGGATGAAAATTTGCCAAAACAACTGTCCGGTGAGACCTTAAAGGTGATTCAATACTTGCACGTACGCATGGAAATATAACAAGCACGTAATTTTTTTTATATCTTCGTGACAGGTCTCTATGAAACCAGATTTCAAAACGATGCAAAAATGACCAGGTATTTTATAGCAGAAATATATCCCTCAGAGCAAACTGTATAATTGGTTTAAATCTCCTAAGATAAACTATAAAATAAACGACTCATTTTAGAAACTTTCATGATACCATTTTGGCATGATTTTTCTAGCTTCCTACATTGAAAAAAAAAACAACAGAGTAATAATTAATGTACACATGCATTAATAACAGCAAGCAAATATCCACTTCCTCAATGCTTTTGGATCAACAATATCACTCTATCCTCTGATCGTTTACATAACTGTTTAAGGTACGTGGATTATGCCTGTGCAAGAAGCATTTATATTTATGGGACCGCTGTATTGCTAAATCCATAATCCCAAAAATGCAATGGAAAATTATTGTCTTCGTAGACAAAGAAGTGATCTTCACTTGTGAAGTTAATTATCTATAGTAAAGCAGTATATTCCTTTCAGTTAAACAATCAGAATTCCAATTTCAAGTTAACTATATTTTAAAAAAGAAGAATGATATGAAAGCAGGTCTTGCTTGAAATACATTTTTTTTCAATAACCTGACAGCTATATTTTCCCAGTGATATGATTAAAACACGTTTCTTGTTATTATTGAATCATTTTACAAAAAAAAAAAAAACAATAGCAAAATGTGGGTGTTTAACCCCATTCGCTAACATTTTGCTTCCACGACACGCATACTCGCTTTTAAACCCCATGTCAAGCTATCCCCAAGGTGACCCATAGATGTTTCGTTACTTTTTTTGAGGGGTCACCAGAGGTGTAAACAACTATGTGATGTGAGTGTGCTAGTCAAGGGGGTTAGAGTCGTTATTCTTCAGCGACTGTCACTGTCGCCATAGTGTACCGAAAAATGTCCAAGAGTCACTTGCATACTACTCTGTGCTAGTCTGCAGCTATTGTGGAAAGGAAAATCTCTGCAGAGAGAAGGGCAAGTCTGATGTCTGATGATAGCGATCCATATACACGCTGATTGAAGTTATTTGTGCGACTTTTTCTGTTTGAAAATCAGTGCTGTTTCTTATTTCGTAATTTCGTGACTGTCTGTGATTTTTCATTTCCGCCAGCATAATCTCTAACTCGCCGTACTTAATATTTTATCCTCGATTGCTACCAAGTAAAATATACTGATCAAATTGAGACTGCATTGTGCTGTTGCCAGAAATTCGGAAAAAATCGCGAACTCGGGAATGCTGTCGCATGGAGATTAACTTGCACCCCTAGAGAAACCAGTTACTATCAATTTAGCTGCGACAACAATACCGATTGGTACACCTACAGTAGTGGATGCTGCCGTAATTTCAGTCACACAGAGTGTGGCAGTTGCAAATGGTAGAAACTGTAATTAGTATCTACGAACATCATTTGTATTTCGTGATCAACGCGTAGTTGGAGGGGATTTAATCTCGTAGATGTTGTTCCGCTTCGATTATTTATTCACGCTGATAAGACTGAGGGTATGTCATAGTACATCTATCAATAATACAATCATGTATTTTAATTCTACAACAGGCAGACCTTGCCCGGTCTCATCATCACGCACACGCTCAATACGCACGCATACTTCTAGCCAGTTACTCGATTTTTTTTAACTTGTACAATTTTCCATACATTTAAAATTAACTCAGCCTCGATAATACTTAAATCTCTGGCGATGGTGCGTTCTGCTGGTTTGGCACACCTCATATACAAAACCCCCCAACTATTACACCAGAGCGTTTGACATTTAACGATCGTCTTTGCCCAATAACTGTGACTCGAACATGTGCGCCCTTACTGAATAACAGTCGAGACTTTTCTTTTCTCAGCTTAGTCAATGTAGGATAAAATATTAGATGACAAATGTAACGGAGGCGGATACATCGGTGGATGCTAGTTTACAATTGTAGAAACAATCCCTGACTGAGTTTTCATGTGCACTTGGGATGATTCCATGCTGACCTCGAGTTGGTTGTAGCACATCGTGGTGATTATATATGACAATTTCTACTTGGTCGGTAACTTGGTGGCAGATAAGCTCAGATCCATATCGCCAACCCGATGAAAAGAGGAACAACCGTAAATGTTGATAGGCATGGTTGTATATGATCAAACATATAGTTTAATATATAATCAGTATGTGAGCGCTGTAGTGTATGCAGCATTTTAAATGACAAGATGACCGCATATGGGGCCATCCAATCGTGCTTGAACTGGCAAGGTTTCGTGTCTGCGTGGCATCATCACTGCAAGTTCATCTAGCATAAAAACATCATGAGAACGTTTGGTTGATTTTGCCATCGCGGGTAATTCAATATTTGTCAATGAAACGGATTTATAGTCCAAGCTAACCCACACGTCGATCGCGGCCATCATTGCCTGGTTCAGAAATACCTCCCAGCTAGGTCCGCAATAAGCCTTGGAAGTCTATCCCGCTCGCTATTTTCACGGACAAGATCGACACGTAATCCTTTTTGAATATTCTCACTGGTTTTCCCAAACACGGCATTGCTTATGAACTTAAAAAGTCCTTTTCAAGATAATTGGTGGGCTTGGTGAATAGGTTCGTGTTCATCTGAATGTACGAAGCCAGCAAAGCTTCCTGTTGAAATTTGATCTTGGCGACACAAATGCCATAGTAGAGAGGAATTGATGATCCTTTCTCAGAGACACCCCCCCCCAAGGTTTCCCAAAACGTTGTACGTTAACACTTTTGTCAGTAGCTTTTGTTAGCTCCAAATGATAACACATTTTCTGACAAAAATACGTTTTGGGGCCGAGGTTTGTCTGAGCTAGGATACATCAGTCCTCTCTACTACTATGTACTTATTAGTCAAAATATTATATTACACAAATAAAATATTATATATAATGTCCTTCTGTTATTCAATCAGACATGTCGGATTCGATCCAATAAATAGATTTTGTAAAGATTTAATTCGATCAAAGCAGCGTCAGCATATACTGGTATAAAACCTAAATAAAGAAGCGATTGCATTAAAAAAGTGGGTTAGCATGCATCGCAGAAATATGGTCAGTATGGTCATTCGCGACTGAAAATGATAAGAGAATAGTGGGATGGGCAGATGATGTGATGACCTTTATTGATAATATGGTCGATATATTATTTGATTAAGCCACAAAAAATGTTTAAAACAATAAAAATACTTGTCCTCATGGAGGACTTTTCAAGATGAAGATGGTTATATACAATCATTATATACCAGGGAGCAGCAGAGAGGCTGAACCCAACAACTTTCTAGAGACCTGTTTTTTTTTTGTTTAAAAATTAAGGGTTCCTACGAACGCTAAAAAAAGTGTTTGCCTTAATAATTAAAACTTCTCTAATTGACCAAATTTTTGCTAGATTTATTCACAATTTGGTCACTACGCGAATGTCCTTCAACCTCTCTGCTGCTTTAAATTAAACAAACAGTATAAATATCATCAATACTGAGTATTGGAGAACTACATTCAGCTTGATTAGCTCGAGAGCGACTAGATGCAGTTAAAAAATATCTACCTGTTCGTGATTCTGTTAAGCAACAACTAAAAATTACGTCAGGAATCTCAATGTGAATTTGATGAGGATACAAAACAATTATTTAAACCGATTGTCGAACCAACGAAGAAAATTGTTACAGCAACTGAGGCAACACAAAGAGCTCTTGCAACATTTCCTGCTGATATTGCTCGCAATCAAGCAGCTCAACCACTTCCACAAGCAACACAACTACCCGTTCAACCTCCTCAACCGTAAGAACCGAAACTAAGATAATAGATAACTTTACGCCTGCTGAAGGTATTGCTGCTCTCAGGGATTCAAAACAAGCATTTGATATTGCCGCGTTTGGATATTATGAAAGACAAAAATATGTAAAACCAGAATATGTTAAATCTCTAAGCTCTTCCAATTGGATCAATGATGTATATCGTGTTTCTACTGATATTTTAGAAATTAGATCTAATGTAGAAATTGGAGATTATAACAAATTTAGTGGAATTGTAAATAAACGTATAGAAGAAAAGCTACAACAAAAACGAGAACAAGAACGACAAGAAACAATAAAACTATTGTAATCACCACCTTCATCACGACATCATCACCACAACTTAAATTACCATCACCAGAGAGACGATTACCACGACTACAACCACTACTACTACTACAACAACAAGAACAACGACAAAAAGCACCAAAATCATTTGAGCAATCATTTCGTGATTATCCTGTTTCACCAAAAACACCTTTAAAACCAAATAAAAAAGCACCACCGAAACCAAGTGAAGAGGAAGAAGAAGTATTTAAAGACGCACCCGGTGCAACTGGAAGTGGTTTAGGAAGTGGTCTTATTACTTGTCCCAATAATGTTCTTGCTGACGTCGATCGACTAGAAATTCTCATTGGAGGAAAACGAGTTGGTAATAATCCATCAGAAATCATTATTGAAGCAGCAAATATTTGCAAAAGATTATTCAGTGGCGGCATTATGGACATTGATGTGTATCGGTCCCTCATTAATGAAATCGCCGATGACTACAACAGTGATTAGATACAATAAGTGATAAAATCAGTTAATAATAAAAGATCGTGCACGGTAATCAACGTAGACCTAGCATGGTCAGGGTAATAAACTCTCGATTACCGGTATACAGAACAATCTACGGAGATGGACTAGGTAATGTTGTTTAGGGTCTGTTTAGAAGAATAGCCCCAAAAGCAATACATATTGCAAAGCAGCTAGGAATGAAAGCTATTGATGTTGTTCGTGAAAAAGGTATAGGCACTGTTGCTAATATTTCTAGCAAAGCATTCTCAGCAATCAAAGATAGACTATCAAGATTAATACGCAAACCACAAATTGCTCGACCTCAATCTGTGTAATTGGCTAGCACTAAAGTGATGCCTGCAGATGTAAGTAAAATAATAAATCAAGCCGCTAATCAAAAACTAGCGGATTTGGCTGATGTCCCAATGTCAGAAAAGGAAAATAATACAACCGCTAGTCTGATAGCAGGAAGTGGTCTTCGTGTTAGATGAAGATGATGATAATACATGGACGCACCAGTTCTCAAAGATGAGTCTGTGCGCGATAATCAGTATTATTCTTATGACGCCCAAATTCCAGATCAAAGTGGACGAACTGAACTACAGGTTCAGGATACAAGTAGATATTTCTTTCCCGTTGCAGCATTTATTGAAGTCGAAGATGAAATTTTAAATAACGTTAATCTTGCAGCACCAGTAAAATATGCAGCCGATATTAGAGTTGGTTTTGTTAATAATAGTATTATGGCGTTTTATTTGATAGCGCTACGTACATGATCGACGGAAAAATATTGAATCAATTCAGAAAGACGTTGACGTTGCCAAAACGATACTTGGTCTTGCAAGATACAGTGACGATTACTCAAGATCAGCTGGTCAATCAATGATGTTTACAAAGGATACAACTGATTTTCCAGAAAGTAAAAACGTGACTATTGGTGATATGAGAGCTGCAGGAGGAGTTGCAGATGCCCCAGCAGTATTATCGATGAATGCAAATTTTAACTTAGGATTTGCAACACGTCTAGCAATGTTAAAAGGTGATAGGAGAGTATTTTCGTGTACAATTCCATTGTCACACATCTTTGGACTGTGTAGAGGTGTTAGGAAAGTGATTTTTCGGAGCTAAACATCTAGTTGTACTAGTACGAAAAAGTGATGACAATGATGCAATCTGGCGACCTGGTGTATTTGATGCTTGAAAAGTTATACTGGCCAAACTTTCGCTGTGGATATCAATGATGACTCCAGTAATATCTAAAGAAGATCGGTTACTATCTTTTATGTGTCAAGGTGGTAAATCAATGTTATCATGGTTAACAACAACCACAGATAGTGTTCAAAGTACAATTAACGGTTTATGCACATGGCAAATAACTTCTCAACAAGATATTTCTGCACCGCGACATATTTTTATTGTGCTTCAAAATACAGCACGAATAAACGATCAAGATGAAAGTATAATGGTATTTGATAATCTCGGTGTTTCTGATGTTTCATTAAGAATAAATGGACATCAAGAACCATCCGAAGATATTTTGTTAAATTTCGATCAAAGTCATGTAGCACATGCATACCATCGCCTTATTTTGTTTATGGAATGTTATCAAAACATTTATACTGTCTTACAAATATCGCAGCTAGATTTTACAGCGATGTATCCGATTTGTTACTTTTCACTAGAACATTTAGATTTAACCAGTCAATCAGTAGTTAATATACATTTTCGAGCCCGCGTGAATAGAGATGCTGGAGCTATTCATTCCTAATTACAGAGCAATCGAAATATTATTCGAAGGTGCTTGTGGAAGAATGAGAATCGTTGATGGCCCAGTAGAGAACATGTAATTAGATCGTTCATAATATTAATAATGTCATATCATCAAGTTAGTGTGAGTCTGACTCCTGGTCAGATTAAAAAGCTACAATCATCATCAAAACATAATTGTGCGGTAAAAATATCATTAAAAAGAGAACAACTCGCGGGTGGTCCGAATAAGCTATCGTTGACCGATCGTCAATATAATCACCTCAATGAAGCCAAGCGATCAAAGACTGGGTTAAGACTTAATCTTTCTTCAGCGGTTATTAAAGACAATGCTAAATCGTATGGTATATTTCCACTTCGCGCAGCTAAACGAGCATTAATAACTGCTGCAGTCCCAGTTGTTGCAAAAAGCAGCTACGTTAGGCGCTGTTGGAACCTCTTCTGGAATGGCGTTAAAGAAAACAACCGAACAGGGAATATCTAAAAAAGGAAAAGGTCTAAGACTTCCAGGAACCCCGCTCTCGTGGTACGGACGCGGTCTAAGACTAGGAACAGTTCGATGATAGTCCCACTAACGAATTTTGATTTACTAGATGCAGCAAGCAACTAATTATAAAAAAATTCAGAGGAGTTTGTATGCGTGATCAATTACAAAATTACCCAACGATGCTGAAACCGGTATTATTAATCTAAATAAAAACTCTGGACCTGGCACGCATTGGTTGGGATATCCAAGTGAAATTGATTTTTTCGATTCGTATGGATTGGCGCCACTAAAGGATTTTCTTCATTATGTCAGCAATAAAATTGCTCCGATCTGGTATTCAACACTACCAACACAAACAATAACGGATCCCCCAATATGTGGTCGAGAAGTACTTAAAATACTTGATGCTATATCAAAATCATCAAAACCACCTCACAAAGTTGTGCATGAGTATACCACGATGTCGCATTTGAACATACACTAGTAAACATAATGGTTGATACTTATGGAAGATCTTAGACAAAGAAAGATAAGAGTGTCGACTTATCTAAATACACAACTCTTGATCAACTTAGAAATGAACTCGATGATTTATCACGAGTGTGGATCAAAGCGAAGTCGTCGTTTTTCAAGATAAGCAAGGACGATTAAAAACGGGCAACATACAACTACCGGAGGTACTTATACGAATTCCTACCGCGGTTACTAATAATATCGTTGCTTTTGCTGATCAAGGTAAAATACAGGATTCCGGTAAATCGGTTAATGATTATGTCAAGAAGATTGGCGATTCATTCAGTGGGAATATTATTATGAATAGAAAGAAATTTACAAGTCTTCGAAATCCAACCACAGATAATGATGCTGCAACAAAAAAATATGTCGACGATCAAGAATCAAAGTACATATCAGCCGCTGTTGGTAAAATGCATTTATTTCTCAATTTGAATAATAATGGTATCAGTAATCTTAGAGCATCAGAATCTGATTTTGATGCTGCTAGGAAAAAATATGTCGACGATAAGGAAATTCCAATAACGACTTCGTTAACGACAATCAATGATGGAATTTCCACATTTAGAACTGAGTTTTCTAATCACGTAGGTGCATTTTTAAATTTTCGTAGTATAATAAACAGAACTAATAATGATTATTTGGAACTCAACTCCAACAACTGTTATTATAAATCTCGCTGACATTAAAGCAACACTCAGCGATATTATGAGGGGCATTCTTGACATTGTTAAAGAAAACTAATCTCATTAAAATTCCACACAGAGGAGCTAACAATATCGTTTACACAGTAGCATCAGGTAAAGAAACATGGACACCAGAAAATGACACTCTTAAACACACCGCAGAAGTCAATGGTGTGTATATATTATCTGTGTTTAGCGGTGAAAAAGTCAGTATACATACTACATTTCCATGGCATCATTCAACCGATAGTTTTTCTGGACTTCTTTTTATAGTGTTAAACAAAGATTCCGAAGAAACGTTAATGCTTGTAGCAGACAATAAAAGATTAGGCGCAGCGTTTTATTGGTAGTGTATAGAATTCGTAGCTGAAACTCCTCAATTAATTACCTAGATGAACGGTTTAATGAATCAAATGACAGAGTCATTCACTGACGTTCAACATCACAGATATAATCCGGCGTGTAAGTGTCAGACTGAACTAAAAAATATCATTGACGATTACGCGTTGAAAGTAAAAAATATCGCAGACGCATGGTTGTTATTGATATAGTAGTTTACTCAGATTCTGCTGTTTTTGCTGGAACCAGATTATTATTATCAACGCTAACTATGACGGCTTCTGCGGTTTTAACTATTGTCGTTTCTACGACAACAACATGTGCAGGTATTCTCAGTATTATCGCTAAGAAAATATCTACATGCGCGAACGATAATTGCTCGAGTACATGATGAAATTACACACAGCAACAGCCGCCTATACTAAATTATGCTCGCTTCTTTCCTTGTATCTCAGTGATGGTAATATATCTGATGAGGAGTTCGTAAAGATAATGAAAACCTACGATGAAGCATTCATAATGGAACACAACGCATTCTATAGTGATAATAGCGGAAGATGGAGAATTAAATAATAACGATAATAATAATGTCAGAGTCAAGAGAACTATTGCAACAGATCGTCACTAATACGACGCCATCAAAAACTACCATGATATTGATAAGTTCAAACAATCCTGAAATTAGCGTTAATTTTCCAACTGCAATTTCATCAAGTGAAATTTCATTGGCTCAATTACGCGTTTATAATAGCTGGTGAAATATTAGGTCGAAACCATTCGGTTTGATTACCAGCCAATAATTCACTGGTATTTGGGAATAAGAATAAACTGGATGGAACACCTGATTGGCAAGTTGTTGGAATTTCAACGGGTAGTTATGAAATAGAACAGATTAATGACGAGTTCCAACGCAGAATTAAATCTATCACAGAAAGAATCTAAAATAGCCATCACTGTTTACGAACCAACACTATCGGTGTTTGAATTAAATTCTCCTGATTACCTTGTAGACATTTATCAGAGTTCGATCAAATCAGTGTTAGGATGGCCTGAAGTCGCACCGGTTTATAATGGAGTTTCAGAACCAACTAAAGATGAATTTAAAACAAACGAAAAGAGATTTATTAAATATCCAGAATATCGATAAAACAACCATGGAACTTGTTATTTAAATTTGATCCATTTGAACATTATTTTACTGATTATGATGGTGAACGAATCCCTATTATGACGGCATCAGCATTTATTTATTCTGCTGTTGATGTAAAACTTTTCAAAATATTTTTAAATACTCTTAAGCTTGAATACGATAAAATATTTAATGATTTAAGAAATTTACTTATTTCATTATCAAACCACTATGATGTAGTGTCAAGCAGCAAATAATCGAAACAATAAAACACTTAATTGATATCCTATTCGATTTGTACATCGCCAATCTAAGTATTATAAACGTTGCAACTGATCAAAGAAATCCTCATACAGATCGACATCATAAAGGTAGATTTCTTGATCATTATAAAATAACAGTAAAAGACTTACAATCATTTATTATACCAGATCTAAATAACGCTAAAATGAAGGAATCATTAACTGATCTTTTTGAAGAATATTATCCGGGAGTAATTAAAACGTGGAGAAAATTAGCACCACCACCTTCTAATTTAAAACAATAACAACACCTTTGGTGCTGGACGTCACATATCACCAGGCATTGTAAACATAACAACTATCGCTGTCAATCTTATTTGCGACATTGTAAATGGAAGGAAGTTATCAGATAGATCTTTCAAAGTCTAGCCAGGCTCAGCAAAGATACATATTATACACATTTTCACCGCGGGAACCACCAGGCTGGCTCATGGTATCAGAGTCGATTAACCCCGTATACTTGCGTGTTCATAACACGTTATTGTCAAGAATACACTTCAAACTTACAGACCAGGACGGATATACCTTGGACACAATAAACGAGATTATAAATATAAATATGTATGTATATATCTGTATGCAGAATATATATATATATATATATATATATATATATATATATATATATATATATATATATATATATATATATATATTATTTACTTAGGCAGAATGTGTTAGTTTTCCCAGGGGTTTTGTTTTGCGATTTTCTCAGTCAATAGTCCAGAACTCTCATTATCACTGTCACTTTCACTCGTATTTTCACAATGTTCCCTTTACTGTCCTATACGAAAGTTCATAATCTTTTTCCGTTCGTATCCATTTGATAATTCCAATTTGATCTTGTCAATAGTATTTGGGAGAGGTACAAACAACTTTACCTGATCATCCGTGACTATTTCCAGCGACTTTAACATTCCTTGTAGGATAAATTTCATCAATGTATAATCCGCTGATAGCGTAAGTTTGTTTTGGTTTTTGAGTTGTTGTATTGAGTCAAAATCACATAAAATCTTTTCAGCATTAAGATTGTCAGATACATTGATACCGTTCTGTTTTAACTTTTAAATCGCAGAAACAATGACATTTATATTTTTAAAATTCATTATATAATAAATATATATTTAATATAAAAATATAAAAATATGTAGCGCGAGGTGACAATCGATCTACCATTCCATAGTTGATCAGATAAACCTAATGAGGTTCTTGTGCAGATATTTACCCTCCAGAGACCCCTAAATATTCTAAATCGAAAATTTAGAGACTCAGAGGGATTGTCTGCGGATATCAACATTTATACCTTTACAAGAGTTTCTATAATATCCGAAACTGAAACTCTAGAAACTCAAAGGGTTGTATATACACGTGTAGGTCTTATTTTAGTGACCAATCAAATTATGTTTATGCATTGCAAGAGTTATTAGGTCATTCGAAACCGAAACTCTAGGAACTGAAAGGCTGGTGGTCTTTGTGACCTATCCTCATTAGGTTTATTTTTTGTTTTGCGATTGTGTCTTTTGAGTGGCACCGTGCCGGGGTACCCCTTTAGTGAAGTCACAAGGTTACGACCTTTTATCACCTCCCGCTACATATTTTTTGATGAGATGATGATGATGATATGAAAATGCCGTCTTCACGCCCGCACACCAACCCCCAGTGATTATTCAATGGGTGATTGACAAAAGTCAATCCACCACGAGTTTACGTAGTGAATTGGTGTGCTGACAAGAAGATGGGAGGAGCCCCAATAGATAGTAAATCTTAACTTAAAATTGCCTCCCGAAGGATTTGCCTTTTCACGAGATTCGAACCATTGGCGGCTCTCTCCCCCCAGTATCACAGTTTCAACAACGCTATCAATTGAGCTATCGGACAAATTTACGTTTTGAAGATAAACTAGTTAATATATACTTACCTAAACACAATTGTTCTAAAAACTATAGTAACTAAATTCACAGTTTCTGGTACTTTATTTTTCCAGTTTCCAAAAAAAATATAATTCTGCATAACACGAATAATACTGAATTCATGCATAAGCCGTTTGATTTAGTCAAAGCTGATGTTATGTGTTCTTAAAATAGCCTCGCTCATGGGCAATTGGCCACATTTCATCAGGGATGAACTTGTCAATAATACGCTATTATACGTTAAGTGTGTAGACATGTATATAATATTTTTAACAGAAGTTAGTTCTCTGTAAAATGCATATAAAAGAATTTGTCTATTACCATGGAGAATTTGATAACAGACCTATTCAGCGAGAGCCAAGCTGGATATATATATATATATATATATATATATATATATATATATATATATATATATATATATATATATATATATATATATATATATATATATATATATATATATATATATATATGCAATAAACTGACGACGAACAGTACGAAACTAGTAACTAACTAGCCTAAGCGCTTTCGACTCTTAATGAGTCTTTTTCAAAGGCAAATACAAAACATAGTTACGACAAACAAATAAACACAAAAACGTTGTGTTTGTAAACCTCTACATTTCTGTCTTCACATGTGCTAAAACTATAAATACAACCAGCTTGTATAGACTAGTTGCGGAAACTGAAAACGTTGTATAATTCCCTAAAAGTCTACAAGCCAAAGCGACATCTATTTTTACTTTGTTACTTTGTGTACATATGTAACGCCATATTGTTATTCGCCATATGATTTGTATTCTTTATATATATATATATATATATATATATTGCCTGTGTATGCGCTGTGAGAAAATCCTATACGCTGATATTATTGTAAACAAAAGAATACACAGGCAATATGTTTTTATACACTTTACATGAATAGCGGATTGACAAAATAAACAATCTGTGTTGCAATGTTACTGTTTATTACAATAAAATTAAATTGCACTTAATCCAAACGCAGTACATGTATTTATTATACAAAATAAAAACAACCGATTGAAAAATAACAGACCTATATACAACCAGTCACCATTAAATATTAATTACCGGTGATTCACTCTGTGAAACCTGTACGCGGATTTTATGTATAAACAAAAGAATACAGTACAGCATAAAGTACGCGGATTTGATGTAAACAGAGAGTAAAGTATTATTTTGTCAGTAGGAAAAGAGTTGCCAAATTAGCATTGAATGAGACCGATGCATTGTTATCAGGTTTGTAAAAAAATGTTACTTTGTTAATGTGCTATCAATCGTATGTGTAAATAGTGATTCTCTATCGAAGAATTATGATATATCTGATCATACGTAATGTGTAGAAAACATATTTAATTGCCTGTGCTTGTCTCTGTAATTCAGCGTAAATATTTACCAGTTTATGTATCTTTCGCTAAAATCCACTTCTGGAGAACTATCCTAAGATCTTATAATATTTTCTGAATGATATGCAAGATAAAAAATGTCATGCACTAACATAAGTGCGGATAACTGCAATACTGTAACGTTTTATGCTTGCTTCAGTCTCGCATGATCATCTAAGTACTGGAACATAATATTCTGCCCAAATTTAAATGAAAAAGCACATTTTGTAACTCCGTCTGCCAAGAAATTAACTGAGGGTGGTGCTATGTTAAAGTATTTACTAGCGGAATAAATTGACTTGAACAGAGCATAATTTCTTCTCCAGATTCTGCATTCACAGATTTAAAAGGTTTTACAGTATATCGTGCGCAGCCAATTTTACTAAACTTACAGTTTTCACTTTGCGTGATAATGCGTAGATTTCCATGTGAGTTGTCAAGTTTTTTGAAGTTGATATGATTCACAACATATCCGTATTTGATCAATCCAAAATAACACTCGATCACAAATCTGTGTGATAAATAATGTTTATTTCCGTTGGTATTAAACACAAGATAACAAGAATTGTTAACACTACCGACTGGTATTTTTAGTTTGCAATTTTTAATGATGCCATTACGAGATGATTCATAATTGGTGAGAATTGGATGTGACACAAACTCATTATGCTTCATATATATATATATATATATATATATATATATATATATATACATATATATATATATATATATATATATATATATATATATATATATATATATATATAAAAATTTGTTTAATTCATTGTTTTGAAAATCTAGCTTGATAATCTTCTTCGCGCTTTATAACAGATTCAGCGTTATATTTTTATTGTATTATCTGTTCAACTCCCTGCTTTTTTTATCACCACATTGCACACACAGGAGCGTGTTTCCTCGCACTCCAACACCACACAGTATACAGGGTTTAGGTCCTAGACTCCCGTTATTAACGCATTGCATGTGATAACTGCAGAACTTGTTTACTCAATTTTTGTTACAAGCATTCGTGTAACCAATCTTAAGTCTACGGCGTTTGCGATTTGGTTGAATCATATATATTTGATTCATACTTCAATTTAGATACATATTTGCCTATATTATAATATGCAGTAATTATCCGCAATCGAAACTGCCGCCGCTAGATTTGATCTTGACAGACTACACAAATTGAGTTTCTCGATGCAAGATCTACCTTTAATGAATGCAGATGTAACTAAAAACACGTCCGTCAAGCCAAGAAGGAGTTTCGCGACGATGGTACGGTTCATGTATGGTCCACATTCATGATTGAAAATACCGCACATATGATGAGTGACTGAGTGACATACGAGGAATAGAACTAATTGACTACCTCAATGTTCGGAGATATATTATTTTAGTAAAATTTATTGTAAAGACCGATGATGATATTTGGATCATCTGAGACAATCGCGAATCTTTCCAGAAGTCATGGAATAATATTATCCTTAGTAAAAATTCCAACCCAGGAATACTGACTGGAATGGACAAGCCGTATTATAAGCGATCTTATCCAGTAACTGCTGTTGTGTACGCGCTCTATCCGTAATATAATAAACCTGACGTTGGAGATCTCAAGAAAATGAAATTGTCGAGAATAAATTGTGTAGCTGAGGGTGTTATAGAACAATTCACAAACGCAATACGGAGAAAGGGTTTGACTTATTTAGAGCGTAAAAAATAAATATGTGGGCTGAAAAAGTTAAAGACACTAAAGCGTCTATCAGCGACGTAGCTGAGCTAAAAAAAAGTTATTAAGATTTCCAGTAGCAGTGAAGACATTAACAGGAAAGATTTTGTACAAACTAAAATATACAAAAATGGAAACCCTAAAACAATCATTGATCATGAAGCACATGCATGGACTAATGCACTAACTGTATTTCCACGAGAAAGAATGGTTTAATTTTACCATGATGATGTATTCAGTGCTTTCGGTGATATTAGCAAACGTGACCCTGTTTCTGTATGGCTGTTTCAAAGTTCGAAATGTGATCATTATGATCAGTTTCTACGGTCTAACGGTGATATTTATCGTACAGAATCTCTTTATAAAGAAATGGAAAAACTTGCGCTGAAATTTGCTTCTTACGATGTCAAAGTTACACAATTACTAAGTAACTGTTTTCCCGTACCATCTGTTGCTGTTCATTTCGCTCAGGAGAAAAACTCCTGGAAACCGATACGATTAGAATTTCTTGAAGATGTCGTATGGAGTTGTATCTAAAACGGGCACGGTGGATTGTGAAATACTAAATATAATTACAACGACATTATCTCAGTTGATATGGTAGCGTGTTTTCCTGGGAGTTTTCTTGGATATGGAGTGTGTTCTAACAACTTTAAGAAATTTGGACATCCTACACATGATATGACCAGAGTTTCGAATAACGGACCCTTACCAAATTTTGACTTAACCGGATTCGCCCGCATAGAGTCGTTTGATTTGCACTCGGTTCTCCATCCGATTGTTTATGCGTGGTTTGGAAAACATTTTTCAGAAAAATATTCGGCTCTAATAGTTCTGCTAAGGTATATACTTGATGCTGGAGTTTTAATATCGTTGAAGGTAACTGAAGCAATTATATCATATCGCGTGCAGAAACAAGTTTGGTTGCGAGAACCTGGTGTATTTGATGCTAAACACGATGGAAAAGATATCGGGAGAAACATATTCGGTAAGTTTACTCAAGGAGGATCATATGATCATCAACGAACGCGTACATTATTGATTATGAACGATGCTGAACTCTATATCATAATCGCTGATACGATGGAGAAAAACATATTTATAAGGTGATGTAATGCTCATTTATCAGACCAAACAAAACTAGGTACCATTGTGAGCTATACTGATGGCGAGTCATCGCAGTTTACTCATCTAAGATTTTCGATGCTAGCTTATGTTTCCATAAATCTATTATTGATGATAAATAGATTTCCTCGTTACGCTGTTATAGTCGCGACAGATTTGTTTTATGTAAACAAAAAAAAATATTTTTTAAAACTCGCTAATGGGGAATGGGGAACGTGGAGAATAAAACAAGAAAATATTCTTAGTTATTGTGAATCTGCCGATGTTGAAATTGCGGAGACATAGTACAGAAATAATTAGTTATCAAAATTATCTGCGCCATCCGTGCATGATCCTTTATGTAGACATAAGACCGTTTATCAAAATGGGTGTGGAGGTTCAGGTAAAACAACACGCGTGATTAACTTATTCATGAGTTTAACACCGACGCACAAACTCGCCCGGGAAATAAAGCAACGAGGTGTAAATCGTGTACTTATCATCGCTTCTTTAGATGGTGCGGAGATACATGGACTCCATCAAGCATGGGTGAAAAGTATATACCTTATAATTATCACATGGAACGAAATATGCACGGTGTCTCTGGAGGTATTACAAATATTTCTTGATTGGCCGTTATTAAAGAACACTGCTATGATTATGTGTGTCAATCATGGTCAACCGCCACCCTTTGTTGGGCAGTCTCAACATGAGTGGCTGAAAACATTTATAAATTATTATGAAAAAATATCTGAAGATCATAGAGCTGCTGATGAGTCTCTGAAAGAATTTAAAAGATTAGTACGACTAAAACCATATAACATACAATGTGAAATAATGCGTGAGGTAATTCCAGAAACATCCATGAATGATTTTTGGACCTTATGGAAACCTATTGATTTGATAGTTGCGAGTAGAAAAATAGTTCATGATGAACTATAAAAGATATTATTTGCGTTACATAAGAAAAAAATTCCCAATGTTACCTGTTCCGTTGAGTTATCGTCCAGCAGATACTAGACAACAAAATGTTGATGTTGAGATTCCTAATGTAGGGATACAAAATCTTGTGTTAAATGATATTGTTTTAGTAGCTGTTGATGTTGTCGAGAGCGCATTAAACATGGATACATCGCCGTGGACGTTAGGATACGCTATAACGATTCACTCGTCGCAGGGATTAACTATCACTGATACTAGTGTTTGGATCGTTGATGATCATATTGAGTGGTCAAATTTAGTTTAGCTTGCAATATCTCGAGTTAGAAGAATATCTCAACTGAAACAGGTATCATGCATTGTGTAATAACCGCAGAAATCACTAACAGTGTCGATATCAATAAAAAAATTAGTCAGCTATAAGCAGTGTGACAAAAACAATAATCGCGAGTTTGATATAGATGTGGAATTTATTATGATAAAAACAACGACAAAATAACCATTGCTCAAATTGTAACGCGATAAGGTCGTGGCAGTATTCGAACAATAACCCAAACATTTTACCGTTGATAGAATTAATAGCAGTCTTGGTCACAAACGCGAAAGTGTGATGCTGACCTGTTTGTAGTGTAAAAGACATCAAGAGGCTGCGAGTTTATAAAAGTGTGCTTGGTGGTAATTGCGTATACTCAGGAATCATTTGCAATTGTTCGCTTACAAATCCACGCTGAGGAGCAGTTGAGTCTAATCTGTAGATTGCAGGTCTACCTGTGGACCTTACCACGCTGGATATTTTGTGTGTGGTCACGCTCCAGATGGGATCAGTTGCTCTTTATCTGCCTCTTTATAAGTTTGCCAGGTTCGTATAAATGTCTGACAGTAACATTGCCTAGTACTGATTGACAAATAGATTCACGTTTTATCTGTATATATTTTTGAAGATCGCATCAGACGGTTTTATAGAAGCTGCACGAGTCACTTCCTTATTCAGCGCAGCTATCACACTCGGTATCCTCGCAACCCATTCACGATATCTTGGATATTTCCTTTGCATATTGATACCCGAATAACCGCTCAGCAAGTGTTCGATTAAATCGTTCAACGATTGCCCGATCACGATGAATTTCCGTGTGTCCTTGTCTGATTTTAATGTTGTGCTTGTTCATCAACGATGATATTACACTAAGAAATTATTTGCCAGGATCAACCTGTAGTAGTTTGGCCATTTTAAGGGTCCTCGCTGCTAAATTTATTTAAACGAAGAAGCAACTTCAGATGCTGTCTTTGTTGATAGCGGCTTTGCTTCTTTATATGTACTCGTAATGTCAACGACGGTTAAAGCGTATCTGTATGTGTGTTGACGTCTACCTGTTTTAATGGCATCGTGTGGCAAAAACAAGATATCCGCTTGATAAACTTCATTAGGAACAGTAACATCGCAATGTGCGTATTGAATTTTTTTAGGAGGATTTAGAAAGATTTGCCGTATTGCCTGTCGTGCTAACCACGCTGCAGCAACATCACGCGAAACATTTGCTGAAGCCGAAAGTTTGCTAATCGCTGCCTTACCTCTCCAATATCCTCTCGGGTAATAATAAATAGATTCCATTATAATTATCAGTTGATTAATTATCAGCCCCTTTCATAGCAGGTTTTTCTTAGAAAACTATCGAGAGATTCTCTGTGAGTTTTATTAGGTATACAATTAAACGCGTGAATCAATTTCGCATCTGCGAGATGCAGTTGTTGCAAATCTGAACTTTCAATAATAACGTCATGAATGTGACACGCTTGATCAATTTTATTTATTGGATACTCTCTTGGTCTTGGTCGAGTTGATCTTGGTTATCGAATCTGATATCGAGACCATAATAATTATAGGACCACAATAATTATATCCCGTAATGTATTTCTCACCGGGATAGTTTGCTCATGGAGTTCCTGGCAATTTCCCTAAGGAAGCGGCAATATCACCACCACGCGCTATTTGCGACGCGGAAATAAATTTATATTTCCTTGTACCACATTTTGCACACTTGTCTGTGAGTGCGCGTCTCTTTTTTGGTTTTTTTCGTTGTTTTGTTTTTATCGTTCTCAATCCAACTGTGAAGGTTTTTGCTTTCCATCGAACACAATATAAACTCAATATCATTATTATATGGATATTATTAATTTTCTTGCGACCCAAAAGCAAGAGCCAGCAAGGCACCATCTCCTGTTACCAAATTCTATCAAAATTATCACAATAGGCCCCTCTGGATCTGGTAATATTGCTTAATCTGATAATGCGATGGCTCAAGTGGAATAAGTTATATTTAACAGCGCCATCTGTGGATGATCTACAATGTTACGAAGATTTTAATTAAAATGCGAAATTACTGGACAAAAATGATATCATTGATTTTATTACCGATATTGTTGAAACTCCATCTGTAGATGACTTAGACGGATTCATTAATAACCTCGTAGTGTACGATGATGTGACGTGATTTATGTTTCTCAGAGATACACGCAGATACCTAAGGTGATCAGAGATAATTGTAATATTTTGGTTGTGTTTAATGGTATAAATAATTATACTTTGCAAAATATTTATTATACTTTGTGTTCAGAAGACATGGATATGATTAAATCTAAAAATTTCTTTTCTAAAGCACAAGCTGCTCCATTTGGATTCATAACGATAATCTTACATGATCCAAGATCAAAGTATCATGTCTGTTTAGATAGAATCTTTGGTACTTGATTTTTGATTTATATCAGCAGAGATGCTGAAGGACATACGCATAGTGACCAGATTGTGAATAAATCGAGCAAAAATTTGGTCAATTAGAGAAGTTTTTATTATTAAGGTAAAAACTTTTTTTAACCTTACTAGGAACCCTAAATTTTTAAATATAAGATCTCTAAAAAGTTGTAGGGTTGATCCTCTCTGCTGCTAATGGTTATGATTATAAACAATGATTATATATATTTATATATATATATATATATATATATATATATATATATATATATATATATATATATATATATATATATATATATATATATATATATATATTGATTATATTTTAATTAAGGACAGCACAAAACAGAATCTTAATTAAGGATGATTTATGATTATATACAATGAATATGGTTATATACAATGATATAAACAATGAAGATAGTTATATTTAATGATTATTTCTTAATTAAGGATGATTTATGATTATATGCAATGAATATAATGGTTATATACAATGAAGGTGATTATGACATATGATATGATATGATGATAATGAAGGCCTTTTCTATTTGTAAATAGAAACTAGCACACACACCCACCCAAATATCAAATCCTTAGGGGTGCAAAACTTGCATCCAAAACGTATTGACGTTGTAGGTAGGTATATTAATTTATATTCACAAATAGAGTTCTGGCCATAGGCCACAACTAAATAGATAATATTTGTTGGCATAATATCATCCCCCGTAGACAATTTTGCATTTCACAGGATTCTATATATGGGCGCCAGAATGAAATTTTCAACACTCTACCATTTGAGCTACGGACGCATTATATAAATATATTGAATTAGTTAATATATACTGAACAAAAACAGCCTTATACATTTTCTGATTATGAAAACACGTAATTCTGCATTATATTTTCTGCTTTAAAACGATATATTTTAAATAATAAGAGAATACATTAATTTTTGATTTAACATTGCATATAAAAGAGAAATTTAATGATATCAGTACATTCTCGCTAACAAAGTCTAGGCTAAACTAACTGATAAAAACAACAATATCTATTTTGAAAACATTATTTTATAAATATATAACTTTATTTTGTATAACGAATTTTTCATTAAAAGCTATAAACATGACCTGAATTGCATAGCTAGGCGTATTTATAGTTGTTACAAAAGACAAAATGGGCTTTCTTCCCTATATTATATAAAACGGATTTTCCCACTGCAGCTATTCATAACTTAAATTGTATAGCCAGGCATAATTATCAGCAGACAAAATGTACTGTTTCTAAAGCAACTGTGCAGAAAAAATCAAAAAGGCGTATAAAGGCGTATGTGCATTCTTATAAGTGAATATATACTTAGACAAAAAGATACAAACGTAAAAATTATCAGTATGCAGATCAGATTTTCTTGTTTGTTTCACTACTTAATTAATAACAAAATTGTATATATTAATATATATATATATATATATATATATATATATATATATATATATATATATATATATATATATATATATATATATATATATATATATATATATATATATATATATATATATATATATATATATATATATATATACCAGATTTTGTTATTTATCAAGTTACATACGGTTTCACTTCAGTATTATTTACGTAAAGGGCATTTCTAAATATTTTAATAAATACAGAACTGCACCAGAATTTTTACGTCTTGAAAATGCTGTCATATATTTCCGTTTCACTAAGAAACAATAAACAACTTGATCTTAAATCTGATTAAAAATTAGGAACAACATATTTAGCTATTATAACATATTTTATGTTAGACAACTCGCAAATGAATTTCAACTAAACCCTAGCGTGTCCATCTTGCTTATACAGAAAAAACTAAATCTCTAATCTTATTGAAATTATATCATCATTTTCAATTAACTATAGCATGTTTTCATAATTGTACAGAAAAAAACTTGAATCTCCCAGATATTTTACGGCGTCTTTCGAATAGCTCTTTCATTGCTAATTTACTTAATAAATAGTTTCTACCTTTTGCAAAAACCTTTGAACAGTCCAAATGTATAATAAGTTTTGTGTGCTGATTTTGGCTGATTGGACTGTGTAGATTTTCATATTTTGAAGAAAGAGCATGTATTAAATTTTCGAGATATAGAAAGTATTTGTTATCGTCTGTTTTAATAAGAGAAAGTTTTATTCTATCGAATTTACTAAAACAAATACCTGAAAATCACCATTAAATTTAAATGACAATTGTTGGTTATTGACTACAAAGTTTTTATTTTGCTATTATCTTCATCTGCTAATGTTAAATTTTCAAACAAAATCTGATGCTTTGACAATATTGCGTAAATATTGTCCAAGCACGAGAGTATTAATTCCGTCTTTGCAATACCTTTCATCATCGAAATTACTTAGTCAACGTTTAATAATTGTATTCGTTTCAAGCTTATGATAATTGGTCCGAATTACATTGGTTTTAATAAAGCTGACGCTATTGACGCTATTGTCAAGAGCCGCTTTGAAATTCTCAAAATACATAATCTTTTTCACATATTTTTTGGGATGCCTTTAGCTTTCTTTGTGAGTTTATTGTCGTCTAATATGACAGCATACATTTTGCTTCTTAATCCAACAAACTCTCTAACAGGTACAAACATAAACTCACCTTTCATTTTTCCGATAACTTTCTTGTTAGAATTATCATGAAATACAAGAATACAAGTTGGATAATCTGATAAATCGAACTAACTTTTATTATCGTAAATATCTTGATATACATTTTCACAATTTATATTGTATACTAGAGAGTCAATATCAGTAAATAGCAACTCTGAATTTGGCACATTTATAATGAAAATCTTACATCAGCCACTTTCATATATCAAGTACAGCTGCACCAACATAGATTGGCTTATTTAACTTTAAATTTGTCTTTCGTCGTTGTATTGAGGTAAGATTTTCATTAAATATTTTCATGCTAAAAAAACCATCAAGGCTAACTAATTTTTTTTTCTGCGATTGATATCATTAACGATCTTTATATCACATCTCTACGGCGTATATTTTCCATAATCTTACCAAACAAAAAGTTGTTCATTGACTTGAAAAAGTGTTTCTCAAATTCAGTTTTAGCTACAGCACGATGTTTCGTATTTAGGTCAATATAATCCGCCATCCACCTCGATTAATTAAACTTTAGAAGGCGATGGACTTTTCTCAGAATTACTTCAGCAATAACTGCTTGCTTTAGATTTTTGTAGTTCATGACGTAATTTCTTTTGTCTAACAAATTTGGAACAAACTTGTTAACAATAGAAGATTTTGCCGTTGTCATTTCTCGTTGTTCAGGCGATAATAAAGTATAATCAGTCGTCATTGATTTTGGATAGTCGTTATGTAGATCGTGTAGCGGACTGGGGTAGTCTAGATCAACTTCAACAAAGTATGAAATATCTTTCGTAAGAATTTTTCAGTTTCTTTGAGAAATTGGTTTGGAGTTATCCAATGAAAGCCACCGAAAGTCATTGGCTGTACCACACCCACCCGTAAAGGTTCACTTTATCTAGATCCATAATGTAAATCGACGGAAGATTTTTATCTTTTTAAATAATTATTATTAGCCGCTGCATATATTTATGTTTTGACGCTAATTCCGCCTCTGATGCCTTTTTCAATAAAGTTAAACATATCGACATCTGTTAAGAGATCTGATTCTATTTTGCTATTTTTAAGTAAAGCGTCCCAAGACAGTCCCAAAGCAGAATAATACGAACACGGGTCTAATCCGTAATATACATGACTAACCTGACGAAAATTTTCGAAAACATCTAGCAATAATACATCCGTTTTCAGATATAAATCGTGACAATCGCCAAATGTTTTACAGGCAAATTGATTCCACATATCTTGTACATATTTATACTCATCATCACTGATGTTTTCATTCTTGAGTTGCGATTAAAATTTATCTTTGTCAGGTGGAGAAATTTTAATAAATCTGCTCCAATCGTCAAGGTACTAATAAGTAAAAATGCCTATTTTATCAGATGGACATAGTTTGCACAGAAGCAGCTGCGCAGATTATTGAAAATACTGCAGCCTTGCACGAGCTCGTCTAATGATGCTGCCATAAATTGCTTTATGTCGATCAAGCGTAATTTGCCGAGGGTCACCGACATATACATTTAAAAATTATTTGGATTACATTTTATCACGTCATTCAATTTTAGTTTAGCTTTAATGTTTTTATCATCAAAGACTTCTACAATGATGTGATTGTCGTAGCCACGAAAGCTATGTAAAACTACTGGAATAAAATCTGGAGCATGAAATTTCAAATTGCAACTGTTATGAGCTGCTCCGCTATATTGGCCGGTCAATGACAGTGATCTCGCACCTTGGAGTCCGCCAGAGGTTGTTCACAAATATGACAATTAACTGCCTCATCAAAGTCGAGTTGTTGATTAGACGTTATTCTGATCGGAGCTGTTCTAAGTAATCTGTTAGAAATTGTATTAACTTCGTCTATTAAATTTTTAGTAACCACACGGCACGTTTTTCACCTCTATATAACCTTATCGGAGATGAGAATTTATCGCTGGCGCAACACACTACTTTATAAGCTACACCACAAGGAATATGCTGTTGTATTTTTCTGGTACTTGATTTGTTCGGATTATTTTCTGCTCCAGCCACCGGAACAAGTAGAGACTCAAAATCAGCGTAAATAACAAAAGTAATACTTAGTTTATTATTCTAATTTTTAAATATTAATATTTTTTTCTTTTTCGCTAGGCATAGTTATTTTATGGACGTTGACGCAGTATTTGAGATGGACCTAAAGTCTGTCATTGCAGACATCTGTAACAGAAATATTTCTTGTTTTTGTTTTTTACTGTATTGTCCGCCAACTAAGCCATTAAAGATTTTATGCAAAAGTAATGGCAATGAAAAAAAAATTTATTGTCTTTAACGAAGCATTTTCTGAGATATATCTAGGGTAAAGGTTTTCTCGTTCGTGTAGTCCGAAAACATTTACTGAGATACCATTTTGTTTTTTAAACTTTGGTATATTTTCTGCTACTGGAAAGTTGATGCCATCAAAATTGAGTTCGTTCTTGTGCAGAAAGTACTTGTTGACGCGATCGGAATTTTTTCTTTGGGAAACATTGCGGAAAGAATAGACCACTGGAAACAATTGTCATCGTTGTTTTTGACATTTATAGAGCAATTTTTGTTTCTTAATTTTTTTTATGAAGATCGACTTACAAATTGCCGCGAGGTACATTATATTTTGATGTATGAAATAAAACTGCTTTTATCATTTCGAATTTCCATCTTGACCCTGACGAAGTAAATTTTTCTAGTTTTTTGTTTATTTCTTGATGCATTTCATCGGCTACCAGTTAATATTTTTTCTAGATTTGGCTGTTAAATAAAGCTCCGAGATTTCGTTGTCCAAACTTTTTTCCTCGACTGCGTGTAACTGATAAAATCGTATGATATTCGAGTATGAGTTTGATACTTTTATGAGCCATAAGTTCTCAAGCTATAACGGGTTGTAAAAGATGATATAAATTTGTAGAGGTAAAATTAGTTAATATGGTCTGATCGTCGAGTTTATTACTATTTTCATAGCCTGAAAATGTTGAAGCATTTTTTCGGATTTTATAATGCTCTTTTGAGCAATGTCTCGCAATTTTAGCATTATATGTATATGGTAATATTGTCTATTTAATTGAAATTTTTAAAAAAAATTAATTAGAGACATAAAACTTATATAATGACAGAAATCCCGAGATATGCCCCACTGACAGCGGAAGCGCAAGAGATGTATCATGTTCAACCACAAATACAACTTATATGCTGAAAATGCATTATGTTCTGTTATCAACATAGCAACCATTAAAGCTATTGTCGTACCAACTCCTGCTTGTATTTTAATTTCGGTTTTTGATGCAGAAAGAATCAAAATGTCTAAAAAAGATCTTATTTATACTTTGTTTTGCGGTGTTATTCCAAAAGGAGAACGAATATTTCGAGAAAATGGCGTAATTGCAGATGATGATATCAAAAGTCTAGGTTTCCAGGATGAATTTCAACCCCACCCAATATTTGATTTATACGAAGCTAATGATAAGGGAATTATTCGTCACATAAGAACAAAAAAGTATCAGAAAATTTAGATAAATATGGCTACTTACACATAATTGTACGTGGATCAAACACTGATCAAATCCATTACAGGTCCCATATATTTATTTACGAAACTTTTAATGGTGCTATTCCAGCTGGTTTAGTTATCGACCATATTAATAAAATTAAAACTGATAATTGTCTTGAAAATTTAGATTTGGTTACTCAACAAGAAAACATCAAACGTGGAATTGGTGGAGGGAATAATTTTAAATATCCTGCTAGACAAATATTTTCAATTAATCTTGAAACTGGAGCAATAACGAAATTTAAATCAATTTATTCTGCTGGAAAATATCTTAAAATTTGTTGCAAATCAGTAGAAGATGTCGCAGATGGTTAAACAAGATTGACATCGTCAATGTTGACATTTGATAGATTTAGTTTTAAGTACGGTAACTAATATTATTTTCTATATCATTTTTGGTAAGACAATTATCACAAAAATCCATTATGTCATCGTGATTTAATCGTAACGTCACTTTTCATTTGTCTCAAGTTTTATTTTATCCGCTGCTGTTAACAAAAATGATCAGATTCGCCCAATTATCATAACGTCGACGAAATAAAAATTATATCCTATCAAGCAACTTCGAGCTGCTTCGGCTAATTCTTTTTTGTTTAATATATTAACTCGACAATGATATTTTATTTCCATATTATATATTAATAAGATAAAAGATTAAGATGATAATAAGTTAATCGAGAGACTGGCTCAGATAGATTCGGAATATTTTGTTCCAGTTTCAAATGTCACATTAAAAAATATCGACAGATTTGCTGAAGCTGATTTTATCAGTCGTACATAAAAATGATATTATATTTTGTATAACTATGATGATGACGACGAAGATGATATTGCTGTTCGTAATAAACATTTAAGTAGACCAACAACTGGTTGATATGATGTTAAGTACCACATTGCCAAAAAAAAATTAAAATTTAATTTTAGCGTTGCTGAGCATAAAATATTTAGGCAACTTATAAGACCATTTCTTAACCTAAAAGTATGGGGAGAACAAAGAAAAATGAAATACGATTTTATTTTTGTTAAATTAGTTTGTTTATTGGCAGTCGATGATGCGAGAAAATTGCACATAATTTCTTTATGTAAACCAGTAAAGTGTAGGTCTGTACAAATAAAATACGAGCAAATTTATAATAATATTATTCGGTAGATGCAATCGACTTAGTTGATACCCAACTATTAAATTTATCGCTATATCCATTCCATTTAACTAAACTTTTCTTGCCGCGCTTTCTATTAACTTTATCAATAACAAATATATCTTGTTCTGTTTCTTAAAGTTT
Source organism: Potamilus streckersoni (assembly GCA_016746295.1). Taxonomy (NCBI): domain Eukaryota; kingdom Metazoa; phylum Mollusca; class Bivalvia; order Unionida; family Unionidae; genus Potamilus; species Potamilus streckersoni. The sequence continues at coordinate 172,396 of JAEAOA010000520.1, read as the reverse complement.
CTGTTCGTAAAAACTGCCAGTTATAGGTTCTCCTAATAAGTCTTTCAACGAATATGCAACTGGTATTGTTAAAAGTACTTTATCGACAACAAATACTTCTTCTCTCCAGTTCGGAGTAATTCCCTTTTCAAACGTTTTCTTAGTCAAAGAAATTCTAACATTATCGCTAACTCTAAGTTTATGTCTGCGGTACACGTTTTCGTTTGGTAGTATTGGATTTGCAAGCGCATCATTTGGTGATAGTTTATTGGTTCAGTGTTTCGTGTTATTATATTCCTCAACGATATTTTGTAAATTGTCGATGTATTTATTCGTGTTTTTGCAGTCACATATTTGTGAATTTTTTCGTTAAGCGTCCGATTAAAACGCTTGACAAAAAATGTCGCTTTTCCCTCATTTCCAGGAGCGTATTTTTTAATGGGGCCCCGAGTGGCCGAGTGGTCTAAAGCGCTGTCCGTTACGGATCACTGCCATCTCACCTCTGTCTGCGTGTGTTCGAGTCTAGTATTCGGCTAATGTAGATATGTGAGAAAGCTTGCCAGTAGCTTCTCGTGGGTCGGTGGTTCTTTCCGGTGATTTCCCGGTTTCTTCCTCCACCATTAATACTGGCCGCCATGAATAGCCTATCCTGTGCTGAAAAATGGCGTTAAGCCCAACAACAACAATATTTTTTAATGTTATTTTTTTCCAAAAACTGCTCGAACGTTTTGTTAAAAAAAAACCACTGCTCCGTGATCGGTTCAGATTTTGTTTGGTTTTCTTTCTGTTGTTATTACGTGCTTTAGCACGTCGATCTTTGAGGTTCCTGTTTTATACGAAAATGGTATATTAAATGCATATTTGCTAAATACATCGACAACCTTAAACAAGTATTTTTTGGGAGCGCCATCAAAGTTTAATTGAGCTAAATTTGATATATCAACTAAATCTATCGCACTGATATCATCAACGGCATTTGCTACAAACCTTGAGTCGCGGCAACGTTTTTTGTTAGGTCTGTATAGTTCGACTGCAAGCGATTTTGTCGCTGGGTCATTATATAAGTCTCTGCCTAGTCCGAGTTTATATTCTGCTCCAATAAAATTCTGTACCAACCTACGGTCAATACGCTCTCGTATATTTTCTGGCTTCATTTCGCGATGTTCCTCTAACATCACTTTGTCGCAGCTGTGTTTTGTTTCGCCACTAGGAAGATCAATATCTCTGTAGCAAATATCATGACGCATTGCTATTGCCTCAACCTAATTGTAAGATTGTAAGGTTCTTGTGCTGGTAGCGGATTATCATTTTTGTCAAGTTGCTCCTCAAGCGGCTTCCAAGGACAAGTATATTTATGACCAGGCAATGTCCATCCGTCTTTCAGTTTCAACAGTTTGCTAATCAATTTATGTATATCTATTCCCATTCGAATTATTTCTTTATTGTTGCATTTCTGGCATTACGTAACAATTTTATTTTGTTCAAGACAAAATCTCTATCAGCGTCGCAGTAGCAAATCATTATTTATTTAGTCATCTACTAAAATAACGTCAGGACAGCCCGCCCTCGACTTTGCAGCTGACAAAAACATACTTTTTCTTTTCCCACAAACTGCGCAAATACCTTTCAGCATTATTCTATTATTCTTTGTCTTTTCCGTTTTTTCGTCTTTATTTTCTGTTTTAGACATTTAAAACAATATGCTGACATTGTTATATTTTTGTAAATTTAGATAAAATTAATCGCGATCTCATCATTAGCGTGCGAGGGTTATTTTTTAAATTGCAAAAGAAACTTTAAAAAAATCTGGATTTTTGGTCACCTGCTTAATGAACATTATGCAATAATAACCGCAAGCGGAAGTTCTAATTGGTTAAATTTGATCAGAAGAATAATTTATTATTTTGTATTTACTCATAAATCGTTTACCACGTCACTTAGTGGAATTCCAAACAAGTCGATATAATTGTTATCAAAAACAGCTACCGAATGTGTTCCAGATCCGTCATTAAAATCTTGTATATTTATAACGCATGAACCCAGCGACGATACCGCTGACGATGCAATCGCTGTAAGTTCATCTTTGGAATAAACTCCGTGAAAATGTTTTACTTTTTCAAGTTGATCAAGTATATCTAAATTAATTAACAGAGCCAGCGACTTTATCTCTTTGTTACAGGCAGCATTAGTCCTCGTCTTCGTTCTAACGGACCCGGCAATAGGCTTCCCGCTAATCATGATAGTAATGGGGCTATTGGAAGAAATCCACCTGTCTCTTTTGCGTCGTTTTTCTTTTCGTCGTTGTCTTTGTTCTCACAGTATTTCGTTTAGGCATTATAATTAATCTTTAGACAAATATTGCCTTTAACTGCCTTTTCTGATGCGCCATGTACTGCTCCAGACACCGCTTCTAGAACTAATGCACCTAACACTGGCAAAATTTTAGATGGTAATGTTATGGCTATTATTGATGGTATCTGACCGACGAAACAGCCATGTTTTGACATCGCAGCTATTTATGTAGAGCTTAAATTTAAAACGAAAGATTTTTGCGATCGTATTTACTCGTTCGATTTTTGGTTAACAATAAATTTGTTAAAATCCCCAAAGCAGTCGAGTTGATCTTCATTGAAACCGGCCTCCACTTCGCAACAGTATCTGATAATTTTTTAACTTGTCCATCAGTTAAATGTATTTTTTATTTTGTCATCTTATATAACAATCACATATTAAATGTGTTTTGTCATTTTACCTCCGACAGAGTCAATTGTAACAAATCTGTCGCTTACCACTGACGCTACATTTAACGCTGCTGCTCAAGCGGCTCCTAGCGTCCAAGTAATCGCAATATCAGCTGTGCTGTCTACAGCTCGTTCACTATGTTTACTAACATCAAAGTAAAATATCGGATAAAGTATACGAAATTCTTCTACTGATATCTGTTTTCCGTCTTCAGTATCTTGATATTTCTGCATTGAGTCGGGCAGGTTCATGTAAGGTCTAATTATGTTTTTATTGTTGTTATCCGCAAAATTACATTCGATCGCTTTTTCTGGATATTGCTTTGAATTTATTCTTGCATATATTGGTCTAACATCAGCGTTATCAAATATTGCATTATTTTATTGTTGGTTATTAACGTCCAGCTTGTTGCACAACGAATAACTGACGCGGCATCTGTTTACTCGATGTTGTTGTGACTCGCCATGTGTAGTCGGTGGTATTCGGAACGGCTGTTTAATATACTTTATGTTGCTGAAAATGAATTTTATTGATGCGTATTTTCAGCATGCTAGCTAACATGTTCGTGTCTGACTGAGTTATTCGTGACATCCACAGCGCAAGTTTGTTTATAATAAATTGTACATCAGCCCACCAAATCTAAATAAACAATCATCTCTTTCTACTCGATCTAAAATAAGCGTATGTTTAACTCCACGAAATACTTTATTATAGACTGCGAAAGCTAAATATTGTACTTAGTGACAGCATCATTGCAATCTGACGAGGTACTGCTGCAAGGTCTCTTCTCCTAGCAAAACCTTCACTGTAACGTGAATTTCTTATGCCAACAATTGTGTTAAGAATTGAATCCAACATTGTGACAGCGTCTAAAGCTGCATTTATTGGTGTTATATAAAGATTATTGCAAGCTGCAGTAAGTGAAACTCTTACGTTTTCATTAGCAGCTGCACCTGGTGCTGTTATTCATTCGCTGCAGCATTAGCAATAAGAACATTTCTCACAATTATAAGATCTGCAGCAGCAGCAGCTCCGTGTGTTATAATTCCTCTGTATACAAATTCGTTTGATGTGTCTAAGCCATTTCCTGTATCTTTAAACCACATCATATTAGTTGCAGTTGATTTGAGGTAATCATCAGAAAACAAAACGATATTTAAAATCGTACTTTCAACTTGTAAGTGATTTGAAATATCTTCTACAGTTTGATTAGCCAGCTGATATAGAGCACTTCTAAATAAACACCATCCATTATTTATAGGAGTTACTTCTATTGCAGCAGCAATTGCGGCAGGTGGAACAGCATCTGTCATAATTCGACCACAAACTTCTAACATTGCTTTATGAGGCAGTAGAAATACGTCCTCGTCTCTGGTATTAGATGTTCTAATGCCAGTTTTATTAGGTTCGTTAGAATTTTCATTGAGAAATTCAACATACTCAAATTCCGTTATTGCGTCGTCTGTGTCATAAGTTTCTGCAAAATCGAGATAATTTTTCACACATTTTTGTTATTTTTTTAGGTTATATAAAATTATTGCGGCGCTGTTACTTTAGATATTAAATTTTGTATAATCTGTTCTCCCTTCGGTGATAAAAGTTTTCGTTGTTTTTATCATCGCGCGTTAGGTTTTTTTTTTGTTTGTTTGATTTCTGAAATAACTTGCTTGATTGTGGCTTGCGTCTTAGGATCGTCTTTTATTTTATTAGATATTTTTTGTCCCACTGCAGTTACAGCAGCAGATGCAGCTCCAGTTGCAAAAGCTTTACCCGCATGAAGTGCAATTGGCGCAACTTTACGAGCTAATCCTGGAAGATTTTCAACAATTTTAGTAAATATATCTCCGAAAAATCCTCCTACTTTTTTTCTTCTGTAAACTTTTTCTGTTCATTTTATATCCGAGGTTATATAATTTTGTCGTCAAATCTTTCAAAAACTATGTTTACTGTTGTTTGCCTAAGCAACGCCTAGGTATACGTAATAAGTAACGATTTCGTTTTTCAGATCTAACTGTTTTCCAGACTGATTTGTCAATTGCATATTTATCTCGCTTATTTGATTTTCAACATTTATCGGATAATAATATATCAACACAATATTTTTTTCTAGAAAATCCTATCAATGGCGCGATACTTCTTGGTGATCTAAAATCGATTTCTGTAGCAGGTTGTAGCGTTATTCTAGCTCGTAAAGTATTAAAATTTGGTGCTATATCAAATCTGTCCGAAAGATCTTCTGTATTTGCCGCTATAAGTATTTTATAGTTTCTTTTATCTTTTTATTTAAATCGATTATGTTGTAGGCTCCTTGCGGGATAGTAATCAATACAGTTGTTTTATAAGTGCGGTTCGAAGGAATATAGCTAAATTTAAGCTCTTCATTGATGCCAGTCTTGACGTATGCCATGGCATTCCAACAAGTGCATGAAATCACTTCAATTTCGTATTGTCGATAAAGTTCTATCTTCGGATTATATATTGCTGAAAAGTTCGCGCTATCGTATCAGATTGGCTAGAGTCGAGTAATAATGTTGCTGAGATTTATTATTATATTTTTAAAAAATTAATTCGCGTTGCAACGTATCGTATTCGTCAGATGCTAATAAATTTCTCGATCTCAAATTATCAAGTATGTCGATGATTTGATTGTCGATTTCAGCACCAATATTTTCTGCTTCTATTGATGATATCATTAGCATTAATCTGCCAATCATTTCAGTAACTGACGCGTATATTCTGACTCCAATCCCTGTTATTTCTCCTCTATATATTTTACACGAGCTTTATCGAAAATAGCATATTTCCTTTTAAAATCCCAATCCGTTCCAAAACGTTTTGCTCTGCTGTTTTCTACTACTTTTGTAAACACTAAAGCAACAATACCATATCTCATTCTATCATAAAATGGAAGCATATGTGTCCCTTCTGTGACTGTTTTTAACTCATTTCTAGCAGCAAAACAGTCATCTTTAATTTCAGTTAATTTATTGATTAATGTCTCATATTCTGCCTCTGTCCAGTTACTTATATTATCAATATATTTTATACTTTCTCTAAAAATTCATAGTCATTGTTTTTTCTATATCATCATTTACTTGTTTTATATAAAAACGTTTTTGATCTTCAATTTCCATACACCTTACGGTAAGCCCGCCAACTCTTTTTTGCTCCTCTTTAATATCTTTTATTTCTTCTAAAAAATTTGTTATAATATTTTTAGCTATATTTGCTACAAGTGCCTCAGCTAATTTTCTTTTTTCTTCATCAGATCTCTCTTGTTGTTCTTTAACTAATCCAATCAAACCTTTTCTTGTAATTTTTTAGTTTTTCTTCTGATAGTGGTTTCCTTTCGGTTTTCTAAGCAAAATCTCGGTAACTGGTTTGGGAACTCTAGCTGCTGTTTCTGCTGCAGCAACTTAACTATGTCGAGCTTGCTGTATGAGCTGTTCAAATTTTTCCTGAGACTGCGCAAGTTTCTTTTAGCTCTTCGATATCTTTTCTGTACTTTGCTTGTTTTCCATTAATTACATACTATTTTCTATAAAATATTTTTGTAGATAGTTTTCAATACAACATCGAAACATTTTACTATTATCATTCGTTATCTTATCGAACAAGAAAAAGTCGTATCTAATTGCCGTTGCTTGACGGTACAGTTCAATAAATTTATCTTTTGTTACGTGGCCGCATTGTGCGTTCGCGATATTTCTAACGTCAACATTGTCAAGACCTGAAAATAATATAAAACAGCCAGTATTGCGCCTGAAAAATTTGTCGACATTGAGCTAGATAAATAGATTTACATTTTTTGTTTAGCGGAATATCATCAAAAACAACTGTTTGTGATCGGACGAATCGAGTTGATTAACTGGAACAAGTTCTTCTGGTTATCTAATAATAAATAAACCTTCGCCAGATTCAAGGTCGTCGCGAAGTTTGTCATTATAATTGTTACATAGCTCGTACTTGAGTATTAATTGTATAAATATAAACTCGATCGTAGTTAATATTATCTCATAAAAGTAAATTCATAGACAGATTTGTTTTCCCGATCCAGTTCTACCAACAATAAGATAATGACAATTTGGAAGCTCATTGTTTTGTTTACGTTTCATTAAACGTTCTGTATCAAAGTTTAATATCGACGATTTTGCCATTACTATTATGGTATATAATTTTGTCAAGTAGCAAATAAATAATGAGTTTTTATTCAAAATTTGGAACATTAGTAGGAGAGTTATCATCTACTCAGCAAGGTGACTTATCTAAATACGCAACTCTCGATCAGCTCAAAAGTGAAATTACTAATTTATTAAATATCACAAGTGTTGATCAAAATGAAGATGTTATTTTTCAAGATAAATAAGGACGATTAAAAACGAGTAATATACAACGATCAGATGTATTTGTACGAATTCCCACCGCAACTGTTAATAATATAGTTATATTTACTGATCAAGGTAAAATACAAGATTCGGGTATGTCTGTTAACGATTATGTTAAGAAAGCTGGCGATGTGTTTACTGGTGACATAATATTGTCAGGGAATTTTTTTTACAAATCTCGGAACTCCAGTCGCAGAATCAGACTCATCGACGAAAAAATACATCCATGATCACGAACTTAAGTATGTGTCAATGAGCGGTCGTTTAATATATGGAGATCTCAACATGAGCAATCATACTGTTTTTAATCTCGGAATACAAGCAAAAGATCATGATGCAGCAACAAAAAAATACGTCGACGGTATCAACAATCCAGCGGTAACAGCAATAGCAACAATCAATAAAAGCATCATCACATTCAGAGTCGATTTTCCAATCACGTACAAACATTTCTAAATTTTCGTAGAAATTTAAACAGAACTAATAATTATTTTTTTTTTACTCCACCAGCTGTTATTATTAATCTTGCTGATATTAAGCACAAAACTTAATGATATCATTAGTGTCATTCCTGATATTGTTCAGAAAACTAATCTCATCAAAATTCCTCACGGACGAGCTAACAATATCTTTTACACAGTAGCATCAGAAAAAAGCAACATGGTCGCAATAAAATAACACTCTTAAACACTAAAGAGGTCACTGGTATATATAGATTATCTGTGTTTAGCAGTGAAAAATTCAGCATATTTACTACATTTCCGTAGCGTTATTCAACCGATAGTTTTTCTGGAACTGTATCCATAGTATTAAACAAAGATATTGAGGAAACATTTATGCTGGTAACGGATAATAAAAAGATTAGGCGCTGCGCCTTATTGGTGTTGTATAGAAATTCGTAGCTAAAACTCCTCAATTAGTTACTTAAATAACGACATAAAATATGTAAATAAATATTATATAATGAAAAAAATATAGTCGAATTTAATCATATTTCAGATAACATTCCCAAACAAGCTGTTGACGCTCTAATGCAATATTACTGATACTATCATAAAAATCTTTGGTACGTCAAAAAATGTTACAAATGCTATGCAAAAATACTGCGATTGATATCATGTCTACCGCTGCTAATGACCGGCTCTGTTATAATTTCAAGTGGCGCGCATCATATAATCCGTTTTTGTTCATAATATCTGGTGTCAGTGTTTCTTTTGCAGCAGCGTGTAAAGATGTTGAACCTCGACTCGCGACTAAAAAAATGCTTGCAAAGCAGCAAATATTGCTTATAAAAATTAAATGATCAAATTCGTTCTTACTTGCGTGGTAGAAAATAATATATGGACGATCTAATACGTGAATTCCGCATTATTGACAGTATGTATACAGATACTCTGCCAATGCGCATCAGCAAATACGAAAAAGATTATAATATAAAAGTAGATATTGAATTTTGTGTGGCTTTATCAAATAATATATCGTCCATGTTATCGATAAATGTCATCACGTCATCTGCCCATCCCGCTATTCTCATATCATTTTCAATAGCCATACTGACCCATATTTCGGAGATATATGATAACCTACTTTTTTAATACAATCGCTTATTATTTTAGGTTTTATACCAGTATATGCTGACGCTGCTTTGATCGAATTAAATCTTTTACAAATTCTATGTTAGATCTATTCCGACATGTCTGATTGAATAACAGAAGGACATTATATATAATATTTTATTTGTTTAATATAACATTTTGACTAATACGTACATAGTAGTAGCGAGGATTGATGTATCCTAGCTCAGAGACACCTAGGCCCCAAAATATATTTTTGTCAGAAAACGTGTTATCATTTTGAGCTAACATAGGCTGCTGACAACAATGTTAACGTACAACGTTTTGGGGGTAGGGAGGGGTGTCTAAGAAAGGATCAACAATTCCTCTCTACTACTATGCCCACTCGCTAGTACACCTGCAGATTTTGCACGTGGAATTAATAGTTGTGGTTTTGGAATGAGACTTGGTACAAGTTTTGTACATTCGGCATAAATGCGACCGGTCTCATCCACAATAGAGCATTGATATTACTCGTGGAATTTCTATGAAACCAATCAATGCAATCACACAAAACACTTACTAGTACAATGACGTGACTCTTTCTCAAAACAACCAGTACTAGATAATGTGACTGTTAGATATTGATATGAACCAGTTGGATTCGAAGGTGGTTAAATAAAAAGAGCAACTGATCCTATTTGTATGGTGACCCGCATCAAATTTTCAGCGTGGTAAGATAAAAGGGTAGACCTGCGATCTACAGGCTAGATTCAACTGCTCCTCAACATGGATTTGTAAGTGAACAATTAAAAGTACTTCCTGAAGATACACAATTACCACCGCCTTCACGTTTGTAAAGAATTATTGGCTAGCAATGAGGCGCTTTCTCCTCGACGTCGATTACTCCCAAGACAGGCCAGAAATATATTTTTACTTGTATCACCGAGACTGCTATTAATTCTATCCACGGTAAGTTATCGTGGGTAATTACTAGAAGTTTTCCACAACATTACTATGTGTCAGCAAGTACAGCGATTATTTTGTTATTTCAGTGTCATGATAAACTTAACATCAAGTTCTAAGTCACGCTTATTGTTTTTGTTGTCACACTGCTGATGACCAGCTAATATTGTTTCCTTACTGTATCATCCATGTTGCTAGCAATGGTTTGCTGAATTTGTTTATTATTTACTCTGCAGTCTATGATAACCCTTTGTCTGACTCTCGACACTGCTAGATAAATTAAATTTGAGTATTCAATACGAATATTTATAATCCAGATATTTGTAACGGAAATTCTTAATCCTTGTTATGAATGATAGCATATCGCAGAGTCCATGTGGTTGTTAAAATAAATTAAAGAAATTAAATTTGAGTATTCAATGTGCGAGTAAAAACGATTTTGTTAATAGTTGAAATTAGATTAAAACAAATGTTATTCCAAACAGTTAGAAAAGTACTTTTGGTTCTCTGTCTACCATTTTAGGTTTATTGATTCATTTCAGTTTATGGCATCATTGCTGTAATATTTTTTTAAAAGAAATCTGCAAAAAGCATTTGCCAACTCGTAAGGGAATATACCCATATGTGTACATCGATGGCTGATCACGATTTGATGATGCTAATACAAAAGAAGAGCCAGCACAAAAGCAAATTTTGAATAATATTTCTTCAAGCTGATGAATAACTGTTTGTAAAAGCAATGGAGAATATTAGAAAACAAAACAAAAAATAAATATTTAATGTCTGCCGTTGTGATAAGTTAGTTTCTGATGATGCATTTCTTTCAAATAAGATATTTCAAAATTTTACCACTATTGAGAGTAGGAAAAAACTTTGAAATTAAACAAACCAGTGTATGTTGGAACTACAGTGCTGGAGCAACAACGTTAAAGATGCTTATATACGAGTTTCATTATGATTTTATCAAAGTGCGATGTGTAGACAAAGCTAAGTTGTTAATGAGAGACACAGACAGTCTTGTATATGAGATAAAAACTGATGATTTTAACCATATGTTTGAGCACCAAATGCTATTTGATTTAGATCATCCTAAAGAGAGTCAATTGCACTATGCTGTAAACAAAAAGGTTATTAAAAAGTTTAAGGATGCAACAAATTGTGTTATTATTAGAGTTTATCAGGTTAAGGAGTAAAATGTACAGTTTTATGCTGGACAGTGATGATGGCATTAAAAATGAGCAAAAGGAATTAAGAAGTTTTTGCAAGGAAAATTGTGAAGTATAATCATTACCAGTACTGAGATGCACTGTATCGAAATCTAAAGTACTTCTCGATGAAAACATTCAGATCAAACACATTTTGTCAATGTTGCTGGTAAATAAAAAAGGTTTATGTACCTATGATGACAAACGTTATGTTGATGGCATGAACACATTCAAGCACAGACACTATACAAGCAGAGCTTTTAAAAGTAAGCGTGTAGTAATTGTTATATCAGTAAGTAAATAGAAAGCATTCTGGATCACCCACAATAATGTAACCAATTTTTTTATATTGTTTTGCAAAGCCCTGCAAATGGTAAAATAATGCATTGATCTTTAGGGTCAGCCAGAACCAGCCTTTCACATTACTACTAGAACAGCAAATCTCTGGCTTTAGTGGTAATGCATGCACTAAACCAAAATAAACAATCGAAGAATCTTCCAGACATCCAAAACTAAGATGTTTGGAAGACTAGAGAGTATTGACACTTGAGAATCCCCAGATGTCACAGCAGGGAAACCTGCAGAAGTCCCATACTTGCACCACTTCCCTAAGTACGATCACTGACATGAGAGTACATTGTCTTTAGAAGATCATTCTAAAAGAAAATTATAACAATACTTTAAAAGACATTTCAAGAAATACTGATAGGGCTGCATAGGAGTCTCCATCATCATAAGTAACAAAACTACTTTGTCTGTCTGACCCTCATGCAAAGACAAAGTTGATTACATTAATTGCCACTTTTCTTATTCCAGAGACTGACAAAGATGGAAATATGGAGAATAGATCAATGAGTGAATCATCAGAAAGGCATGATTTTTAATGACATATCTTGATTCCAAGAAGCTGTTATTTTACTTTTAATATGGAGAAGCATAATTGGCTTTCTAGTTAGACTTGAAAGAAGCTTTTCTAAAATCTTTCATTAGGAAAGAACATATTGTAGCCATATTGTTTAGCTTAGAGGAAGTTTATGACTATGTCAGAAAGCATGGTATAATGAATGACTTATCTGACCTAGTTCTAATGGTTTGTCTAGTTATCTTCATATCAAGTGTTTTGAAAAAGACACTTTATAGGGTTATGGTTGATTCCACTATTACAGAAAACTATCATAAGGATATGGATGGACCTCAGGGCAGCATTTTCTTAGTCAGTCATTTTAGCATCAGTATTAACAGCAGGGTCAAATGTCTTAATACATGAACAGCAGCAGGCTGGGTGAACCCTACAAAATTTTGCTCGTGTCATTAACGAAAAATAAAGGTTCCTACAGAGGCTGAAAAAGGTCAACAACACTAAACCAAAGTCTCCTGACTAATTATATTTCCATACGCCTGATTTTGTCAGGAGGTTAGCTTATTTTTGTTATACTATTGTTGAAGTTATTTTGTCCTAACTTTGTAAGGCGATTTTGTTTACTTGTAAAGCGACTCAATTTTTGTCCTTCACCCTGCCTGCTGCTCCTGACAGTCAATGGGAGCTAACCAAACATTTTATCTAAACCTACACGATATCTTGATCTAGGATGGTATGTATAAATTAATATATAGAGTTTCGTTTCTTAAGTCAATAATATTTCCATCCTGATTTGTAAGTTTGAAATTAATTCTCGACAATAATGGATTATGTACACGCAGGTAGACTTGATTTATCGGCTCAGATACAATAAGCCACCCTGGGGGTGTTTGAACACTGGACGGATATAATAAATATCCCTGCTGGGCCTGATTAGACTTAGAGAGGTCGACGTGGTAGTTACTGTCAATTATATCACATATTAAATTCAGTGCAATGGTGTTTGTTATATTAACAATATTAGGCGAGATGTGACGACCTGTTTCATATGGGTCATTATTATATTTGAGAATAACTTGGTGTGGAAATAATTTTTTCCATGAGTTACATATTCTTTTAAAGTGTTCATCAATAAGATCACTAACTGATTTTTTTAAAAACTTTTCGGAGTCGAATCCAGGAATTATAAATGTTGATAATTGTTGCTCTGTAATTCGGTAATATTTCAGAAATACTGTCTTAAATAATCGCTTATTATTTACATGTTGAATTGGGTCATCTTCATTAACTATATAATAACTATAATTTCTATCTACTGGCACATTTATTTTTTTTCTCTGTCAACAAAAGCTTTGTTTACATATTCTAAGTCTGCTGCAACTTGATTTAGATGTTGTGTTGTTTCAATTATCTGATTTTTTAAATCGTCGTTATAAAAATTATTGATGCTGGAAAGTAAATTTTTAAGATCATTTAACACGCGTTCATGTTTAGATTTAATCGGTCTTCATAATGAGTTAATTTGATCAACATCAATTGTTGATGTTTTTACTGAACCCTTCTTACCTTGAATGAACCCATAAAATAAGTATGACTCGTATAAGCTTTGGGTATCGTAGCGCTCTCCATAAATAGGATTTTTTTATATTCTGGAAGTTGTATAAATTTCTTAACATCGTTAAGGTTCTCTTGGATCCTGATAAACCGGTGCAACTTCAGGCCATCCTAATACTGATCTAATCGAACTTTGATAAATATCCACAGCATAGTCAATAGAATGTATTTCAATCACCGACGATAATGTTGGTTCATAAACAGTAATTGCTATCTTGGATTCTTTTCCGGTTAAAGACTTAATTCTGCGCTGGAATTCCTCATTAATTTGCTTTATCTGATAACTTCCAGTTGGAATACTAACTACTTGCCAATCGGGAGTTCCATCAGACTTATTTTTATTTGCGAATACTAATGAATTATTTGGTTGTTGTCCATCAAATGGTTTTGATCTAATATTAGGCCAGCTATAACAAATACGTAACTGAGCTAATGCTATCTCTTTTACTGGAATTGCAGTTGGAAAGTTTACGCTAAATTCAGGATTCATTGAACTTATCGATATCATAGTAGTTTTTGAAGGAGTTGTGTTAGTGACGATCTGCTGTAAAAACTCTCTCGACTCAATATCCAAACGATGTTCAGGATCTGACATTATTGTTATTATTATTGTTTAATTCTCCATTTATTTTACTCTAGTTATTATCACCAGAATCGTTAGTGATTCTAAATGCTTCATCGTAGGTTTTAATTATCATTGTAAATTCCTCATCAGATATGTTACCATCGCTGAGATACGTGGAAATATATCCAGATAGTTTATAGTAGGTTGTTGTTGCTGTTTGTAATTTTATCATATACTCACGCAATTTATCATTCGCACATGTAGCTATCTTTTTAGCAATAATACTAAGAATGCTTACTATAGTCGTTGAAGTTGAAACAATACTTGTTATAATTGCTGGAGCTGTCATTGGTAATGTCGATAATATTAATCCGGATCCAGCAACAATAGCAGAAACTGAGTACACACCTATATCAATGATAACCATACGTCTACGATATTTTTTTACTTTTACTGTATAATGGTCGATGATATTTTTTACTTTGGACAGACATTCACATGCTTGATTATATATGTGACGATGAACGTCGATAGAAGAAGTGGTCATTTGGTCTATTATACTACGATGTTAAGTACTTAATTGAGCTACAAATTCCAAACACCACCAGTACGCTTGAGGTAAATTTTTATTCGATGATTCCAGCGTAAACGTTCCTTCAGAATCTTTATCTAACAACACATATATAGTTTTAGAAAAATCACCAGTTGATGGAGATATAATGGATATTCTAAAATCTGCAATGCTAAGTACGGACATCCTATACATACCAGTGATCTTCGCGGTGTGTTTGATGGTTTTATTTTCTGGTGTCCACGATCCAAACCCAGATGCAACTGTATACACAATATTTCTTATATGATTGTGAGGAATTTTAATCAGGTTTGCTTTTTGAATAATATTCTGAATTTCACTGATAATATCATTGAGTTTTGTGTTAATATCAGTAAGTTTTATATCAACATTTGGTGGATTTCCAAAAAAAATTCGTTATTATGTTTATGTTTCTGCGAAAACTCAAAAACGTATTTACGTGACAGGTAAATTCAGTTTCGATTTTGGCTATTCCATTATTGATTGGAATCTGTTTATCATCGACGTATTTTTTGTAGCAGCATCAAAATCAGATTCAGGTGTTCTTAAATTACTAATACAATTATGATTCAGATTGGGAAATGCACGCATTATATGACCGTTGGCTAATACTTACTTAGATTCCTGATCATCAACATATTTTTTGTTGTAGCATCACTATCTGTAGTTGGATATCCAAGATCTGTAATTGTATTTTTGTTCATAATAACGTCTCCACTAAATACACCGCAAGTCGTCCTGACATAATCGTTAACTGACTTACCGGAATCTTGTATTATTCCTTGATCAGTAAAAGTAACGATATTATCAGCATCTGCAGTAGGAATTCGTATAAGTACGTCTCGTAGCTGTATATTACTCGTTTTTAATCGTCATTGTTTATCCTGAAAAATAACCACTTCATTTTGATCCACACTTGCAACATTAAATAAATCATCAATCTCATTTCTGAGTTGATCGAGGATTACATATTCAGATAAATCACCTTGCTACTGAGCTTTACCACTTCCGTAAATATCTACCATTATATTTTACTGATGTCTGTTTAAATGTGACAGCATGGTATATTCATGCACGACTTTATAAGGTGGCTTTCCTGGCGGTGCTAGGGATATAGCATCAAGCACATTAAGTACTTCACGACCTCATATTGGTGGATCAGTTAATGTTTGTGTTGGTAATGTAGAATACCAGATTGGAGCAGTATTTTTACTGACATAATGAAAAAATTCTTTTGGTGGCGCTAATCCATACGAATCAAAATAAATAATTCCACGTGGATCAAGTGCGTACGCTACCCAGTGGGTACCTGGTCCAGAGTTTTTATCGAGATTAATAATACTTGTTTCAGTACTGTTTGGTTGTTTTAATTACTGATTGGGCATAAAAACACCTCTAAAGTTTTTATTTTTAGCTTTTTAGCAGCATCTAGTAAATCAAAATTAGACATAGGCGAGATCAGTAAACTGTCCCGGGAAGTCTTAGACCTTTTCCGTACCATGAGGGCGGGGTCCCTGGTAATCTGAGACCTTTTCCCTTTTTTAGATGTTCGTTTTATTCCCTGTCCAGTTGCTTTCTTTAATGCCACTCCAGCAACAGTTCCAACAGCACCTAACGCAGCTGCTTTCGCAACCGCTGGGGCTGCTGCGGCTATTAATGCTGGTATAGCTGCGAGAAGGGGGATTTACCACCCGTTTTAAAAGCATCTTTGATAGCGCCTGCAGAAAGACTAAGTTTGACGCCTTTATTTGATTTTTTTTGCTTCATTAAAGTTTTTGAATTGACGATCGGTCAACGATAATTTATTTGAACCGCTCATCTGTTCCTTTTTCAATTATATTTTTATTCCACAGTTATTGTTTGATGCTGATTGCAGTCTTTTTTTTTCTCACCAGGAGTCAGGGTAACATTAAAGTGATTATATGACATTTATATTACTCATGAATGATCTAATTACGTGTTACATATTTTTTTACTGGAGCATCAATGACTCTCATTCGTCCACCAGCACCTTCAATGAGCATTGATTTATCGCTAATTATAACAGCTATTGCTCTATAATTATCAATAGCTCCTCTTGTTACACTAACTCGAAAATGTATGTCGACTACCGATTTTCTGGTCAAATCTAAATGTTCGAGCGAAAAATAATAAATCGGATGCAAGGTTGTAAAATCTAATTGTGATATTTGTAATCCAGTATCAACATTTTGATCACGGCCCATAAACGTTATAAGACGATGATACGCACGTGCTACATGATTTTGATCGAAATTCAGTAATATATCCTCGGATGGTTCTTGATGTCCATTTATCCTTAATGAAACCTCAGAAACACCAAGACTGTCAAATATCTTAATACTACGCGTTTGGTCATTTACTCGTGCAGCATTTTGTAATACAATAAATATATGCCTGGGCGTAGAAACCCCCTGCTGAGAGGCTATTTGCCATGTAAATAAACCGTTAATATTACTCTGGATAGCATCTGTGGTCATTGTCAGCCATGACAGTATTGATTTACCCCCTTGACTCATGAAAGATAGTAGTCGTTGCTCTTCAGATATTGAGGGAGCTAAAATTGACATCCACAGAGAACATTTTGTAAGAATTACTATACCAGCATCACTGGCGGGTATCCATATTGCATCATTTTCTGTAGCCTTTCGTACTAGTACAACTGTATGTCTGGCTCAGAAAATGACTTTTTTGACATTTCTACAGAATCCAAAAATATATAATAGTGGAATTGCACATGAAAATATTCTTCTATTTCCTTTTAATATCGCTCGACGTGATCTAAATCATAACTTGAAATCTGGATCTACATTAATAATCATACTTTGTACGTCTGCTGGGGCGTTTCTAGCAAAACCCTGTGTCGTCCTATTTCGTATTGTTGATATTCTGGAGAATCAGAAGTATCTTTTGTAAACATTATTGATTATTGATGGACCAGTGATCTTGAATAATCGTCACTATATCTTGCAAGACCAAGTATTGATGTAGCAACGTCAACATCTTTCTAAATGGATTCAATATTTTTTCCGTCAATCATGTACGTAGAGCTATCAAACAACGCCATTTTACCATTATTAACAAAATCGACACTCACATTAGCGTCGTATTCAAAGTTATCTGCTTTTAATATTTCACTTTCGACTTCAATAAATGCTTCGGAGGGTAGGAAATATCTACTTGTATCATGAACCTGAAGTTCAATCCTTCCACGCCGTTTGATTTGGATTCGTGTGTCGTAAGAATAATACTGATAATCGCGCACAGACTCATCTTTGAGGACTGGTGCGTCCATGTAAAATGCAGGAACCCTTATACGTTTGAACATATTTATTGTAATTTATTATCGTCTAAAACGAAGACCGCTTCCTGCTATGAGACTCGCTATTATATTTTTCTCTTTTTCTGATAGAGGTATATCAGCCAACTCTGCTAGTTTTTGATTAGCGACTTGATTTATTTTTTACTAATATTTGCAGGCATTAATTCAGTGCTAGGTAAATTTACCGGCTGAGGTCGGACCGCTTGAGGTCTACGTATTAATTGGGCTAGTCTATCTTTGATGGCTGAGAATGCTTTACTAGCAACATTACCAAAAGCACATATACCTTTTTCACGAATTACATCAAAAGCTTTCATTCCTATCTGCTTTGCAATTGGTATTGCTTTTTAGGACTATTCTTCTAAACAGACCCTGGACAATGTCACCTAACCCATCTCCGTAGGTTGTCCTGTAAATCGGTATTCGAGAGTTAATTGCCCTAACCATGATAGGTCCACGTTGAGTACTATGTACTATCATTTTATTTTATAGTCATTATATTTAATTACATACTTAGTTCAGTGACTTAGTCACTATAATAATCATCGGCAATTTCATTAATGAGAGACTGATACACATTAATATCCATTATACCGCCTGAAAATAATCTTTTACAAATATATGTTGCTTCATTATTGATTTCTGGAGAATTATTACCATCTCGTTTTCCTCCAATCAGAATTTCTAGTCGTTCAACATCAGCAAGGACGTTGTTAGAACACTGAGTAATAAGACCACTCCCCTGTGCGGGAAGACCAATTCCAAAAGAGGCGTCCGATGGCCAATATTCTTCTTCCTCAATTTTCGCTTGTGTTGGTTGTTGTTGTCTTGGAAATTGAAGAGGATCTTGTGGTAGTGGGGATGATAATTGAGGTAATTATTCTGGCACAGGTCATTGTTGTGGTAGTGGTGGTAGCACTGGTGATCGTGGTTGTTAATATCGTGGTTGTTTTAGTGGTTTTGGAGTTTGTGGCAATTGATGTGGCAATGATTGTTGCTGTGCAATATAGTTATTTATACTCTCTCTATAATTAATATATCTTTGATCATTATCTCGAATTTTATTAACTTTATAATATATGCGATATATCCATTTGTACCATGTATCATCGCTTACGTAATGATCAGCAAAGTCAGATTTTAAAAATTGGTTTCTATCATAATAACTTTTAATAACAATTTCATGTAATTTAAGATTTTTGGTTTTTCTAATAACATTAATAGCGTCTTCAGTAAACTTATCAACCAAATTAACCCTGGCTTATGCTTCTGATTCTTTTTCTGGTTCTGGTATACGATCTTTTATATCACTTATTTCAGCACGAGCTTGGTCAATACCCTCAAGTACTTCTTGTATTGGTTCTGCAGCAGTTATTTCGGCAGGAAGTTCTCTATGAATCTTTTTTGTTTTCTTGGTTCTTTCTGCTATTTTCCCGATGGCTAAATCAGCTTTTTCTAACACAGGCTGAATACCTTTCCTGATCTCAGTTGCAGTTTTAAATAATTGCCTAGTATCTTCATCAAACTCAACTTGAGATTCCTGTCTTTGCTGTAATTGTTGTTTAACTAAATCACGGACGAGTAAATATCTTTTAATTGCTTCTAATCGCTCTTTAGCTAATTTTGCCGAATGTGTTTCTTCAATATTCATTATTTATAATATTTATAGCAGATATTTAATTAAAATACTAGTAAACAAAGCGCGATAATTACTGCTATGAACCTATGTTGAGCAATAGATAATTATTTCCCTTTGCATATAAAAGATAATATATTTGCGATGCCTGATACGGACAAAATACATCGTTTTTCAGACAATTATTACCTAATTATCTGTTATTCACAAACAAGAAGGTATTAGTAAACAACAAAAGTGCAACACGGAGAGATACTGGTACATATATTTGTCTCTATAGCCTAAAATTCCAGTAAGTAAAGCCTTTCTGACTTTTACGCGTTGGTATTTAGGTCAAAACTTTTTTATATCTTTGTAAACATCCTCTAACGGACGACAATTCTAATGCAGAAAATACTCAATGTGATATATGCATTATATTTTTTGTATTATGTTTGAGAAATAAATCAAATTCATGATACAATTCTATAATAATTATGCTCGTACATAATTTATCTGGGTATTAACACTTTTTACTTTCGAAACTGGCTGGTTACAGGTGGATGGTGTTTGTACTTGGCTACTGTGGTATGTTTAAATTACGTATATATTAACTATTTGAACAGAAGTAAGATAAGACCATAGTGTAGTGGAGTAATCGTGTGGCTGTTGTACTTAAGTGAAACACTGCGTTGGCTCGAATCCCCGTGACAGCCCAGGATGGCGGCGATTGGCGATTTAATGCCAATTTTTCTTTCTAAATGGAGACGAAGACCATATAGATTAAATACACTCACCCACCATATACCAAGTGGCGTGGTACATTTTTGTATCACTCACAGGGTTTATTATAGGGTGAGTGTAATTAAATCTGCTGGATGTAGGTATTCCCCGTAAGGATAAGTTTATGCTTGTGCCGTCCACAAAAATTAAAAATCATGTTCATCTGTATATATATATATATATATATATATATATATATATATATATATATATATATATATATATATATATATATATATATATATATATTCATACAATCGTATCATATTCACACACACATACACACACACATATATATATATATATATATATATATATATATATATATATATATATATATATATATATATATATATATATATATTCATGCTCATACAATCGTTATAGGGAACCTCTGATCCTAAAAAAGATATTATTGAACATTTTAAAGAATTACATTGGGTTTGTGCCGTCTAATGTATATATAATCTGTATATAATCATAAGCATCTGTATACAATCATAAGCATCCACAAAACAGTCCCCACTGATCTTCTGAGCTGCTAGAGTGTTGTTTGACAATCTAGGGGTTCAAATATGATCATGGGGACTACAATTTTACCACTTGAATATTATTTTTTATTATATATATATATATATATATATATATATATATATATATATATCATATATATATATATATATATATATATATATATATATATATATATATAATGAACAGTGGAACAGTGAAAATATTAATGATATTATTTCTGCTATTAAAAATTAAAACATGAACGAGTAAATTTATCCGATAACCCAGACCCTGGAAAAATCATGTATGTCTTTGAATTATTACAGGAGAGAAAATTTCAAAATAAATTCACGTTAAATTCCAATCATAGATTTATAAAGTCGTTATATAATTCTATGTTAGAATCCTTAGTTGTTTAAATGACAAACAGGTGAGGTTATTCTCGCCTCTTATGCGTTCAATCGAAAAAATAAAAAGTGCATTATTTCACGAGTACGAAAAAAAGAAAATGATAGATATTCGTGTGACACAACTAAAAAGGATTATGTTTTTTGATTCTGTAATAAATGACAGCGAAACTGAGGACAGTGATAGTGAAATCGGCGGACCCCTGACAAAGTTAGGAAATATGGTTGTTGCTAAACAGGATCCTTGGTAAGATTGATAGAGTCGAATTATATATAAAAAATAATATTTATTTATTTTTCTGAATGAAGAGTACACAGTTATTATACGTATTCAAATATAATCTTTTGGTCATACTTTATTGAATATGCAGATTTTTGTATTTTATCTGCGACAAATTGTACCGATCGTGAATTGATGCTAAAATATTTGGCTGCTGCCTTTATTAATCGAAAAGTTATTTGTTGGTTTTGTTTCTGTATTTATGGATTTAATCGTTCCCTTTCCAAATATCGTACACCTTCCTGTATTTCCACGTCAGGATCTCTGACTCTGCGTAATAGCTTGCAGGTTATAAACTTTGTTATTTTGAGAATTCCCGTTTAAGTGGTAATAACAAATACATCTTTAACGACCCCAAATATGAACTTATGTGATAAATAAGTTTTATTTCCATTTATTTTAATTTTAAAATAACCAAATTTATTAAGATTACAAACTGGTTTTTTTTATACTACAGTTCCTGATAACACCATCTTTGGATGCTTCGTAATTCGTATATATTGGATGTCTCACAAATTCTTTTTGCTCAATTTGTATATAATATTTATTTGTTTAATAATTATTTTGAAATCAGGTTAGATAATCCTTTTCTGTCTTTATAGGTGGTTTACCTGTCGATGTATAGTTTTTTGTCATAATAGCGTTTAAGTTCCCTATATTTTTTACCACCACAATCTGCACATTGTTTTGTTTTCCCCTTAACACCAATATCACATTGAATGCAGGGATTTGGTCCAGTACTTCCATGTCTAATACCTTGCATAGAGTAACTACAGTATTTGTTTTTGTTTACGCATGGTTTATCTCAATAAGTAATATGTCCAATTTTCAACCAAATACACTTATTTTCTGTTTGAATCGTACTATATATATATATATATATATATATATATATATATATATATATATATATATATATATATATATATATATATATATATATTCTAAATTTCAATTTGAATATTTGTCTTAATTATAATGATGGAGGAATTATCAGCAATTGAACCATTTGCTACTAGATTTGATCTCGACAGGCTACCAGAATATAAATTTAGTATTTCGATGAAAGATCTACCTTTAACGAATGCAGATATAACCAAACGTATCCGTGAGGCTAAGAAAGAATTTCGTGAAGACGGTGCTATTTATGTGTATGATGAACGACAGACGGGGAAAAGTAATTATTAACCACCTTGATAATCAAAAATATCTTATTTTTTAATAAAAAAATTATTGTGGAGACAGACGATAATATTTGGATAATTAGTAATAAAAGAGACCCCGTTCATATACAGTCTGGAAATAATAAAACGATATTATTAAGTAACGAATCCAAACCTGGAATACTGACTGGTATTGATATTTTGGGCGAGGGTATCCAGTTACTGCTGTGGTATATGGATTGTTTTTACTAAATGATAAACCTAATATTGCGAATTTCAAACCTATGAGACTGTCAGAGTCAAGAAAAAACTGTTGCGGAGCCCATTACTGAACATTTAAAAAATGCGATGCGTGGCAATAACCTAACAGATTTAAGACGTAAAAAACATGTGAATAGACAGAGACAGTTAAAGATTCAGGTGAATCTATTAAGGATGTTGCTAAGCTAGAAAAGTCATTAAGATTTCCAATAACATTAAAAACGCTAACAGGAGAGATATTGTACAAACCAAAATATATTAAAAAATGGAAACCCTATAACAATTATTGATCATAATGCACACGCATGGACTGATGCTGTAACAATATTCCCAGAATGATTAAATTCTATAATGGTCATGTATTTGATTTTATTAAAAATATTAGTAAAAGTGACTCTGTATCTGTTTGGCTATTTCAGAGTTCGGAACACGATTACGATCAGTTTGTACAGCCTAACGGTAATATTTATCGTACAGAATCTCTCTATGAAGAAATGAGAAATCTCGCACTAAAATATACTTCTGACGATGACAAAATCAGACAACTACTGAATAATTGTTTTACCGTACCATCAGTCGCGGCCCATTTTGCACAGGAAAAAAATTCATGGAAACCGACAAGATCAGAATTTATTGAGGATATACAAAAAAGTTGCATATAATATGGGCACGGTGGATTATGGAATACTAAATACGATTATAATGATGTTATATCAGTCGTTATGGCTGCATGTTATCCTGGAAGTTTTCTTGGATATTGTGGGTGTTCTAAATACTTTAACAGATTCGGATATCCTAAACATGACATGGCCAGAGTTTCAATAAATGGACCCTTACCAGATTTTGACTTAACCGGATTTGCATATATATAAATATTTGAGTTCGCAAAAGATCTCCATCCGATTACTTATGTTTGGTTTGGTAAACACTATTCAGAACAATGTTGGGCACCAATAGTGTTATTAAGATATATGCTTGATCCTGGAGTAATAGTATTGTTAAAAGTAAATGAAGCGATTATATCCTATAGTCCACAAAAGCAAGATCTTGCCGAAAATGACATTATTAAAATTAATGTTGTTGTTGATGGGCTTAACGCCATTTTTTCAGCACACGATAGGCTATTCATGGCGGCCAGTATTAATGGTGGAGGAAGAAACCGGGAAATCACCGGAAAGAACCACCGACCCACGAGAAGCTACTGGCAAGCTTTCTCACATATCCACATTCGCCGAATCCTAGACTCGAACCCACGCAGACAGAGGTGAGATGGCAGTGATCCGTAACGGACAGCGCTTTAGACCACTCGGCCACTCGAGGCCCCATTAAAATTAATAATAATATACGTAAATGCAGAGACGAGCACGATGAGAAGCGTGCAAAAGATCTCGGTAGAAAGATAATCGGTAAGTTTACTCAGGGTGGTTCATACGGTTATAAAAGACACAGTACAAGATTGACTATGGACGATGCTGAGTTAGATTTTATAAACGCTGATACAACAGAGAGAAACACATTTATAAGCCGAAATAATGCTTATTTCTCGGATGGGACCAAACTAGGTACTATTGTGAGCTATCTTGATGGCGACTCACCGCAGTATACTCATTTAAGATCTTCAATGCTAGCCTATGTTTCTATTAATCTACAGTCGATGATAAATAGATTTCCTCGTCATGCTGTTGGAGTCACTACGGACCCATTTTATATAAACAAAAATATAAGGATTTATTAAATCTGCTACTCGGTAATGGTGAGTGGGGAACATGGAGGATAAAGCAAGAAAATATACTTAGTTATTCTGAATTTTCTGAAGTTGAAATTAAGGAAATATATTACAGAAATAATAATCAAATATCAAAATCATCTGCACCATCTGTGGCTAGAAATAAGATTGTTTATCTTAATGGGTCAGGTAAAAGAACTCGTGTGATTAAATTATTTATGAACAAAAATTCAGATATGATCGTTTTGAGACCTACACATAAACTCGCCAGAGAGATAAAAGAACGAGGTGTAAACTTGCACGTATCATAGTTTCTTTAGATGGTGTGGAAATACATGGTCCTCTGAGCGAATGGGTGAAAAATATATACCTAAGTATATTATATGGGACGAGATAGACACGGTGTCGTTAGAAACACTAAAAATATTCCTTGAATGGTTATTAGCAAAAAACACTGCTGTGATTATGTGTGGTGATCATGGTCAACCACCGCCTTTTGTTGGACAGTCTCCACATGAATGGCTAAAGAATAATGTAGATTATTACGAAGAAATACATGATGATCATATAACTATTGATGAACCGCTGAAAGAATTTAAAAGATTAATCAGACTACCACCAGATAAAATACAATGTGAGATAATTCCAGAAACTACCATGAATGATTTTTTTTTTACTTTATGGAGACCTACTGATTTGATAGTCGCAAGTAGAAAGATAGTTCGTGATGAATTGCAGAAGAAATTATTTACGTTACATAAAGAAAAATTTTCACATCCACCTGTACCATTATGTTATCGCCCAGCAGATACACGACGACAGAATATTGAAGTTGAAATTCTTGGTGACGGAGTTCAAAATCTGGTATTGAATGACGTTATTTTGGTAACTATTAATGCAGTTGAAGAAGGGGCATTGAATATGGATAAATCACCGTGGACGTTAGGATACGCTATAACGATTCATTCGTCGCAGGGATTAACTATCTCTGATACAAATATCTGGATTGTAGATGACCGGATCGAGTGATCAAACGTAATCTATCTTGCAGTATCTCGCGTCAGACGAATAACTCAACTACATAGGGTTATTATAGATTACGTAATAACTGAAGAAATTACTAATGACGATGTTGTAATAAAGAAAAAATTAGCGTCTTATAAACAATGTGACAAAAAAAAAAATAAACGTGACTTTGATATTGATACTGAATTTATTATAAAACTTAAACAACTACAGAATAATCACTGTGCAAGTTGTAACACAATAATGTTATGGCAATATTCGAATAATAATCCAAGACAATTTACCGTAGACAGAATAAATAGTGATCTTGGTCACACACGTGAAAATGTAATGTTGACCTGTCTTGAATATAATCGACGCAGAGGTGTTAATTTACATAAGTGAAGGTGGCAGTAATTGTGTATCTGTAGGAATTACTTGCAATTGTTCACGCACAAATCCACGTTGAGGGGCAATAAAATCTAGTCTGTATAAAGCAGGTTTTCCAGTGAATCTAACCACGCTAGAAATTGTACGTGTGGTCACACTCCAAATAGGGCCAGTAGCTCGTCTTTTGCCACCCTCTAACTCCCCTGGTTCATATAAATATCTCACAATTACATTACCTAATACTGGTTGTTGACCTCGTTGTCCGTATTCATCGGTACGTGGTATATATTTTTTTGTTATTGCATTAGAAGGTTTCATGGAAGTTGCACGAGTAATTTCATTATTTAATGCAGATATCACACTTGGTAACCTTGCAACCCATTCATGAGATCGTTCACCGGACTTAAAGTCAGCAGATAATTCCTTCGCATATTGATATCCAACTAACCGCTCAGCAAGTGTTCGATTAAATCGTTCAACGATTGCTTGATCACGATGAATTTCAGTATACCCTCGTCTGATTGTAACGTTGTTTTTTGTTTTTTTTTCATCAAAGTTGATACTGCACCAAAAAATTCTTTACCAGGATCAACTTGTAATAGCTGTGGCCATCGTAGACCACCATGTTGATAAATTCGCTCAAATGCAGATGCAACTTCAGATGCTGTTTTTGTTGACAATGGTTCAAATTCTTTATATCTACTTGCAATATCAACAACAGTTAATGCCTATATGTCCGTGCGGTACTTTCGTCCACCTGTTTTAATAGTATCGTGTGGTAAAAACAAAATATCTGCTTGATGAACTTCGTTAGGAACACTAACATCAAAATGTGCATATTGATTATTTTTTTGGTGGTGGTAGATAAATTTGCCATATTGCCTGTCGTGCTAACCAATTTGCAGCAACATAACGTGAAACTTTTGCTGCTTTAGCAAGTTTCGTGATCGCTGCTTTGCCTCTCCGATACCCTTTTGGGCTATAATAAATGGATTCCATTATAATAATTATACAATTAATTACCAGCCCATAACACTATTTGACTTTAAATAGCGGATTTTATTAGAAAACTGGCGAGTTTCTCGCTAACAGATTTATTATGTATAGAATTTAATGCATGAATCAATTTTACATCTACAAGATGCCGCTGCTGCAAATCTTTACTTTTATAAGTAACGTTGTGAACATGACATGCTTGATCAATTTTATTTACTGGATACTCTCCTGGTCTTGGTTGATCTTGATCATCAAGTCGGATATCAAGTCTAGTTCCAGGACCACAATAATTATATCCGGGGAGGTGTTTCGCACCAACATACCTAGCCCATGGTAATCCAGGTAATTTTCCTAAAGAAGCAGCAATATCCCCACCTATCTTTGTTGTCCCTGAGATAAATTTATATTTTTTGTACCACATTTTACACATCTACCTGTTAATGCATGTCGTTTATCTTTCGTTATTATTGTTGTCAATCCAGTGGTGGGTGTAGATGATCTACATCGAACACAATATAGACTCATATTATTAATAATATGGATACAATAATTGATTTTTCGGCGACACGAAAACAGGAGCCAGTAAAGCACCATCCAGCATTACCAAATTCGATAAGAATGATTATAATAGGTCCATCTGGATCGAGTAAAACACGATTATTATTAAATTTAATAATGAGATGGCTGAGATGGAACAAACTATATTAAATAGCACCGTCTGGAGATGATCAGCATTGTTACAAAGTACTTAAGGATTTTAACGAAAAAGCAAAATCAGTTAATAAAGACGGTGACGATATTATTGAATTTATCACAGATATAGATGAAGCCTCGTCTGTAGATGATTTAGATGAATTTATTAACAATCTCGTGGTATATGATGATGTGATGTTGGACAAACAATCTAATCCAGCTAGAATATTTTCTTGAGGTAGACATAAGAACACAGACGTGATTCAGAAATACACACAAATACCTAAGGTGATTAGAGATAACTGTAATATTCTATTTGTGTTTAATGGAGTAGATAATTATACTCCACAGAATATTTATTATAATTGGTGTTCGGGGGACATGGATATGATTAAATTAAAAAAATTCTTTTCTAAAGCACAATCTGTTTCGTTTGGATTTATAACAATAAACCTACATGATCCCAAAGCTTGTTGTCTTCACTCTCTTCTTGTTACTTTTGTATGAGCATAGACACTTAACATTTTCATATTGCTGAAATAACCTTTTTAAATGATTCATATTAGGTATTCATTTTTGGTATGCCATATAACTGAAATAGCCATTTTGTATGGTATATCTAATGGATTAATTGTTGGTATACGATATACTTTAAATACCTTTTTGTATCATAAATCCTGGGGCATGCCATGTAGCTGTAATTTGTTTTAATGGTATATTCTAGGGATTTAATTGTTATCATACTATGTAACATTATATACATTATATCCAAACAAAATTCTTAAACAGAAATGCAAAGCTAGCCCATAAAACTTGGCATACTCATCGTTTTTATATATTGACCTGTATATTTGTTAACTAAAAGCCTGCATTCCTAATTCTTTTTAGATTAATTCAACTGTATATCATTAAGTAAACTTAACATTGGTCATAATGATTGCATCAACCAATAGAATTACCTCCACAATTGTATCTTTGAGATTTTCAGTTTGTGAAGTTTCTTGAGTATGATCTGTTTGCCTTTTTTATAATTTTGAATTTCAAGACAAATTATGAGCCATTTCAATAACCTTGTTCAATTTCTCCAGAATATTTGTAACATTTGCAAATGTGTTCACTTTATTAGTTCTCATACAAGCACAGCACATTGGAGGAATTACCAGTGTTATTACTTAATTACTTAAGGACAAGATGTAAAATTGACTGCTACATGCACTGCACCTGGTTACCATTATGTTGTTTCTTCTGCATGAACAAATATGGTGTTTGATGCATGAGAAGATAAAGATAATAAAGAACATACTGTTTCAGTTTAAAATTTAACAATTGTAAAATGTATATGCCTGAGTTTGTATATAAGATTTAAGTTGTTTTGATATGTCTACTATTCACACATTTTACCTGCAATCAGGGTGCAGCAAATGGACTACACAGGCCCATGTCTACTAAACTAGAGAAAACCACACAAACTTCAATTAGATTAAATCTATGTAAAAATAACCTCTTCATATTTATCTACAAAATTTTATTCAAAGCTTTCTGTTTCATACATAACAATATATTACTACATTTTATTCAATATATAATGTATACAAATGGTGAAATACTTAATAAGATAAATTTTAGAATAGTAGCATTATTTACTTCACAATACAAATTCTGCAATTAGAAGGATTATTGTTCTTCCATCCAATTCTATTCTGGCACACTTGATAAAAATCTATAATTTAAAAAAAAATAATTTGTGGCAAAAAGTTTTGACAAGAAACATAACCTTAAGATGCCAAATACTTTATAACAAAAAGGACCAAGGTTGAAGATTATATTACTTTTATTTTGTTTGCATTTCATGTACAATAAAAGCAGTGATTCCTCATTATAAAGTTGTATAAAGAAGCCATAAAAATTACCTTATTATATGTGAGGTCACACCATACTAAAGTATTTTATAAGCAAGCCAATTTTATTCAGGAGTATCATGTACATAAAAACAAGAGCCCTTTTAAGAAACCGATGCTCTACTGAACTAAAAGAATTTCCAGGAATTCAAGGTAGGATCATTTCTTCCTTTTAACACCTAAGTGTTGGATCTATGTTAGATATTTTTCAGCAATAAAAAGTTTTTCAAATTAACTGCTGTGGTGGACATATTAGATGCCAGATTTGTACCATTTTCATCTAGCTGAAAAGCACACATCATTACAAGTCTTTTGAAAAAAAACCATGTCATTCATTCATGGGGAATTAGTTACAAGATTTTCACAACAACCATCATTGCAACCATATTGGATGTATGATTGGCACCATTTCCACTTAGGACCAACTAGGTATGATAAGTGTATTGGTGAAAACCCCATGATGATATAGTCATTTATTTTCAAGATAGCCACTATGCTGGCTATATTGAGAGCTGGTAATTTTCATGTAGGGCCAAGTAAACATAATAGGAACTTTTATGACAAAACCCCCATGTCAAATCAACTTTTTATTTAAGAGGAGTAGCAAAAACATGATTTTCAAGATGGCCAAATACTGGTCCTCAGATTAACACCATTTTAATTATGGATCAAGAAAACTTTATAATAAATATTTTCAGGTAGCAATAGTAGACACTAGATCAGTACCATGTTCATTTATGACCAACACTGTAATAAGTACTTTAGTGAAAACCCCACATCTGTATAATTTTATATTTTGAATGAGTTGTGATGAAGATTTTCAAGATGGTAGTCATGTTGGATTTAGATCAACATGATCTATATTGAGGACCAGCTAGACATCATAAGTCTTTCAGTGAAAACTCAACAATTCAGAAGAAGTACCATTAACAATATTTTCAAGTTGGTCACTGTGACAGCCATATTGGACATCAAATCTATAGCATTTTCCTTTAGGACCAAATATAGTCTTTCAGTAAAAATCCCATATATTGATATGACCATCCATGTACAAGGAGTAATATTAACAAACTGTACAAGAAAGCCACCACAGACATCAAACACCATTTGTATTCAGGATAAAGTATAAATCATAGTCTTGGTGAAAATTCCTTGCTGATATGACCATCAACATAATAATAATGGCAAGATTTTCAAGGTGACCACTATCGTGGCAATATTGGACATCAGGTAAGCATCAATTTTTATTCAGGACGAACAGTATATCATAGGAAGTCTTTTAGCAAAAATGTTTTGTTGATATGAATATCCATTCAGCAGGAGTAGCAATAAAACAGTTATCAAGATGGCTATTGAGGAGGTAATATTTGATGCACAAGCAGCACCATTTTCATCTAGGACTAACATGACACTGGGTTGAACGCGTTTAAAGTTTCATAGCATTCTTTCAAATAGTTTACTAGAAGTGATAACAATCTTGTGTGAACAGAACATCTCATGAGCTCTTCTGGTCTATGCTAACAAAATGACTTTCAAGTGGATTTATCAGCCAAATATTAAAAGTCTGTAAAATTACTTGGTAATAATTACAGGATCACAAATATATTTAATGGAAGTCATGTTCATGTTTGTACAAGTTCCAGAAAGAAGTCAGAAAATACCATAACCTTTAATCCTTCTGTGGGCACCTCATCTGGAACATCTATAAATCCAGTTGTTTTATCATTTCTAAATCTATTCTAACATGAAGACACAAACAACTTCCTAGCCCAAATTTGATTGTTTTTTTTATAGGTTAACCAGTTTTTTTGGGGAGGGAGAATTTAAATCTGTAGCAGTTAAAATCTACAAGGCCCCAATAAATAATGATCCTTCTGGGGAATCAATAGGATCCCCTTCCTTAATTCTGATAGTTAAGTGATTAATTTTTCACAACCCATAAAATATAATGTTCTCAGAAATAATAATTCACATTTCTTTCTATTTATAGCTTGTTTAACAACAAAAGTTGGTTATGTATATAGCGATGTTACTTTTACAGAAAGAAAATTAAATCTTATCGGGTTTGCTTCATACAATTATTGACAAAATTTAAATTGATCTCAGACCTTTTGTTCTATTTTTTGAAGCATCTTTTTGAAATAATAACTGTAAGAATTTGCACAAATTTTAAATTAGAAAATTTTTACATTTGAGAAACCATGCATGGTTATAAGCCATAAGGTCATGAAGCCCAAATTGAAAAGAATATAAGCATATGCACTTTGGAACTGCCTAATTTTGGAACGATATTGTTATAATTAAGACAAATTACTTTCTGGGTCCCAGTTGCAATAAACAGTTCAAACTAAGATTTTTTAGTATCTTTCTTACTGCTTGGTTAGTAACAAAGATTTTTTTCACATAATATTAAGTAGGCATCAGCAATTAAAATACATTCATAAACTTTGGAAATTCCTCAACTCTTCTCTTTTTTCAAGATCATAAAGGTTTCTACCTATATTTATAATTAACATGATTTTGCAGCTTGTCCATGATCTCAGCACTT
Organism: Potamilus streckersoni; assembly: GCA_016746295.1. NCBI lineage: Eukaryota > Metazoa > Mollusca > Bivalvia > Unionida > Unionidae > Potamilus > Potamilus streckersoni. Next base: position 140,318 of record JAEAOA010000520.1, on the reverse strand, counting down.
GACAAACTTATTAATATTGTCTGAAATATTACAAATTAAGATCTAATTTTGAGGAGGAAGTTTGTGAATTAAAGTGTCAGATACTGGGACCAAGTTCTAACTGCCATTCTTCTTCCTGTTAAGAGAACACATGAATATCATAGGCTTTGCCACTTGCCACTAGCACATTTGGGTTTGAGGTATTTGATATTATATTGCCTATGTTTCCAAATTAGCCTTTAAAAAAATGGACAAAAGATCAATAATACTGATTATAATGAGGAAAAATGAACATTTGACTGGTTCAATAATAAAGCTGCAATAAAAAATGTCCCCCCCCCCAAACTTTTGCGCCATTGGGAATGTCTTATCATGGTAAAATGGTGGTACTATTTGCCTTGCCAGTTTGGATTGTCGAGTCACTAGGCATTTGTGCATGAAATATGCTTGACCTGGGTTTAAAAGGTCCAGAGCAGCAGTGGGTCAGCAGTCTGTATGCTGGACTCTAAAACCAAAATGGTGTGAGTTCAGGTTCTGCACTGACCAGACTGGATTGGCTTCCGTTGTGTCTGAAGGCAAGGCACTTTACTCAGATTGTCGATGCATAATGTAACTTTTCATGCCATTTAAAACCCAAACTAAGCCAAACCAATGAAAAAAGCATGAGTCTGAACCTAGATGCTAGATACGGTTTTTCCAGCATTAATTACTATAAGGCAAATTGTAGTCTCACGGTGCTAACTTTTAATGAAATTGAGAAGTTTTTTTTTGGGGGGGGACATTTTTTACTTAAAAAAATCTTTTACAAAATGACTTTAGTTCAAAGTTTTCAAAAATTTTACAAAGTAGGGCTCTGTGTGGGTTCGAGTCTAAGATTCGGCAAATGTGGATATATGAGAATGATTGCCAGTAGCTTCTCGTGGTGGTTCTTTCCACAGATTTCCCGGTTTCTTCCTTCACCATTAATACTGACTGCCATGTATAGCCTATCATGTGCTGAAAAATGGCATTAAGCCCCAGAACAACAACAAAGTAGGGCTTCTGAGTTTGTCATGGGAGAAGTAGTTTAGTAACCCTGTAAATCCTACCCTCAGCTCACCCCCCCCCAAACAAAATTGGACATCAACTGAATTTACAACTATGAGCTGCTGAAACATTCTCACAATGCCATGAACAATCCTCAATTATAACCAATTAAGAAGATTCATCCCCTCATATTATGGTCCAAAATTAGACAAACATACTATAAAATCTAATACTAAAAATATATATTTTTAAATTAGAGTGTCAGGATGCTTAATTTTTTATTACTGAGAAATAAAAATTTCATTATTATTTGTAACTTTTTAGCACTTATGTTCATATACCTGTTTCACTGGAAATGAGCAAAGACTGATGAAGTTAGATAAACAGTATTGTTTTTATTATTTTTGTTTTTTATTTTACCTATTTGCGTCTCATGCTCACCTCTATATGGATTAAACTTTTCCAGTTCATTAAAAAATAGAGTAGAAAATGAACAATAAAGGCTGTGTGTCATTTTTATTATCATCTGTTTAATTCCACTCATCATATAAATTTGAAAATTTCTAATAAAGACTTCTGCATAAGAATAGCATAAGAACTAATTTGTCCAACTTTTCTAATTTTCCAAAAAAAACAAGGTTCTCTTTAATCTGAAACTTTGCCTTGCAGATTCTTTATACTGATATCAAGTTAGTGGACCAATGTTTTACTTGTGGATGAAAATTGGAACACATGGGTCTTTTTAAACTTCAAAATGTATCCAATAAAAAAATATTATAAATCAACACTACTTTATAAATTTGAAAAGAGTATGAGAATAACTATTGCTGCGCTCATTACAGAAATTGTGGACTTGACAATCATTTGGCTAAGGTTAGCCATTTAGACTAGTTAAATCGAGTGCAGAATATAAATAATTTGTAAGGATGTTTAGTGTTTGTATTGTGGTTCTTATCCACATGTATTTTGCCAATTTTTGCCAAGTATTTTTACCTGGAAAACTAAATGTACATTTTTCTTAGAGTACAATAATTATAGCATCTAATATATAGATTACACTTTTTTATGCTCTGATTATGCTTTTGTTGCCCCAGTTTTATTAGCATAAATTACACTTATACCTGGTTCAAGGATGGCATGTCTTTTTCTCCTTTTATTTTCCATTCATACTCATAAAAAGTACTTACAACTTATTTTTGCCTTTAAAACTATCAAGATTGTGTCAACTGATTTTTAATTTTTGCTTCTTTTCATATGCACTTGTTTCCATTTTACAGAAATGTCCACACCATCTAGCTTGGTCTACAAGTGGCTTACATATTTTGACCATCTTCATATACAATCCTATTAAAACACATTCTAAAAAATTTACCATTTCATCTTTAATGTGAATTTCTGGAAAATGGTTTATAGGTTGTTGATTTTAAGATGTTAGCCAGTATGTCATAGATTAACTTGACATTTCTTAATGAACATACCCATTTCAAACTTTACATAGGTAAATTCATATATGTGAAAGAGCTTTAGCATTCTTTAAACAAAATGATTTCTTTTGCTAACTGAACAGGTCAAACCACATTTAAGGGATTTATTTGGTACAAAGTCTCTTTTTAGTTGATACATGTTATATGTAGATTTGCAGAGATGTACATGTTTTCAGTATGCAGGTCTCATATAACTTTTTATAACTGAATGATCATCAGATCTCTTTTTGTTTTTAGTAAGCAAGTTCCTGTCCTATATTCTTTAAATTCCTGAACTTAAAACTTACATAATGTTTGATAAAGTTACATAACTTCTTTTTCTAACATCATTAATGGACTAAATATAGTGGTCCTATTGAGTCCATCACTTCTGAAATAAAAGTGGATGATTCTTGTTAAGTGCTACAAAATGGTACAAACTTTACTTTTTGTTGATTTTAGCTCCTTTCATTAGCGAAAATAATTGCCTTTACCAGAGTTGTGATTTACTGATAAAATCTCTAAATATCAACTAGTTTGCATCTGATATGGATGAGCAAATTCAATTAATTTATTCTGGATCAAAAGGCAAGCAGGACCAAAAATCACTGGTACTCATTTTATTCCCAAAGTTGTATAAAGTTTTCAAACCTTGAGTGAAGCAACAGCATATTTTGTATGCATTACATAAAAAAGCACTACTTGGCTGTGAACAAATTACAAATGTATTGCAATTGATGTCTAAAGAATACATTTTCTTTTCTTTTTTCTGTCTGCGTGAGACTCATATTTTACTTATATTCTCTACACCAAGTGATTATTTAAACATGCCTACTCTCATGAATTGTCGCCTTCAGAAAATTTGGTTACAACATCTTAAAACACTCAGTATTGTGAGGTCCAACAATAAAACAAAAATACTTTGTTTGCATGTGCATTTATCAAACTTTTATTATGAACTGCTATTACACTGAGAAATGTTAATATATAGATCTATGTCTTCTAATTACAATAGCAAAACATCACATGACAATTGGATCATTAGTCTTATTCTGTGCATGTCCAAGCCAATTTTCAGCAATATTAATTATGCTGCCAATTTCTTTCTTTTTCTTTAAAAAAAATGACTATAAAATGAATGTTTTACATCAGGATGGTATGATTGATTTATGGCACATTTAAAAAAAAACAGATGGACAAAGAATTCTTAACTAAAAATTTACACTTAAACCCAATATTACTGAAGCAAACAGCACTAGCATAATCATGAATGTTGATGAAAAGAGAAAAATCCCATCACAACAGAAAAGAAAAATCTATAGATTTAAAAAAAAATACTACATCAATAATCTTTTTGCAAATCATAATTCTACAAAAATATAATATCAGCAGCCTAGATACATATATATTTGTTAAGCATTATTAAATATTCCCATCCAGAAAGTGTAAGGTGCAGGAGCAACAGGAAATATTTGGAAAAAAACTAGTTTGGAAATGAACAAAAAAAAGAAAACAAGGATTACCAATGCAAATAATTATTTTAAAAAATTTATCATCAAACTACCAATTCTACATGTTCCATTTTTGGTGAATAAAGTGGGCACCATAACACTGATAACTAGTAATATTATTTATAAAAATTTAAAACCAGTATTTTCATTGTTAACACAGATCAACTTCTTCACTTGAATTCAATTCTGAAAAACCATTACAGTCCTATGTTATAAGGGAGGTCATATTATAATGAGGTAGGTTCAATATCCCAACTAAATTCATCTTAAAAAAACAATGATATATGACCATACCATTGATATGAGGGACCACACTATACTGATGTAGTTCATAGTAATGAACCACTGTATTTTCCAGCACTGTTCCACTTTCGGACAAAATATCTCTAGTTATTTTCAGAATTAATACTATCAATTCAGGTGATGTATATGACTTGGAATTCTACAACATTCACCTTGTATTATCTGCATCATTTAAAAACTGGTCTTGAGGTAAAACATTTTTTTAATATATATTTAACAAATGGAGAAAATTATTGCTGAAATAGTTTTCACCTTCGTTCCAATATTTTTCAAGTTAAAGGAGACCAGAAACAAAATTTTTCCTTTTATGTATTTTATTTTCCACAAATTTTAATTTGACTAATGTTTATAAATTACATATCATTGTCGGATAGTGATCATATTGCGGGGAAGATATGATTCCATAAATTGCAGTTTTTCCCCAAGTTTTTATGAAATGACAGATCACGTGGTCCCGTAATGCAATACTAGCCAATCCTAAAACAGAATGATGGAGGGTGATACAGGAAATGAGATTTGGGTTGCACATTAAAAAGATGAATCTGTTTCCCAGACTTGCTCAGAACTTATATCTGTTGAACTGTGTGTTAAGAATTTAAAGAAAAGCAATGTAATTTTAACATGAATACCTATACATTGTGTGCTGTGCAAAAATATGAAAATGATTAAGTGAAGGTGCCCAATTCGAAAATAAAAATATGCCACTATGCAATAAATTAATTTAAGGATGAGATTCAAGCATAGTATAAGTAAATGACAATTTCATTACCTACCCTCAACACACCACCTAAGGACTAATATTTTGGAAATATTCCTCCATCACTAAAACACAAAGATAATACTGAATTCTGGGACGACTTTTGTGTGAAACAATATCCATTACTGGGGAGGTGTAAAAAGGCATTAAGAACAGTTTTCATTGGTCCTAATTTAAACATTAGTTTTCCAAAATAAAACAACCCACAAATAAATCTGCAAAGCAGAAATTGTTAAGTATTTAATTTAAACAACAAGAATCTTCCTTCTTATGGTTAAATTACAGTGTAGTTTACATGCAGGCTACATTTAGCTTATTGACAAACCTGACAATGTATGCATGACTGGTATAATAGTTTACATCCTGTACTAATCAGTGCTCAAAGAAATTTTTTTAGGCACTGGCACAGGGCTGGTGACTTGAATGAACTCACAACCCCAGACTGAAATCCTATAAGACCAGACAGCTCATACCTGTCCACTTTCAAGCCAGGTGAAAAAGATCCCAATATGGGGGTATTTCCACACCTACCTCCTGATCTAGTATTATCTCCAAATTCTTATAAGAGGTCTCTCAAATGTATTTTATACCAACAGGGCCTCTACAGTACTAATAGCTTAGGTCCCTGCTATGTTTAAATCTGGCATTGGATGAAATAATCAATATCACATATTTCTTTTCTTCATTAAACAGAATGTTAAGATTAAAAATTATTCTCATAATTTTCATAGTTTTTAAAACCACTACAACAGTAGTTTAAATCTGGCACTGGACAAAATATTTAATATCACACATTTCTTTTCTTCATTAAATAGAATATTAAGGTTAAAAATTATTCATGTAACTTTCAGAATTTTTATATCCACTACAACAGTACTATAATAGTATAAAAAAAAATAAAAAATAAAATTGTCACCCATTAACTTAAAATCCGTAAATGATCACTGTGAATGCTGTGTAATTTTCTCTACAAACAAATCTGCATCTCCGTTTCCACCAAAGAAATTCGGCTAACACCTGACATTTCTCTACCGCATATGTAAAGTTTTAAAAGAAGAATAAAACTATAATACCTTGCAGGATATGTGTCCCAAAAAAAAAATATACAAAAATAATTCAGAATATTTTCATTCAGTAAGCAAGTGTTACAGGCCTTAAGTTTTAAACCTATATACTTGGTAAGTTATAAAATTGTTAATCATTTATTTATCAATTAAATTACTGGTGCTTACATACATGCACTATCGAACATAGTCTAAATGGTAGCCTTTTTCACAAGATAAATAAATACAAGGATAAAGATTGCTTGTGTACTTGTATCAAAACATCAGCTATTTTGCTGTTTAGCCACAGCTGACCAGAATATGAAAAAGGGGCTTGTCCCAGTGGATTATAAGGTGTATCGCAGGGAGAAATGATGCGTCCCTTGAGCACTCAGCACATTGGGGAAAGGGGTGGGGGTCAATAGTCTCCTCACCCCAATTTATATTGTCAGCCAGTTAATGTTTAACTTTGTATACCAGACCTCTTTTATTTTGAATGCTGCTACTGAAACTGTCCAAGAGAAAGTTTTATATCAGTTCCATTCACTATAGATTACCAGCTTATACATACTACATATAACTGGCATAGACTGAAAAGTTTGTTTTTGTTGTTTTGTTTTTTTAAAATTTTAAATGTTAAGATTACTGAAAACTGTGTTGTCTCGAAACACGGCCATGCAAGAGGTTTAGAATCTTAATTTTTAGTGGAGCTCCCATTTCATTAAAATCAGATCTCAATTTCACCTAGGGCTGCAGTAATTTGATTTAAATTGTGCCATGTTATGGCATGTATATCAACATCCTGAAATACATTTCCTCAAGCAAACATATTTTTCCCCTACATGCCTGATGGGCACCTCACTTTGAATACAGGATGGGCCTAAACATAAATTTGAGGAACCTTGGGTGTCGGGCTAATAGAATTATTTTTTTATATCACTGCTACTGCCGGTGTAGATAAAATATATGTGAATTGATTGCTGCATTGTGGTCACTTACTCTGCTTTCTGCCTATCTTCATAACTCACACGATTAACACTTTTCCCAGGATTGAAAATATCTTTTATGATGGCAACTGCCAGTCAAGATGCTAAGTTACTAGTATGATGTCACATCACAAAAGTAACCAAATAGGTGCAGAAATTTTACATACTAGGTCACAGAACGTCGGTGCCTTGAAGATATGCCAATATTTATATATTGGCATTATGGTCGCAGATAAGACTTCAGAAAAAGGTTTAACTCTATAGCACTTTTATCATCATTCTACATTTATTTTGATTTCTGGTCTCCTTTAATGGTAGACGGTTCAGAATGATTTTTAGCAACAGCCTCAAGGAGGATAGCTCTGACAATCACTTCTTTACTCCTTACAAAGGTGGTGCTCTACAAATTTGTATTTAGCATACGGTTAGAATTTTGAAGAAAAAGAATTTTCCTGGGTTTTCTCACTAGTTATACTGGCTATTTAAAAAAGACTTTGTATATCTTAGATATTGTTCAAAGAACCTAAAATTCCCCTTTTTTTTAGGTGTATGATTGATGTGTGTATTATGGGTTATGGAGTATACAGCTTGGCCTTACTCCAAATGTCCACCTTTCAAAAAAGTGCTAGCTTCACTTGCTCATTTTCAGTTTCTAAACTTCAGAGCTAAATTGTATTAAAAAAAAGACCTATTAACTTTTCTTACATTTTATATATTTGTTTATTAAGTCATTCATTGCACATTCAGAAGCTAGTATTGTCTTGTCTGGGAAAATTCATTTTCCCTATTTTAATAGCTGCCAAGGATAGTGTACTTTAGACAGGCCCAGTGGTAGTGACTTAAATAAACTAACAAGCCCTGATGAAATTGCACAAGCCTGGACTTTCCACATGCCCAAAACTTTCCCTTTTTTAATATTGTCACATGATGCTGCAATAGCTACAATTTAAATATAAATTCAATAGGGTTCAAATGGACTTGAATGTAATGCAAGTGTCATTAGTGTTCATCCCTACACTCACTTGGGACTGTATGGTCCTAGTGGTCAAACTTCTATGGTGGATTCTCTGAGTGAATCTTGGTCAGAACCAAGTTGACATATGATGTGTTGTTTGTAGTATGTGCAAAGAATTATATGTTTTTCTGGGGACTTTTTGCTGGTGTGCTTCTCAAAGTAAACGTCAATCAACCAAGTGTTCTGAAATTTATTTTCCTTGGGCTTTGCTGATAGTTAATTGCTTCCTAAATTAGCTTTACAGTCTCATCAAAGGCAATGATATGTAATAACTTTTATTCTTGTACATGCATCTAGTATATCTGATTTGCCAACAATGGGTGTTCCACTCCATGATCCTACCTATGCAAATTAGCATAATGAGCTCACCCTTCGAACACATTGCACTAACTATTATCAGCCAATTAAGTAATATGTGATTTGGTGGTTTATACCAACCTCTTTGCCTTTAATTGCCACCATTTAAACTGCCCAATGGATAGCTTTATATCAGTTCCAATCATGACTTACCGTTTATACATGCTACATTTAATGGGCATATACTGAAAGTGGAGGTGGTGGTTTTTCCTCTATTTTTTGATAATCACTGAAAATTGTGTTTTCTTGAAACACAACCATGTCAGGGGTTTGGAAGCACAAAACCATATTTTTAGCATGAAACACCATGTGACAATTTCATTCAAATCTGATTTGAATTTCATGTAAGACAGTGAAGATCTGATTTAGATTGCACAGTGTTATAGCAGATGTGTCAACATCTTGAAAATACACTTAGGAATTTCATTAGCATGATCCAAGTTTCCTCAGACACATTATAATTTTTTTAACAAGCTATATGACACCTCATTAGAATACAGGATTAGCCCAATCTAAAATTAGAGGGGCCCTGGGCATCTGGCTATCAGATTTTCAGAGCGGCCCTGGGCATCTGGCTATCAGATTTTCAGAGCACTGATATATTTTATTAAAATACAAGGTATCCCATGGTACTATGTGAATTCTCAATACAAGTTCCAATTGGACTTGTACTGTAAGCTAATGTTCTTTTATATAGCTGCTATATTCATCATAGGCCTTAACGAAAGTCAGCTTGACGTGGGGGGAGGGTGTTGCATGAGTGAATTTAATTTTGTATGCTTTTATTTAGGTAAAAGATTGGTATATAATAATACATTAACACCAGGTATATTTTATAGTGTAGTACAAAAACTATGTTTTAACTATATTCACCTTATTTAAAACATGTCATGCATGCACCACACACTCTGTGCAATGAAAAATATTTTCATCACAATAGAATACATAAAAAACCCATAAAATAACTAGATTTGTGCTTGTAAAACATGTTTGTTCCCACTGCATATCAAAAACATCAATGCCCCTTCCCCAACCAACTCAAAGGTTTTTATTTAATAAATGCTCCAATTTTTTGCAAATCTAATCTGGTCAATCATATGCACACAAACACATACCAAATTTCCTTTTGCTTAATTATGCTCATAAGATCGAGTTTGATAAGAAAAAAGTAAATCCATAAACTTCTTTGTGTTTGTAAATTATGAATGCCTCAATTGATTAGCAAATAGTTTAATAAATGTGCCAAAAATTGGGCCATTTACATACAAATGCAACCATGCTGTTAAATTTAATTTTGCATTTTTCTGATGGCTTTGACTAAGGTCTGTTCCATTTAAACATACATGGTATACAAAGAAGGCAGTTGTTTGTTTTAAAAGTATATGCCCAGATACTTTGATTTCACAGAGTTCATATTAAAATGACAAGAAAATTCAAACTTGCATCATGTTTGAGTACCCCACTTTGAAAGTGCCTTTTTTGGGTCCTATGCAGGTTTTAATGGAACAGCTCTAAACTCTATTATCAAGATTTTTTGTCCAAAATGTTCAAGTGCAAAAAATTAAAAAATTGTGTTGATACAACTTTAGGCTTTAAGAGCCTCAAAATCTTATTATGTCATCTACATATGCATGTCAGCAAGATCTAAATTTCAAGGGTCCACTCTAGAACTGAAAATAAAGGGAGAAGACTACCCCTTCATTTAAAAGTAAAGGGGTGGGGTTTTATACAGTTAACAAAAGACATACAGAAATAATGCAATATTTTCATGCATTTGGGTGGGGTTTTTTGAACATTTTTTAAATAGAAATTACCATGAATCATGCAATGATGCATCCTAAAGTGGACTTTACCAAGTGATTTTTGTGCACTCTTGCTAACAAGCTTCTCTGAATGGACATAGGTACAGACAGGACCTACTGATGATGTCTCTCTGTAAGGGGTGTGGATATCAACATAACAAACATTAAAAGTCAAGATGTACAAGAGTGTATTGTAGTTCTTGAAAGAGTTTACGAGTTAGTCAAAACTCTTTAAACAAAATGGGTGTCGAAGCAAACTGGTATAGTTAATCAATGCAGTCTGATGCAATGTTTAAAGTTATATTTTTCAAGAAATCAACCAAAATCAGAAACTTTACACGAGAAACAAAAATGTATTTATCTTTAATATCAATCTTAATTAATTCACCTGTATTAATACTTTTTTTACCAACTAATATTTTCAACCTCTTAGACAATTGATAGAATCTGGATACATTAAAATAACAATGCCACAGATGCAAAATATACCTTTAGTTTCAATTCTTGCTTTATGAATCTTTTTTTCCAACAATTTGTAATTAGAGCTGCTTAAAGAATTGTTGAAAACTTCAATCTAATATGAACAAGATGATAAATTGCAAGATATATGAAATAAGAACATTAGGTCAATTTGTGCCCATTTACCTTTCTAGGTGAAACTTTTACATTTATATACCATGTACATATTTATAAAAATTATTAATTTATCTACCTACAAAGATTATATGAGAGAAATGGTGACTTGTTAATAGTTTTCATACACAAGAATGCAAATAAAACATTTTTATTTAAGTAAAGAAACTTCTATAGTACAAATATTTTTCTGCACAAAAGGTCAATAAGTTAAAATAAACTAAGCACCTGTTGTTGTTTTTTTCATTTAGAAGATTCCTTCATTCCTTTACCTAAATCTACAAGCAATGGTTCCATGGTGTTCAACATCTGTATAAGAAATAAAGTCTAATTACATAATTGTAAATCTATGAGTAGTTCAGAAATATTATCTTTAGGATCCATACTAAAATACCATATATCTGGCAGTTGAGGCAGAGCAAAATGTTATAAATATATTTTCTCCATGATAATGATGGTTTGATTGGCATTTTTTTCCTGCTAAAAGGATTAAAACTTGTAATTTGCTCATCTTTAAAGAGTTCTAGTTAACTGAATATTTTTGTGTTGTTTTTCATGTCAGATGCTCCTTTTTAATGACATGGGAGGTCTTGGTATTTGACCCCTGACCTAGAGTCCCATTTGATCTTCCATTTTCTCATTTTTCAATTTTCCAATAAATTAATCTGCAATGTCTGATGATGCAAACAGAACCTTTAAGCAATGAAATTACAATAAAATGCAATGGGACAACTGTAAAAATTTGGGTAAGATATTTGTTTTTAGGGGCATTTATGACAATAGTATTTCACATGACAATTTGTGGGCAATAAAAGCGGTTTTGCCAATGTAAATAGCTAATATCAATTTATTCAAGTAATACAGGTCACAGGCCTAAAATTATATCATATAAATATAAAAATATAAATGAGTTTTTGGAAGCATAACAGTTACATTAAAACGTTTTATATACTTTAACAATTTTAATCATGACTTTACAAAGTATTTTAAGAAATGACACATTTCCAGACAGCCTCAAGTAACTAAATTTTTTTCCAAAACAGTGATTACTGTATCTGTACGTGGGATAATAACTTGTGCCTCAATTAGAAATAAGAATGAAATGATTTCACATCACTCTTAAATCATATTTAATCCTCAAGGTAATGTCAACAATGCTAGCAAATTACAGGCTCTGGACATGGTCTAGTAACTAATAGATATTACACCTAATATGCTTATCAGTTAAGACTTTAGATCTGCATTTAAAAGCAGGTAAAATGTCAGGAACAGATTCCAGTTATAAGTTTACAAGTGGATCATTTTAGACTGTTAAAATTTCTGGGGTTTTTTTTCAGAAAATGTTTCAAAAAGATTGTTTACTGATATCAAGAATTTTTCAGATCATTGTACCCTTTGAACATAAAATGTTATATAAAAAACCCATACCAATGTTTTTAAAATATCATAATCTGATACTAATACCATCATTATGTCCTCAAACTCTTAAATACAATCTAATACATATAAGAAGTATGTCAGTCTTCCTTTAATTGTGGGAATTCAAAAAGTTTTTGCAGTGCATGACAGATGTTAACAAAAGGCTGCACTATGTTACCATCATCACAGGCATAACAAAAATAGTGGAAAAGGGTCAAAAGAACTATTTTTTATAATACAGAACAAAGTGAAATTGTCTCATTTACGCAGTTTACGACAAACCAGTTTATTAAAAATTATTTTAGTCAGAAAGTATGGAAGATCTTGTATTTTGAATATCAGCAGTGAAAACATCAAGTCACCATTTCTGTCCATGAATAAAGCATGTAAAACTAGGGTACATATATCTCTACTACATATGAGAACTGTAACCATTGATAGATGGATAAGTGTGGTTTTTCTTAATGAAATTTATTTTATTCCTTTGCTCTGATGTCAGAATCACCCCTTGGTGCCATTCTTTTTTAATGGAATCTGTCAATGTTAACTCTTTACCAAGTCCACCAGTATGTTTCTCACAATAACAGACCTTCTCCTCATCACTTGAAGAGTCGTCAAATTTCATTCGTTTTTTATGTGCATTTTCAGAATTCAAATCTCCAGATGGCTTGCGACCAGTATCCTTAAGTGAAACTTTGGTCCCATCTTTTCTGGCTTTTCGTTCTTCTTGCTGATTCAGTAAAAACTGTAAGTGTTCCAACACATCTTCAAAGAAATTATCCACCTCATCATAACCTGGGTGATAAGAATAAGAATGTCAGAAATATAAAGGCCTTGGCCAGCATGTCAAGTCAAAAATTAATTTAATCTTGATCTTAAGATCATGTCAGCACATCACTGACAGAATTATCTTAGTTTTATAATGATTTAAATAAAGTACACAAAATGAAGAAAATCATTGAAAAACTTATGAAAAATAAAAAGAAAATGAAAAAACTTGAGCTAAAACTTGAACACATTTTTTTTTAGAAATACCATAACATCTTCTCCAGTGTGATAATTATGGAAAGACTACATTGGGGAAACTGCTAGAAGCCTTGAAACAAGAGTTCAAGAACATCTGTACACCAAATGAGAATCCTCAAAAGCAACTGGTGAACACTGCAAAAAGTCAGGACCTACTATTTTTGGGATAATGTCAGTGTGCTTGGTAGAGAGAACAACACCCTGAGAAAGAAAAAAAAGCTGCTGGAATCATGCTGGGGAAGCCAGTGTTGAACCATGATTCCAGATTGGAACTTATGCCATTGTATGGAAGAGTTCTGTCATGTGGTCAACATTTAGTTGATCATGTGACTTTAGTTCTGAAGTCATTCCTCTGAAAGGATCTATTCTTAGTTTCAAAACTTTAAACAGTAAACTTTGTATGAAATGGACTGCACGGTCACATGAGCAAGTTCATTTATAACAGAAAGACATGTCTTTGCTTCATATTAATTTATTTACATCATAAGGGTTTTAGGAAATAAAAACAAAAATTTAAACCAATAACTTGATACAGACTTTATTTTAATTTTGACCTTGATCTCAAGGGTGAAAGGGCAAGCATGAATTGCCTAAGATTTATATTTGATTCATCCCAAGTATGAACAAAATCCATCAAGGCATTTTAGAAAACATATGCAAACAAAACATTTCAACCTAATGTTTCATGACAATTTTCTATGACAGTTATCTTGACTGCATGGTCAAATGGTACTTGTGTTAAAGACAAAATTGTCTTGTTGATTCATCCCAAGTATGATGAAATTCCATCATGGTGTGAAAAAAATAAGCAAATGAAAAACACTAAATTATGCAATTAGGCAATGAGGAAATATATGCCAATGAAAAACATAATAAAATGTTGACAGTCTAAAAGTGACTGCTCTCTTGCTTCACACCAATTTAAGGTAACATTCGTACTTGACAGAATCCATCACTACTAAAATAATTGCTAGTTCAGCAGAAATTTAACTTTTCCAAGACATGTACAAGATAAATTTTTTCTGAGAACACTTGTCCTATTACATCCTGTCCTGCCAAAGCAACAATTTGTTTTTGTTATATCATCCAGACTAAGAAATTATGATTTATTTGAAGACACTCTGGATGCCCCCATTTCTGCTAGCTACCTGTATACAATTGGTTTGTTTAAGATGGAGTGATACATCAGATAGGAATCACACTGTTGTAGGGACATGTGGGAATTCCTACCTAAAACATAATTAAAAATGCAAAAGTTTCTTTCTCCACTGAATACATTACCTGATCACATTTACATAAAAAAGGGTACTTAAATGAAGGAGGAAATCCAAGAGCATACAACCCCTACCTTGATGACCAAACAGACAAGGATCTCCTTGTGAAAAACAAGACCATTCTCCTAACAATGAGGCAGCATGAGTAATGGGTGACTATGAAATTAAGCAACTGGCAGTGCACAAGTAGAAATGTATGCTTTTCTTACAGAAGAAAAATTAAATACAAATCCAGCAAAGTTTTAACTTAAAGCCTGTGAGGAAACTGTAGATCTAGTGAATGTCTGGGCAACAACCACTGTACCCACCAAACTGACTGGATGGACACGATACTGGTTATATTTATTCAAGATAGTCATGTCTATACAAACAGACTATGGGAATGTTGGACTTAAAACCCTAATACAGCATTATGACTGAGCAAAAAAATCTGCCATAAGAGGCAGCAAAGCACTGATTCAAGGAAGTGAATCTTTGGCAGAGTTCATGTTAGTGAAAACTTTTCTTTTTGGAACAGAGATATCCAAGAGACAATACCCCATGGGGCTATACCTGTGAGATGTTGAATATTGCACATCCATAAAGAAAAGTAACTTGTTAGGCTAGTTATGCACAGCAGGCAATAAAAGGGAGTTCTCGGCACAGGATAATATTCGAACACAGAGGAGGATTATATTCAAAAACAGCATATTAATGCTCATAGGGAACATCAGAGAATCCCCATACAACATAATTAAATGTGTGTAGATCTATAGTTGGCAGAACAACTATAGCAGCAAAAGAATAACAAGACTAACTTTTACTTCATACAGATGTATTATTAAATGAAGTACATGCACTCTATGTGCAAAAATTAAATGTCATTAATTAAACATAAGAAACTAACAAAATGTGCAAACTCAAAGCAAGATGGATAAATTGTCCTGTTTGTGTTTGGTTATTCCCATGTATATTTTAAGGATGTTGATATTTTCTGCAGACCTTTTGGCACTTAGTTCCAAGTCATCATTTGATATTTGTATTACAAATTGGATTACTAATATCAATTAGACAACATTTTGAAGCAGTGTCAATAACTAATGATCAAACTGATGAAAAAATACTTTATGATATTATGATGTATGGATTCTTTACTACACCACCAATCTGTTTGTCCTGATTCTTTTTTTACCATCTCCTTTTGTTTTACTGGTACCAATTCTTTTCATAACATTGTAACTTCTATTTTCTTACAATTTAAATATTTGTGATCATGTATTAAAGGTGTGATAAAGGCAAAATGTGCTTTGTGTGTTTTGCAAGATCTAGAACTATTAATAAGCAAAGGATTAAAGTAAAAAGTGGGTCAACTTCATGTGTGCAAAAAATTCTGCCATAGTGTTGTTAGAATCAACATAATAGTTGTATGAAATGTATTTTGCAAAGTTGTAAAACCAGCACTCATATTCTAACCACATATTCCATTTAAATAATACTATCATTATTACTGCATATTCATATCAGTATTTCCAAAAGTGGTATCAATTTCTTGATCTGATATTGCTTGTTTCTTGTGCAATTTTTACATATCAAGAATTCTCAGTATCATTAAAAAGCAATTTAATCTGCAACAAATAGAGTTGTTTGTTGAAGAAATTCATTTATTAACCCAAAAATCACTGACACTATGAGTTCTGGCATTAAAGACTCACATTAAATAACATTTAAAGTAGCCATGATAATAATTTATGATGCAACTGTTCTAATTTCACCTTTAGCATATTCAAATCTTGAATGTTATTGAAGAACATGGCTCCAAAATAAACATCAATTTTAAACCCCATTCACTGACTATGAATCAAGTATATAATCCAAGTCCAGCTGAATTGTTAGAAAAATTTTAATTCTTTTGACAACATTGTAATTAGCTGTAAAAATGGAGTAAACCTGTTGTCATTCTTCTATCCAAACTAAAACCCCACCACAACCTCATGACCATGCCCAATGACATCAATCCCAGAAAATGTGTGTGGTTCAAGAATGTTGAGTTGTTATAATAGCAGACACAAATATAAGGCTAAGCACCAAGATAAACCGACTCATCTGTACCTTAAGTCGAAACGAAAGTCTGGGTGAAATTTGCTATTAAACGTTATGCATTTGTTTGCAAAAGAAGAGTTTAGTTATATTGATTGCAAAACAATTGGAATCATTCATTAGATGCGTTCTCAACGGTTTAGGTATTGGTATAATTTGGTGTTTCGTATGGACCCTATTTGATAGAATATCAAGCCATGAATTACACGAAGGAAAAGGTTCCACGCTGTTTTTACACACAGTAATTATCAACGATATCAATGAGATGACTGGTAACTAGACAATGAAAGGTCGATATGCTTTAAAGAAGTTTAATCACATCACTTGTCTTTCTTGGTTTCGGGCCGCTACGATTTGCTTATTTACTTATATAATTAATAATATCTTAAAATGTAATTGATGGCAAAAAATGAAGTTTTATGAACAGTGTTTTCAAATAAACAACAGACAAAAGTTTAATTTTCGCAGCAGTACAATATAAGAAAAATGTACAACAGTTAAATATATACAACGGTTTGACAGTGTAGGTATTTGCACAAGAGGGTGTGAACCTGTGTTTAGGCAGATATTTTTTCGACCAGAGGATAGGTACATGTGTCCTGTCTGAACACAACTAAGACAGACATAAAATGGCCATTTTGATCAATGACTTTATCCCAGGTTTTAAGCGATCAAAAGTAATAATGACACCATATGAAGGAATATTCTGAGTATTTTGATTGCAGTAGAGCCTTAACAGAGTGAAACAGTAAAAAAAAAAGTCAAAAATATTTAAAAGTGTTAGGGAGATATTTCACAATGGCTATTCCTCCCAGCAAAACAAAAACCAAAAAAACCAACAAAAAACAAAAAACACACACACAAAACTTTGATTAAATCATGAAATCCTGGCAGCATTCTTGCAGGGCAGATAACTTGACCATTTTATTTGATTTTATAGGTCTGGTTATCCCATGGTATTTCTGTCACTTGAACATTTTACAGTGTGTCCAGTCAGTATGGTTGAAAAAGGCATACAACCATTAGAGTTTTTGAAGGACTTGCATTACTACAGATATGAAAGAACAAGAACCATACTATAAATCAGTGAATATAAAATAGAGCTGAATATAAAATAGAGCATACATGGTTTGACTGTCCCTGATTGGTTGATAATGAAAGTAAGATTTTAGTAAAAAGAATCTTTTGAGAGCTCTTCCTACTTATAACTGATAAAGTTTTAGTAACATAATTTCTGTCACTTTACAGACCTGAATTTGGAAGACTCGCAACTGAAATCAGCAACCGATTCTTTGATGTAATATTAAAATCACATATTTCAAATTTGTGTCAATCCAGAAAATGGTGTGGCTGTTATGGTTTTCTTTTCACAAAAGCTGTCTGTAAAGATGTGTCTATACCGATACAAATTTGATCAAGAGCACTCAAAATTTTAAGATATTCAATTTTAATATCATGGTGTTTGCACAGGACAGGTTTACATGAATTAGTACAGTAAGCCTTGAACCCTTAAGTTTTGTGCAGAAACATGGAATCCAAGCAGAATACATCCAGAACTGTAGAGGTTTTCTATCTTGAATTTAGACTCCCTGATGCACTTCACATTGATATGCATATTCACAAAAAATTATCATAGTAGTAAGTAAAATAAGTGACAAATATGGATATATATGATAAACAAGACAAACAGGATGTGGGGGAACAAGATCATAAAAAAGGCTGGAATGGAGAAGTATAATAAGAACAATAATGAGTAGCAGTGTGCCTCTTATGTGTGCAACATGATTTTCTCAGCTTCAGTAAATAATTACTTTATTTGTAGCCAAATGTAATGATTCACACAAACTTTATGCTATTTGTCAGGATATGATGCAGTGGCAGTCTTGAACTTCCTCAATCAGACTATGGTAAATTTGTTTTCAAAACAGTTCTGGCTTCTTGCCTTCTGATTAATCTTGATGACTCAAATTGTTGCAAATATTCCTAAGGAGGCACTAGAGCTTCTCAATAGGAAATCATCTTTCACTGTCACTGCTGCTGATCTCCAACTGAGAAAAACAGGTTATGTTCAACAGGAAAGCTCACAATGTTTTGGTACTGGTAGCATGCAGGACTCAAGTGGCTTAAAGTACTCTAAAACTGAAATCTAATGGGAGAGCTATAACAGTGTGCTTTTCCTCATCATTTTGCCACATGCTCACATGGGCTCGTATTGTTGCTTACATTTCATGTCACACATGTACTATTATAATAATATTACTATATAGTATATGTATAACAGGTACATTGTAAGCAACATTACCAGCCCTTGTGCACATTCCCAATTGTAAAATTCGTGACACACTACTACTATGCGAAAAGCATAATGTACATCAATATTTGATGGCTGAATACTTTGTTAAATTTTGGTGTACTCCATTCTATGCTTCACTTTTTGTGGAATAAAATGATTAGTAATGTCGGTGCATGCACAGAAATCTGAACTTGAGCCAATTACGATATATGCTAATCTTTCAATTTAAAAATTCCAACATTCAAAAATGCTCTCTTCATGTGGTTTCCCAACCTCTATGCTTTTTGCTACCAATGTGCTTCCTCACATGATTTCTGTCACCATACTCAATGTTAAAATTTGTGACACACTGTGTGCATAAAACATAATGTATTAGATGGATGAATGCACGGCCCAGTTTGGGTACATTCCAAGCTAAACTTCACGTTTGTGCAATACATTTTTCCTAGGTGGTAAAGACAGTTTCAAGATATGATGATAAACTGTAATTCAAATCAGTGTTGATTGATTGAGTGAGTGAGTGAGTGAGTGAGAGAGAGAGAGAGAGAGAGAGAGAGAGAGAGAAAGAGAGAGAGAGAGAAAGAGAGAGAGAGAGAGAGATTAAAACATGCTAAATGCATCAGGAGTCACGATACCAGTGGTCGAAAAAGTCACCTAAGAAGCATAAACTTCGCCTTCTGTTATGAAAGCGAAAACGACTTCGCACTCTGATTTTTCGGATGTAATAGACTGTACATTACAACTTTGAGATGCCCCCTCGATGTAGCCAGTAATAGCTAACTGACCAGTAACCCTTTTCTGGAGCAAGATATCACTGCTTAATTTCATGAAGTTGGGCCTATAGTGCTATGATGAAAATATACCAAATTCTGTTTCGAAATTTAAACATCAATATGCAGATAGTAATTTGCTTTAAAAAAATACGATCAGTGAAGAGAGTTTTCTAATTTATATCCTATTTTTAATAAATGGAGATTCTAACAGCCGTATTTGCATATTTTCTGTATAAAATAGTTCAAAACCTTAAATGAAATTTTAATGGCGGACATCGCTGCATATTTGATATACCACTTAATTAAACTGTGAAAATACGAAAAAAATATATAGTAATGAAGCAAATAATATTTACCCAATCCATATCATTATTACCAGTAGGTAGACAAACCATAAATATGCAGAACTTTTAATGGTTTTTTGTAACGAAGCAAGAAAGTGTGTAGTTCGAGACACTCTCTGGTCTAAAAAAAGATGCACTCGCTCTGTGCAAGACATATTCTTGGATTTTTGGTTGGGGGTAAAAAATAGGGTCCAGTTTAGTTATATATCGACTTTAGTGCTTCAGTGTGTGGTTTGAAGTCACCTGTGCATTTATTCCTATGTACATGTATTAGGGGCCGTTTCAAAGAATTCTAGAAATCTTTTTTGACTGCAATTGCACACAAAACTTAAGAAAAATAAAATAATTAAGTGATAGTTTATTAAGCATTTTTACCAACTTGCATTTACAAGGCTCTAATCTTGTTACTTCTATCAATGAAAATTAAATGCAATGTATAGCTTCATATGTGATTTTTGCAATGTATAACTTCATATGTGATTTTTAAGCCATACAGCCAAAATTCAAAAACACATATACTAAGTATGAATAGAATGGGTATGAATATAATTTTTTATATGCATACAAAATATATTGATACTCACAAATAACAAATATTTTGCAACTTGAAAATAAGGCATTGCTTAAACTGCTAAAAGCATACCAAGAAATAGAGCACATCATTAAAATATGATAATGCATCTCTCTTTCTCTGTGTGTGTGTGTGTGTATATATATATATATATATATATATATATATATATATATATATATATATATATATATATATATATAGTGTTTATTGTTTCGGTCCCACTTTTCCCTGATTAACTCCCACTTCTGACCAAAAGGAGAAGTCACTTCTCTCTAAAATTTAAGTCTAGCTTGACCTCTGATGCATGCTCCCTCTCCCACTATAGTTCAGCTATAGTTCTAATATCGTGACTAGCAGTACTGGACCATTTTGGCAACTGACGACATCATGACAAGCACTTAATGGGAAAATTGAAAATAATTGAGAATTGGGGAAGTCATGAGTTTTTTGCATGTCGAGTGAATCATGAATTACTCATGAAAGTTGTGAAATTCACATCAAAATCATAAGGGTTGGCAGCTTCGTAATCAAACTCTCCCTTTATTCTGACAATACCAGACTTCTTAGTACATCTGTTCAAAAGCTCAGTCATGTGTTTGTTCAGATCGCCACCTTAATATGTGCAGCTTTTTAAAACCAAACCACATTATGTACTGATATAACCTATTAACTAAGTTGAAAGAAATTTGATCAGAAACAGAGCCATTGACAAACCAAACCATTACGATGCAAAATAACCTCATTACTAATGCATGGATCTCAATGATAAGTGTACTCATCCAAAATCCTGGTGATTTACACCTATTTTACGAAGATAGAACAAAACTGCACCAGATATAAAATCTTTAATGCGATTAACAAGCTCAGCCAATTACATGCAAATTTCTCATCATAATAAAGCCTGTTTTTAAATAATAAAAAGCAGATTAAACTGGATTCCAGAAAGGTAATACACTCAGAAATCAGATTAAAGATTACCTTATTATATCTGTAGATTTCACTCATTTTCAAATTCCACCAAGATTCTGAAAGCCCAAGTCTGACCATAATATGGCTTTCTAATTAGTAATAAGCTCAGTCAATCACCCTATTTACATGCATCAATCTAGATATTACTGAAATTAAAGATCTTCATGATATAGTACAACATGAATAAAACTGGATTGTAAGTTTATCTCATTAGTATGCATGGATCTCGCTCATTAATGAATCATTCAAAGATCTTGTTGATCATAAGCCTATATTTCAAGTTTGATCAAAATCTGATTGTAAACGTGGTTTGTGGAAGGCAATAAGCTCAGTCAATCAGAAGCATGAAAATCTCTACATGCATGCATCTCTCTCAGTAATACCAAATTCATCCAAGACCTTAAGGTTATAACCAAATATTTAAAGTGTGGTGAACTGCCCCATTAGACAATGTAGCATGTAGACACCTGGATGTATTCATTACTTGCTTTCTCTGATGAGT
Source organism: Potamilus streckersoni (assembly GCA_016746295.1). Classification (NCBI taxonomy): domain Eukaryota; kingdom Metazoa; phylum Mollusca; class Bivalvia; order Unionida; family Unionidae; genus Potamilus; species Potamilus streckersoni. The sequence continues at coordinate 118,193 of JAEAOA010000520.1, read as the reverse complement.
AATAGCAAGTCCAACATGAATGAAGCTGCTACAATGTTTCTCAACCATAGGGTTGTTTGGAACAAATAAGAATGAATCTTAAGAGAAAAAAAGGCCAGACATGATGACTGCCACATTCTCCTTGTCTAAGTTGGGGACTGACACATGATAAAAATGTGATTGCATCTTATACCAGCAGGAGGCAGAATGATGCCAGAAATCAAGTTTTCCATGGAGAAGTCCCTGGAATTACCAAAGTCTTGTATATTTTCCAATAAAAGCTCAACAATCTCCATGACTGAAAAGAAATAAGGCAGCAAATAGAAGGGGAAAAATGATCATCATCATTATCCACATCAATTGATGCCTCAAAACAGTATGCCTGGCTCACAGTTTTTCGGGCATTCAGGTTATCCTAGTCAACTAAGCCTTTCACATCACCATATATCTCATACCCACTGGAACGGAAGAGGTAGAATCCTCAAAGGAAGCATGTTGGTAGATTTCCACAGGAAACACCATGAACTGCAAGGTCAGTGACTTAATGTGTGTTTAGAGCAACCAACAGAGTTTACATCATTGAAAGGGACAGTAGAACTATAAGTGGGATAGCTATGTGACAGACCAACCAGCTGGTCCCCCATAATAACCCAAAGAAGGCACAACTGCCAGCTGATCTGTAGTCTGGCCCACTGTACCAACAACCCATCAGCCCAAAGAAAAGTCAGTTGAAAATGTGGAAAAGCAAAAGAAGTTCATGGATGCTGAAATAATATTCTTATCAAATTGCAGCAAAATATGTTGAGTAGTATTTGAGCTGTGCCAGTCACGAGCAAAAAACAACATCCCATGTGAAGATATAAACTTTCCTGTCCAAGGCCAGTTTCTCTAACTGGGTCAATGAGACAATGTACACATCACAATATGCTTAATTTTTCCTGAGCCATACTGATTATAAGAATCTGCTTTAGCAGAGAGTTAAAACTGTTGGAAAAAGGGCAATCCCTGTGAAAACTGTACCTTAAAATGTAAACCTTTAAAAGTTATATGTCTGAAATAGTTCACCTACCAAATTGAATCCAGTCAGGTCAAGGTTTGCAGACCTCTGGTGGCTACAAGTGTAAACAGACTGACTGACTGTCAAGATGAATACTACTGCATCCTTATATAATGCCTTAACACTAAAATTATTAAAACAATAAATACACAAGAAAAGTAACATCCCATGTGAAGACAAGAAATTGTTAAGGACTGCAACTCTATCCCTAAAGGATTCGACAAGACAAAACCCACAAAAGGCATTTTTATTTCTTGAGATAATAAACAAACTAAATTGCATCAGAATAAAATGAATGGCTCCAAAGTTATGCCAGGCATAACTTACAAGGACAAGTTGCATTGGAGAGTTATTATTGATGGAATTAGAACAATAACTCATAAAAACTGAATGTGATAAGATTAAATCTTTCAAAGCCACATCTACATATAATAGTCACTTTACCTACTAAATAACATTTAGAAGTGTAATTGAACAGATGGATTGACAAAGTGACTAAAAGGTGACTACTATAGGGCCATTGAATTTAAAGTATGAAATTTTCAGCTTACTGGGAAATACATTTATGTCAATCACAGCAATTCTATTGGTATCACATTCGATGATGACATCCACTCCAAACAGATCTAGTTTTAGAGCCCGCCTCAAAGCTTCACTTAATTCATAAAACTTGCGCATGTCAGGTTGCAGAATGGAGCTTTCTATCTCAAAACAGTCCATCTGAAAGGATACCAAAGCATACATGTTTCCTTGTATAATTAGATATAGAGGATCTCAAATGGGTAGTGAATTAATATTGATTTTATGAAAATGAGTTGAATAATGTCAAACTTTTGCAAGCCTTGGCAAGCAAAAGCTGGATGTTATTTCACAAGTTTAATGAATTTAATATAAATCATTACCCATTTGAGTCTCTTTATCAAAAAGTTTTATTACAGTAGAAATTATTTAGATAGAATAAAAATTGAATAATTTCATTCATTCTGACAGATGCAGTACCTTTCATTTGTTGTGCATAAAAAAGTCCCAAACAAAGTTGAAATAGTAAACGTATATTATCCATTTTTGCTAGCTATAAATCAACGAGTAGGTACTCATCTAAATAAACAGAACATTTTACAAAAGACAAAACATTTGTCAACACAAAATGTCCATTGTGAGTGATGTAACATTGTACCAGTTCGAATTGACCTACACAACACAGTGCTAGTGTTTACCTTAAAATTCCACATCACAACTAAATATTACACTGTTGTGAGATTTTGTGAAAAGAAGATTACTGGATGCAGAAATACACATATTTACTGTAATGCATTTGTGACTGGATATTTGCAGTATTTGATTTGGAACATTAGACTGTACAGAAATGTTTACAAATCTCTTTTTTAGTTAGATTTGCATCACATATTTACCATATAAATATGCTGTGGTTGGGTAAAGTACTGTCAGTTGGGGAGACCGGTTTATGTCTACATTCTTCTGTGAATAGAGGTGAGTTTTTTTACTGCAGTAAGTTCACATTTAAACCAAGCTTGTATACAGGGTGGATTCAGTGTTACAGATATACCGCCCATGCATCTCCATCCAGACACTCGCTATCATCTGAGCAATACTCAAAGTTTTACTTTTTGTTCTTGTTCTTGTCTTGGGGGTTTTGCCATTTTTTATGGTATGATATATTATACATGACATAACAAACATGTGTGGGGTAAACTGACAATATTGAAACAGACGAGACCATTTTCCCCCAATTCCCTTTCATGAAACAAATAAAGAAAATGGAGGTCAAAACTGTTCAATGAAAACAAAATATTCCAGAAGGCAGGGTTCAAAACATTTTCCAATGACTGCAGCCAAACAGTAAATAGAATACAGCACAATAATTTCATGAGCTTTTTTGGACCAATCATAATAACATAAAATGATATGTTCACATGTTATAATATCAAAAATATGAAACTGCACACACTATGAGCAAAGTATGTGATAAAATGTTTACAACCTTTCTTCACCCAAGACATCTTAAGCTTGGTATTTAAAGCTTATATCTTTTTCTAGAAGCCTGGATAGCACAGTGATAGTTGTACTGTTGCTTTGCACCTCTCATCCACACAAGATGGCAGGTGAAAGTCATCTTGGACAACAGTTAAGTACAGACATTTTGCAACAGACCACAGTTTACAATTTCCTGTAAAACATTAATACTGCAATCTTAATCATTTCCAAAAGTCCTAACAAGACATGTTAAACCAAAGAAGTTCTAAATAACTTTGGGTTGTCTGCCAATACCAGAGCTGTCAACCTACCAGGCTCAAAATTAGTGAAAGTTGGGATAAAAATGAGCGAGTGAATTTGGACCTGAATTTGTGAAAAATACCATAATACAATAACTCTATTCACACTGACTCTCAGTATTACACTATATCAAGATGCAAAAAAATAAACTAAAACATTACATATATGCAGAAATATATCTGCATTTCTATTTATTATTGTAGTCAGAAACTTCACTTGTTCTTGTGGTTATTTACCAAGACATGATACTGTGGATAAATTGTGTGGCTCCTCTGTCAATACTGCCATCAGATGCTATAGAAAATGAAGACATTTGCATGCAAAGCACCAACTTTTCCGTGGTGTTCTCAGACATTGCTTTAACTAGTCCAGCACTTTTGGTTCTTCCACAGGAAAATTTGGAAGCAATCTTCAAGTTTGAGAATATTTGTTGGAATAAATCTTTAGTATGGTCTCCAGCTGATAAAGGCAGATTGTGTTCAACAAAAAAAAAATATTACAAACAATGCTTCTGCGTTGGTAGCTCATAGGTCTTCTGTCAATGGCTTTAGAGTTCTTAATTTTCCTGAAGCTCTAAATGTTTTTTTTGATACTAATGTGCTTCCTCACATCGTCTTTGCAATCATGCCCAATACTAAAATTTGTGGCATGCTGTGTGCAAAAAGCATGATGTATATCAACGTTTAATGTCAGAATGTATGGCCATTTTTTGGTATACTCCAAACTAAACTTCACTTTTTGTGCAATACATTTCTTTTTCCTTGGTGGTGATGCCATTTTCAAGATGCAATGCCAACGGTAATTCAAATCAGTGTTGGAGATGCATGCGCAGAGCGAAATTCCGATTAGGACCCAGTTTCAAATGCAGTTGTAAAATGACTCTTATACATATAGATTAAAATAGGCTAAACCTAAAATGCTTGCTGCCGGGCCAACTGTACCAATCAGCTGTAGTTCTTCTAATATTGTAACAGTACCGGACTGTTTTTACGACCAGCACTAAACAGGAATTAGATTGTAATAAAGAATTTAAGTAATTAGAAAATTGGGAATTCGTGAGAATTTTGCATGCAGCATGAATCCGTTAATCACTAAAAAAGCTGTGAAATTCATGACTAAATTGTGAGGCTTGGCAGCTATATAATACTGAGATTAAAACCATCCGTATTCCCCTTCTCTGAACAATTTAACTTCAAAGAGGATTTTTAAGGATATATTTTCATAACTAATTAAGCTATTACCTCCAGAGGATTTCACAAAGAACTAAATGATTTGTCAATATTATTTTTATATATGAATTTACAATTACTGAAAGGAAGAGATCAACAAAGTTACCAAATAAGGCTTGATAGCTGTCTCGAGTATCGAATATCTAAGAAGTAACCATACTAAAGTCAAGCATGAAACTTGAGTATATTAGTCACACAGATATTTCAAGAAAAAGCATTCAGTCTCAGATCATTTCAAAATTGGCTTTATTTGCTATCTGATTGGCACTATTTCTATTTTAGCATCAATCAGACCAGTCATTCAAGTTTGCCATTGTAGCTATCATATTAGGAATCAACATACATGCCAAACCCTGGTGAGGAAAAAGTGTAATCCAAGTTGACAAAAAAAAACAAAACAATCTGAGCAGAAAAAGAGTAATCCACATATAACATAATAAAATTCAATGTGCATATATACAAAATAATTTTTTAACATCAATTATTCCTTCAAGTGTCCATATTTAGAGCTTTAAAAAGCAGCAAACAACTTGATATGTACAATGATGGAGACATTTTTCAAAATATAGAATGCAACTGAAAACTCCTGAAAGTTCTGCCAAGTTATGTTTATTCAAAACATTATCAAACAATTAGAAAATGTTTTATCCAGTGGAATTTGCTGTTAATTCCAGTAATGAAAGAAGAGCAATCTGACCTTGCCCATCTCAGTTGTCAGTCTCTTACACCGACTAAGTACAACTTACAAGTAATGTCATCATAATCATTGCTTCTGTCTGTTGCAATAAAAGGGCCCAATTTCCATGGCTTCTGCAATTTTAAGTGATGTACATTCTGCAAAACACTTAACAATATTTTTTTATTTTGTTCTTGCACATATATATTTTCCGCAATTTTGGCAACAGGAAGCATTCGTTTGAACAAAGAACCAAAGTTGTATTCTATCACTAGTGGCAGTCAGTGTTCTATTAAGAACTCTGTAAATAATCCCCATGCATTTATAAAATGTATTTGCATAATTTAGTTCTGCTGTAAGAAGTAAGTTACCTTAGTATTGAAGTTAGCAAAAACGAGCTAATTCAAGGTGTCTTTGTTTTACACTATGACCAATATTAAAATCCCTTTCACAGCCTGCAATGGACATGAAGCTACCCTAGAATGGAACACTATGTGTAATTCATGTATTCATCTCTGAGTCATTTTTTCCCCATTTTTTTTCCTTCTAATCCATCAGTGAAATTATTTGAGAAACATTTTTGCAGTAACATATGCATCAACTAGAATAAATCACTTTTTTTAACTGACAAATACCTACAGAATTGTTCTGTACCTGTATAATTTATAACAAAGAATATGTGAGTAAAGATTAAAATTTAGAAAAACAGCCTGTTCTGTCCTAAGCCTGACAGCTGCTATAAATAGATACCGAGGTCAAAAGTTTGAAAGTACAAACCAGCATGTTTCTTGAAAATAGGGCAGCTGCTATAAATGGAACATAACACTGTTAGAAAAGTCAATGCTAGTGAACAGACAAGTTTTGTTTCATGTCATAGTTATATCAAAGCAGTCTTTTCTAGAATACGTTCTGAGATTAGTGGGATGTTAATAAAAAAAGAGAAAACAAATTTTTATTTTTTGGGGGAAAGGGAAATATGTAAAAAGCAAAATCCAAATATATTTACATGTAAGACATAATTTAGTGAAAAAAGTGCAATGATTACGCTAAAAACGTAATGGTTGGCATGTATGAATCATATTAGCAAGATTCATTTACAACTTACTAGACATCATAAGAAGTCTTTCAGTGAAAACAGAATACTGATTTTTCATTCAGAGAAATAGCGACAAGATTTTTAAGATGGCCACTGTGGCAGGCATTTTGAATGTTGGAATGGCACCATCATGTTAAGTTATTCAGCAAAAACCCAACACTGATACTCAGGAGTAGTGACAATATTTTCAAGATAGCCACTATGGCAGTCACATTAGACTTCAGGATGAGCAACATTTTTATTTAGGACCAACTAGTCATTGGAAGTGGTCTTCAGGTGAAAATCACATGACTATATTTTTTTTCACTCAGGAGAATTAGCTATAACAAGATTTTCAAGATGGCCTCAATGGCAGATATACTGGACAAAAGACTGGTGCCATTTTTATGTCTTTTAATGGAAAAGCCACACTGATATCAGAAACCATTCAGGAGAAGCAGCAAAATAACAAACCTTTCAAGATAACTGCTGTGTGAGAAGCACCATTTTAATTTAGGACAACAAGACCAAAGGAAGAATGAGTAGGTAGTTTCATGGCAATTAGTCTAGGTGGAGTAGTAAAAACTGACTTGTACTAATACACAGACAAGGGATGACTGATGTAAGATAGACAACAGCCAAAATAGCATCCTATAAGCTCTTTTAGTCTATGACTAGTAGGGCTAAAAATGTTTTGTTTATTTATTAGGTCAAATGGATTCTCATAAGGGGGTGCATGTGTGTGTGTATGTGTGTGTGTCCATCTGTGTGTGCACATGTGCACTTCTCTTGTAAAGGGCCTCTAAATGAGGGGGTACAATACAGAATATACAAAATGTGCATCTCAATACATACAATATTGCTCAAAAAGTTGAAGTTCTACACTCTCAATGTTTTAGTTTATTGAATTTAGTTAGTTGACTAATTTTAGTTTCTTTCAAAGTCAAGAAAATGCTTTTGACCAAAAATGACCATGAGGCTGTTTTAATTTCAGTGATAACAAGTTTTAATCTGTGCCGACATGCACAAGGTTTGTACCTTTATTTAAACAGAAGGAATGATTTTTATTTAAAATGTTTCTGTGTGAATATAATATATGCTTTTATTTGAGTGAGCAATATATTCATGAAGTTTAATTTTGTGCCAATTATATTTTTTGTATTTTGCAGATTTACTGTTATCCTGATAAAGTTTTGACAAAACTGTATCATATTTCAATCTTCATGAGTAAGATGTGTACTCCTTTTGTACATAGATCTGTGTTACTTACATACATTCCTTTTATCTTTTTCTTCTTTTATTCCCTTAGTATATTGACAATTAGAATATAGAAAAAAATGTGTGAATGAGTTATCTAAAAAGTATACTGTACTTTTGGCAAAGGAAGATGTATACAATTATATATTTTAATGTGTATCAAACTATTTTGTATATGACGGGGATCCTGAAATTTTAATGACTTGTGAGTCATTTTTCCTCTCAAAAAAATGTGGTGGCTATATATATAATTAAACAAATTGTGAGTGACACAACATTAATACATCAAATTATTAAATGTATCAAAAACTGTGTCATTTTCAGTTCCAGATTTGCTGCTGGTTTAGTTTTAGTATAATTTTACCATATTAAATTGGTTTCCTCTGAAGCTAATTATTTATTCTTCATGAAAACTATGCAAAAGAATTTCACTCAAAAAAGTATTCCATTCCACTCAACTGTTTTTAAAAATAGGTCATTAAATGACAATAAGCTTATGTACCATCTCAAAAATACCCAACACCTAACTGACAGGCAAAGTTGGATGGCGATGTTTTATTTGAATATGTCCCAAAAATAGTTTTGGAAGACGAAGCAGCTGTTGCAATTATCTTTTGCATGTTTTGTTCTAAAAATATGATACTCTGATACACAGCACCACAATATAGATGGACCTAGATGGCTGAGTTGTACAAGGTATTAGCATTTATAAATAAACACATCACACCTCCTTCCATATGAGTTCAAGTCTTGGGTATGCGAGAAAGCTTACCAATATCTTCTCTTGGAAACATGGCTCTTACCAGGATCTTCCTCTACCAAATATACTGGCTGGTATGTTTAACCTATTGTGCACTAAAACTGGTGCCTAACCCCCAAAACAAACAAAAAATATAATACAGCCAGAATCCATATGGTGTGATGGACTGGAATATTTTTTTTTAATAAAGACTCTTTTGGCAAACACTCACTTATTGGGTGTCTGTCAAGTCCAGGAGATGAGCTTTCGAACCTCTTTTGTCTTGTGCTTTTAGAAAACATAAGGTTCAAATAAGCTGTCAGTGACACCTGTATTGAATGTCAGAAAAATAGGTAAAGCAGATCCAGTCACCTTTGAATTATGCTTACTTGGTGATAACAATTAGAAACTAGACTTAACCTTTGAATTTTATTTCATTAATTTAATCCTCATAGGATCTATGCCCAGTTGTACATGGTATCTGCCAGACAAAACCATTAATCTGCAGGGCATGTCTGGCAAACAAGAAGATTTAAAGATCTCTGGTACATGTTGACTGCAAATCCCCCAAATCTGGCATTGCATTTATGAGACTAATAAACAAATAAACCCTGCTTCAACAAAATGGAAGATATGTATTGTATTTACCTCATTGAGGTGATGGGAAGAATCTGGTTTGGAAACATCTTGTGTGTCAAAAAATATAGTTGCATGGTCTGAAATGATATTAATTGGAAGGTCAAAGACCTGAAAAGCATATTATTGGCAAATGTCATTAACTGTTCATTTGTATTCTTCACTTCTTACCAATGCGTAAAAAAATGATTCATGGACTTTACAATTTTGCTAATCAAACAATATCAAACCTACATCCTGAAAAAAAAAACAACTCGAACATGAATGCATACACTTCTTGGAACGAGCTTCTTTTGCAATAATCTGCCACTACAATCATTTCAATTGTCTATTCTGAAGTTCAAAATTAATATGTCCCAATCAAAATGTTGAGTCAAAATCTCTGGTGGTGAAGTACATTTTTTTTTCAATTCAAACAATCATCTATGTGCTACTTCTTAGATGAATAAAATTTTCACTAATTTGGTAGACTGAACATCATTTTTGAAAGTGGAACTTTATTTTTCAATTAGTTTTTGCATCACAAATAAATAAAAGTTCCACTCATTTTTTGTGTGCTTACATGAGGTACAGCAGACTTGTATTAAGTTGAAATCACTGTAAATTGGTGTCACATTAGCATGTGAATTTTTTTTATTTTTTTCAACCTCTTTTACTATTGATCAATAAAGTTAAACATTATGTCTATAATTATAACTAAAATGTTTAACACATCATATTTTGTTGTCTTCTCAAATGTTGCTTCAATTTTTAAAGGTAAAGTGGTATAAAAAGAATGCAGTCCTTTTATGGCACATTTTTGCATCTCTGCATTAGAAAATCTTTTGCAAAAAGCTGGTAAATAATAGAGAGAATCACCCAGATTCTTACCCCCAGCATACATGTTTTTGAGAGAAGGCCTTTGACGGATGTACTGTTTGCTGCCAATTTTGAAGATTTTATACAAGGTTGCATTATGGTTTACAAAGGTCTGGGCAACACATGGAGGGCTAATGTCTTTCAGTCCTTCCTCATTAAAAATTATGGCCATCTGAAACAGAATCACAGGGATGCATAAATTCATTCTTATCATCATTCTCCTATGATAAGCCAACACCCCACTTTTTGAAGACAGTGAAACTTTCCCAATCTGGCCCATTTATAACCTAAACATCAGAATGGCTAAATATTTTGGTCCCTATTAAGTTCCATCTAATGCTAATAAAATATCTCTGTGCTAGCAACCTCTATAAAATGGCAAGAATTTTCAGGCCCAATGTATTCCATTAAAGAAAACTCTAATGTTAAGCCCACCTTTTCAACTGGTTTACCAGGTTCCACTTCCACATACCCCACCCCTTAGGCTTCTTATATTGGGAAAATTATTCCATCTACTTCATAGTTTTGTTCATATTTACAGCTTTTCAATGCAGCAGAACCTGTTCCAGAAATGGCATGCATAGTATGGATGACAGGGAATTTTTTAACACTTGGTGTATTATTAATCAAGGTTAATAAATACAAGATTCATAACTGTCTGAGAAAAGATCTTTAATATAAAGATTCATTTTTATTGATAAAAGCTACATGAAGCTCAAAACAACTATCATAACATCATTTCCAAACATCAAAATCTGATGTAAATTCATTTACACTGAGATTGTTAACAACATACCTACCTGATGACATGTTTTGGTGCCATGGGCCACAACAGGTTTGCATACTGCAAGTAAACATATGACAATTTTTATTACATAAACACCACAAGAAAAATAAATAAACAAAACATGTTAAGAAATCTGCCTCAAGCTATAGAGTTACAGAGTAGACACAGAAATGAATGAGAATCATATCTGACCATGCTGTGACCTTGGACTTGGAACCAGACACTTGAATGGAGAACACAATGTACTGTCCAGTACTGATGTACAACATGAATAAGACTTATGGGAATATCTTTTATGTTTCAAAAGTTGACACAAAAAGTTAATTGACAAATGCACAGAAAGTTGCACAGTGCCATAACATTATATACCACTTCAAGAGTTGGTCTGGTTTTGTGGAGCATGAAGCTATTTATTAAACACTCAAACACATGGTGTGAGTGACTGATCTTGATAGGTATTTTATTTGTGCTCATAGAGGTGCAAGTACTGTTTTAGCATTACTGGCTGCTCAGTTTTCACTTATGTTATTCACTTTGACAAAAACAGTGTAAGTATTGAACTTGTTAGGTGTTTGAATTGAGCTCATGCATGTTGCAGTTTTGTTTTAAGCATTCATGTGACTCCCATTTGTGACAGCATAGTTATCTTAATTTTGTGTTCGGTAGTTGTAGATGTCACCTCAAAATTCAATACCTAAAAATATGCAAACTTTGATGTGTAAAACCATGAATTTAAGTCCCCCACAAAAAATATATATTTTTAAAAAAAATATCCCAAAATATTTAGCCCTACAAAAAAAGTTATAGTACAATTACTTACCCAGACAAAATCCATTTCTTATCATGGCTACCTTTAATCAATCCTGAACTCCTCATGGTTTCATATTATCAACCTTTAACTGTACAAATATGACAATCCTTAATCTTCTTATAGGTTCATATAACATACCTTTAACTGTACAACTGCACAGTTATGTGCACAGCTGTAACTGTACTGTAATGATTTGCAGCCATTGGGTGGAAAAAAGAATGCATGCATAACTGCCAACCACCGAGTACAAAAAATAATGACTGCTCATGAAAAAAATACTGATTTTTACAACTTTAATGCATATGTAACTACAGTAAAACCAGTTCTGAGAAACTGCTCCTTCTGCCAACAAAAAGAGGTCTCTCAAGGCAGGTGGTCTCTTACAGCAAGTTTATAAAAAAAGACCCAGTTTCCAAGGTTTTGGAACAATTTAAAGAAAAATAACCTCAATCACTGTACATATATTCTATTATTAATAGTTCTTGCTAAAATATTGTACACATTCATTTAAAAACAAAATAAAGCAATAAAGATATACTTCTATCATTAAACATGAAAACACATTTACATTTAAAGATCACATATTTTAGTGTATGATATTGTTTCTGATTTACTCCTTTTTCTTTATAACAGCATAAATTTGTTTTACTGTTTAAACTGATTTTTGCGAGTGGTCTGCTCTTTCTCACTTCTTACAGTTACAATAATTATTTTCTCCAGCCTTAAAATTTGTCTCTTTTTAGTTGGAGGTTTATCCATTGTTATTAAGGTTCTGGATGTTAACATTATTAGTGCTCAGTTGTAATATCAAATGTAAAGACGGTTTTGACTGGGCTATGGGAAAATATGAAAAATTTAGCATCAACTACTGGTAGCCATAATTTATGCTTGATTTTGATCAGAACAATAATTACTAATCAAGAAGTCATTGTAACAACTTACATATAAGTCAGTGGTGTCTATGTTCTTGTGATAGGGATGCTGGGTCCTACTCAGATATGATTTACAGGCCAGAAAGCAAGCTAAGTGTGGGAATAATTAGTCTGGTTCCCTGCATCAACGAGTTACTCTTCCATATATGAATTGCTGAGAACAATGCAGGGAGCATCCGAAGCAAGGAACCAGATATGGGAATAATCTATATGTACTTTAGTCTGGTTTACAACATAAACAGTAAAACATACCTACAAAATTTCAGATATTGGGAGCCAGACTTTTTTTTAGAATGTATGAGCAGTCATTGTTACAAGAATTAAATAAAGGTCAGTGGAGTTTATCCTTGCTTTTGTGATTCGGTCATTCATAGCAGTGTCAAAATGCATATTCTGCCAAGACATCACAGTCACTGATTGCATTCAACAAGGTGGTCGATCACAATAGACTGTTTATATAATAAAATTGATCTTTGCATTACAGCATTACAACTGTGGTGGTCACTCACAGCAGAGGTGGTTCATAACATCGTTTACTGTTTACTGTATCTAAAACGGCTACAACCATCTGTAAAGTAGGACAGTAACTTAACTAATGAATGTGCTGCACTTTTGCTCCATCTGAACAGGCACCCTTATTCCATTCTGGTGCCCATTCAGTTGATGCAAGGCACTCACTCTGACACATGCTGTTTATTGCTTTTTCTGCACCTTGTCATTAATATGAATGTACCATCTTTTAATGATAATCAGAATTCTGATTTTTTTTTACTGAACTGTTTTCATTCTTACACACAAATAATCCTTTGCAATTTTACTGTCTAAAACTCTAAAACTGTGTGAAATAAATCTCCAGCAATAATAGCAACTGAAAGAGCAAGGTTCATTTCTAAAAGAAATTTAGTAGAACGAACTTCCAATCAAATTACATTAAGGTTCCCCTTGTTATTTATAAATGTGATAAATTCAGTCTGTGTTGGTGAAGCAGCAAGAAAATGTTTATTAACTTTTTCATGCTGGTTTATGTCAAGAGTAGTACCTCCATGCCAATAGTGAAATCACAATTACACAATTTTGCAAAGCGCAAAGTTTTCTGCTTTACTAGATGGTTTCAAAACTCTAAACATGATGGCATAATTGTCCTTCCAGTTTTGTGTTGTTTCTTTCTTGGAAAAAGTTCTGAACCTTCTGCTTTCCTTTTTGATAGGACTAGAAGTTGAATATTATGAAGATGAGATACAGTGATAGCGGCAACTGCTTTGCGTAATCCAACCTGGTGATTAAAGACTAGCATGGTAGCCTCAATGATTTCAAATGCACCAATCATATTCTAGAACTCTCTATCCCTATATACATTAATTAATCTCTGAATGGAACAGGGTGCCTGTCCTAAACAGAAAAAAGCAAGGAAATTTTTATTTTAAACAGAAAAAAGCAAGGAAATTTTTATTTAATTTTTAAAAAATTAAAAAGATTTTTAACAAGAAAAATGTAATGCTGTAATCAGGTCCAATATATGGAACAAATATGGAAAAATGGGACACTTGGCAACTATGTGGATGGATAAATAGGCTCATCTCCATAGTTGTTGAGGAAGCAGATGAGGAATGAAACCTAAGCTTGCTACATTACAAATATAATTACATACAGCACTAAAAAATTAGTACTAGTGAAAAGTTATTAAAGTTCTGACATACTTATTGGAAACTGAACTTGGGACTCCTTAAGTTTTCGATTGTTCTCCTCTTTGTCTATTGAGGTGAGTTCCACAAAAGTTGGAGTGAAAACAAAAGAATCTGAAATAATAAGATGAAAGATGTTCTTGAAAAATTACTTTATAAAGTAAAATATAAATTAACTGTATAATTTTGTTTATATGATCAAATCTCACATTACTATTGCAATCGTATTATTAATGTCTGAAATCCTTACCATGTCTCACAAGACCAACTGCAAACTACACACACTCAGATCTGCCATCACATAATGTATGAACAGACCTGAATCTATACAGATTGTTAGAAGTAGAATGTATAACATAAATCTTGATCTGCAGGAACATAATGAGGTGGCAAATCTGAGTCTATGATGTATGCAAATGGACTTTACTTAAAAGAACATATATAAAGCAAATATAAATTTTATCTCAGTGTATACAGAGCTCAATATTTTGATTTTTTTTCCCCTAACCTGCAAGATCACCAAAATACAGTTTTTATAGATTCTGTCTAAATTTTATCTCTCTGTATACAATGCTCAATATTTTGATTTTTTTTTCACTAACCAGCAGGTTCATTACAATTAAGTTTTTACTGATCCTGATTAAAATCAAACAAGACAGTTTAAGAAACTGTTTCCAATTCAACATTTATTAATCATTAGCATCAACATGAAACAAGAACAACTCATGAAAAATGTTCAAGCAGTACTTTAGGTAATGGCTGCACACCTTGCAAATTCCTCCATTGTTTACAACTGTCACTGTCCAATGCACTAAATATTCATCTACAATAATATAAATAATAAAACACATTGTTCTGTATAATTCTGAATTTAAGTCTGTTAACACAACCTTATCAGATTGTCATGACTATCCTGATACCCTATGCCGTTTGTTTATCATCAGTAATTAGCAACAGGTGCCACTATGTGAGGGCACTGGTGATCACAGTTAACAATTTTTTCAAAAGGAAATCTCATTACACCTGGTATTTTCCCCACTTTCATAGTACACAAAATCTCAGTTCTATATCTTACGGTATTCATAGCTAAATGGTCATCAACCAATATTTGGCATATATAACATATGGTGATTCTTTCATAAATATCTGGTGGTAATCAATGTCTAATGAATTTTTCAAGAAGCAGAAAAACGAAGTAAATGATAATATATGTTCATCTATTACTGCTTTTTAAACAACTTTAAGTTGTATTTACCAAAAAAAGAGGGTAAAAATGCAATTGAATATTTGCATGAAATGCCACAAATTAAATCCTTTTAAAGGGTCACTTATGACTCCAAGAATGGTAACTGTCATCATCCTATGCCTATGCAAAATGTAAACAAAATATGACAATGATGACAGTACAACATAAACTCGGCTTAAGAAAATTTCTTTATTTTGAAAAAAATAAATGTTTATACCAAGTGATCAGTTTATATAATTTATTTCCAAACCCAAAAAAATACAAAGTTTAATATCATTTTTCTGGTGTAATATATTTTTGAGGTTTATACTCATTATGTGATAAAGAGATTATGTGATAAAGAGAAAAAAAGCAGTTGCAAGAGAAGCAATTGCAATTACAATTTGAGGAGAGGAAGAAAGAGAAAGAGACAGGAGAGGGAGAAAGATAAACAATTAGGATTTGAGGAGAGGAAGAAAGAGTGACAGAAGCAAAGAGAGAAGAATGAAAGGGAATTTCAACTTCGAATGAAAGAAATGGAGCTGGCAAGTGGCAAGTATATTTCTACTTCACATACAGATTCAAGTTTTGACATTACAAAAAATATCAGTTCCCCCTTTTAGTGAAAAGGAAGTAGACAAATATTTTATCTTTTTTTTGAAAATTTCAAATGGCCAAGGGAGCATTGGACTCATTTATTGCAATGTGTACTTTTCAGCAAAGCCCGAAATATCTATGCATTCTTATCAGTTCAACAGAGTTCAGATGATTTGGTTAAGGAGTGCATATTAACTCATTAACCCCTGAGCCAATTAGCTAGGCATTACCCTACAGTATACTTGCAGAGATCACCTAAGACCAGTCTTACCAGTGCCTGTATCACTGAGACTTGCTGACAACACATGGCTGGCATATTTTTACTTGCAGTAAATTTTTGTTATTATTTTATTATATTCGTTTAATTTGGCTGACATTTGGCACAACAGTTATCAATAAAATTATGTACATAATGGTATAAATTAAAATTTTGTGCATAAAGGTGAAAATAAATGATCTACTTATGAATTTCTTTCTCTTGCCATGAATAATCCATAAAATCCATTAGGAATACACACAATAATTAACACATGAAATAATTATATTTTATGTACACATAAATTCCACTTGTCATCTCTTTTGTAAACATAACCTCTTGTAAATACCATTTAAAGATGCACATATTTTCCTTGCTCTTGAATTACCTTTCTTCCTTAGAATTCTCACTGAAAATTTAAAAGCTAATAAAAGACTTAATAAACTTCAAACTCATTCTCATCTTGTTCGCTGTTATCATCAATGGCTATTTCGATGTCACTATCAATTTTATCTGATGAAAACCCTGACAATTCTCCATCAGTTTGTCAAGTAAAAGTCTGCTACAACTGGCTGATTCCAGTCAATTTGCATCATTTTTGGATCTAAATAGCTTCACTATTTCTGCCACTGTTGAAATCAAAGTGTTCACTCTGTCTATCTAAGCTAAAATGTTATTGGTTCAACTGCCTGCATAATTAGCAAATTGCTTGAAATCAACCAATGGTTTGCAACGACTTAATTCATCATGTGGGAAATAAGCCTAGACAAATAATGCCACTCAAACTTTTGAGGAAGTCACTTTTACTTCTAATTTGGATCAATCAGGTGGTATTGATCACAGCGATCTTTTTTTAAATACTCATTCTCTTTTATCTAATCTGGGTGATAAATGACAATCACCTGTCGTCGAACATGAAAAAGATCCTGAGATCTCCTGTTTGTTTCAGAGGGCCGTTAGTGAAACTGAAGCAACTGAAGTACCTCTGTTGCTTTATTGGAATTCATATGAGAAAATGGAGACCTCCCAAGGTACCTGCTAATGATGAATGGTCAGTGAAATATCAGATTGAAGTTCCAAAATCTTACAGACAGGAAATACTTAGTTTGGCTCATGAAACTCCTCTGACTGGTCTTATAGGGATAAATAAAACTTATAACAAGATCTTGACTCACATTTATTGGCCAAAAATTAAAAGTGATGTTTGTCAAATGGTAGGAAAACCCAATGAAAAGATACCCAAGGCTCATCTACAACCAATTCCTGCATTTGATGAACCATTTAGCAGAATTATTGTAGATTGTGTTGGTCCCTTACCTAAGACAAATTCAGGCAATCAATATTTGTTGACCATTATCAGTGCATCAACAAAATTCTCAGAGGCAATTCCTTTACAGAAATTTATAGTAAAAGCTTTAATAAAGCTTTTTACTCAATTTACCTTCCTATATCTGTCCAATCAGGTCAAAGGTCAAATTTCATGACTGGACTTTTCCAGCATGTTATGCTGGAATGTTGCACTCCGAATTTCAATTCAAAAGTGAAACTATGGTTTCAAAAAATTTTACTTGAGAGAATTGAGTTCTGTGATAGAGTTTATTCTCTCTTTCTTCATGTTAGATTTTACGGTTCTTACAAAGTAAAGAAGAAAATGAATGAGTTAAATTATAATTATTACACTATAGCTTAAATAAATTAATGGAGTACTAGTACACCACTCCCTCGATAACTCGCAGACATTGGGGTCAAAAAACATCGACCGCAATATAAGCGAGGGCACGAGTTATTGAGGGACCTATAAAAAACAACAAAACTAACAAAGGGATCGATGTATTGGCAAATGGCGGGTGGGAGTGGCTTGGCATGTTACAGTGTTGAATACTCAATTAATAAACGTGCTAAGATTAACAGTGAATAAATATCTCTTCATATCGGTGTACTTTAATTTTTTCATCAATAGAGTAACATTAATTTCAGGATAACTTGCAGTATATTGATCATCAAAACATTCCATGTGGTTTCCATTCGCTTAGTACATGTAAGACTTCACGTTGTGTACTACGTCACTAATTTTTGCTGTGAATGTGTAACCTTCCTAGGACATACTTTAGAATATGGTCAAGTCAAACCTATTGATGCAAAGGTTAAGGCTATCTCTAATTTTCCTGTGCCTGTCAGTAAAAAGCATTTAAAGTGAATTTATGGTGTGGCCTGATAATATCGAAAGTTTTTTCCAATTTTTCCAATATTGCTGAACAACTGACAAATTTGTTAAGTAAGAGAAGTTTCTCTGGACCAAAAAATGTTAGGAAGCTTTTGATAGGTTAAAAGCAATACTCTAAAATGTACCAGTTCTAACAGCTCCAAATTTCAATCAGTCTTTTAAATTGTCTGTGGATGCAAGTTATGTTCAGCCTGGAGCAGTATTATTTCAAGAAGACAGGAATGGTATTGATCACCCAGTGTGCTTTTTTCCCTAAGAAATTAAATAAGCGCCAAAGAAATTACTGGAATGTTTAGCTTTAATTGTGGCATTACAAAATTTTGAAGTTTACATTAGCTCAGCTCTTCAGTTGTTGTATATAGTGATCACAACCCCCTTACTTTTATCAACAAGATGAAAAATAAAAATAAAAATTATTAAGGTGGAGTTTGTTTTTGCAAGAATATAATCTCAACATCAGGCACATCAAAGGAAAAGACAAATTGAATGCAGATGCACTTTCCCTTGTATAGAAATATCATTTCATATACACTTTATATAATTTATAAGAATTTTCTATGTAATTTTGTTTACATATTGTAAAAAGAAAGCTTTCTTGTTATGTATATGTGATTAAATTGCTTTTGTGTTAAGTTTTAAAATTCTTTTTATTTCATTTTGGTTTCATTGTATTTTATTGCATTGAATATTTTGTTGAATTCCAGATTCTTTCTCAGTAATGAGATATGTTTTAAATTTTTTTTTATAAAACAAATTAGTAGTATTACATGAGAATTATCATTTATATACTCTAGTTTGTCTTGCACTAGCAATAATGTCAACAGGAAGTTAAAATGATTGGTCAGTATCAGGGGTATACTTTCTTTGCATGATCACTATGTGTAAATGTTTTTTTTTTATGATAGGTTCTTAAGTGGGGACTAATTGGCATATATGCTACAATGCTTGTAGCCAGAGACCACATGACCAATCTCATTATTTCTCAGGGTGAGTCATTCAACACCTTGAAGGAACAAGGCGTACTTTTTAATTTGAAGCCAGGATTATTGTTCTTCATCTAATTTTTGGATTTAATAATTTATTTCTATGGAAACTCAACAAAATGGATGGCTTTTTTTAATAAAAATGACAGTTGCTTCTCATAGGTCAGTAGTTCTTTCCGGGGTTTTCCAGGTTCTTCCTCCACCATTGATACTGGCCACCATGTATAGCCTATCTTATGCTGAAAAATGGCATTAAACCCTACAACAATAACAAAATCAATTTCCCTTTGAGTAAATAAAGCAAGTTTTTAAAGATGAATACATAATAGATGTCACAATGACATCATTTTTATTTGATCAACAAAACATAAGAAATCTTTAGGTAAAAGTCCCAAGATGATATGACCATTCATCCCAGAGTAGTCATAACAAGATTTTCAAGTTCCCTACTGTGGCAACCACATTAGACCCCATAACATCATCATTTTCATTTAGGTCATAATAAACATAACACATAGTCTTTTGGCAAAAACTCTATTCAATATTATTTATTGTTCAGGAGTAGCAATAAAAATATTTTCAAGGTGGTTGCTGTAGCACCCATATTGGACTTCAGATCAGCACCATTTTCATTTAAAGCCAAGTGGACATCATAAAAAGTCTTTAAGTGAAAATCTCATGCTAATATGACCATCCATTCATGAAGAGTTGTGGTAACAAGATTTTCAAGAAGATCATTGAGTGGTGGCCATACTGGATGTCAGATCAGAACCAAGTTCATTAAAAACCAACTAGACATCACAAGTCTTTTGGTGAAAAACCTTTTTTAATAAAACTTTCTGTTCCATTTGAGCTGCAATAAGATTTTCAATCTGGCTGCCATGGTAGTCATAGTGGACTTTAGATTGGTACCACTTTTATTTAAGACTAATTAAACATCATGCAAAGTCTTTTCATGAAAAGCCCTCTGTTGATATACCATGCATGTGGGTGGATTAGTAATAAGATTTTAAAGATGGTCAATGTGGCAGCCATATTGGACTGCTGATTACTATTTTCATATATGATCAACAACGTATCATAAGAAGTCTTTAATTAAAACTCCACAGTGATAGGACCATCCATTCAGGAGAAATGGCAAGAACAAATTTTTTTATGGCTGCCATGGTGGCTATATTGGCTCACAGGTCAGCACCATTTTCATTTTGACTAACAAGACATGATAAGTATTTTAGTGAAAACACAATGTTGATATGACCATTAATTCAGGAGGATTAGCAAAAACAAGCTTTTCAAGATGGCCACTGTGATGTTTATACTGAATGTGCAAAAAAGCACTATTTTTCATCTGGGACCAACCAGACTATGGGAAGAATGTATGTGTGTAAAGTTTCATAGCAATCATCCAAACAGTTTATGAGAAGTAGCAATTACAACCTTTTGTTAACAGACAAATGACATGACCAGCAGAACTGAAATATCATTTAAAAATGCAAGGTTTAAACATATCAAATATGTTCCTTAACACTCCTGAGAGATTCTGCTGCTTTAACATCCTCAAACAGCAAGTTCCCAGAATATTCGAAATACTACTATAACTGTACAGTATTGGATTTTGTAACATTTCAAATGACTTTACAGCCCTACTGGATATCAAATTGATATCATTTTTAATTTAGGATCAACCTGATATCATCAGAAGTCTTTTAGTGAAAACACCAAGTTGGCATGACCATCCAATCTTCTGGAGTTGTGATAAGATTTTCAAGATCGATGCCATGGTGGCCACACTGGACATTGGTTTGGCAGAGTTTTCAATGTGGACAAAGCAGACATCAAGAAGTATTTTGATGAAAATCCTGTATTGATATGAACATCTATTCAGGAGGAGTAGCAATAACAATTTTCAAGAGGCCTGCCATATTGGCCACACTGGACATCAGTTCTGCATCATTTTCATTTAGGACAAACTAGATATCCTTGTGCTAATAAATGGACATTGCATGATGGATGGCAGAAGATGAATAACAGACTATTATATAAGCACTTCTGGTCTTTGACCAATACAGATAAGAATTGTTATTAACTGTTATGTATATGTGATTAAATAGCTTTTGTGTAAGTTTTAAAATTCTTTTTATTTAATTTTTGTTTCATTGTATTTTATTGCAATGGATATTTTATTGGATTCAAGATTCTTTTTCTGCAATGAGATATTTTTTTAAAAAATTATTTTTAAGACTAAGTAGTATTATGTGAGAATTATCATTTAGTTACCCTAGTTTGTCTTGTACTGCCAATAATATCAACAGGAAGTTAAAATGATTGGTCAGTATCAGGGGTATACTTTCTTTGCATAATCACTCTGTGTAAACATTGTTTTTATGATTGGCTCTTAAGTGGGGAGAAATTGGCACACATGCTAAAATGCTTGTAGTCAGAAACTACATGACCAATCTTGTGAGACTTGAAATGCGGTTTTGGGATTTTAAATACACAATCCTAATATTTTTTTGGGGGGAGAGTCATTCTATACCTTGAAGAAACAAGGTGTATTTTTTAATTTGTTGCCAGGATTGTTTGTTCTTCATCTGATTTTTGGATTTAACAATTTATTCCCCTGGAAACTCAACATGTGGACTTTTTTAATAAAAATTCTGAAAGATATTCATGGAAATTTATTCAGGAATTTTTCGGAAACAAAGACTGTGATTAAAATGAGGAGTTGTTATTCATATATTGTACCACATCTGATGTCATCACCTTCCATATTTGTATGTTGTTGCGACTCAAACCTAGATTCTAATAAGATTATTTAGTGATAGTGTTTTCATTCTTAGGATCAAATATTCACAAACTAAGTCCTATTTACCAATTTTTACATTGTTGTCTAGGGAAATACATTGCTTTGTTAAAATATACAAAACTTGTTGGCTTTCACTCTTTTCTTTGTTACTGAGTATGAGCCCTTGTCACATAACAATAAAACTGTATTTTAATGTTTCCTGTGAATTTATTTCAAAAGACAAAAACAAGGATTTTATTTTTTATTTCTGCACACTCAAATTATGCAGAAAATATTCCATTTTATTATATTTTATAATTATGGAAAAATCATGTTGCTAGAGTTATAATATCATTGGTGCCAGTACACATGACCACATACACAAGGTCCATTTTCACAATATCAATTTCCACCATGTGCATTTATTGCACCATGTCAAGTACAGGATGCTGACAGGTAATCAAATAACAATAAACAAATCAAGTAATTATTGAAGGACTTGACAACTCACATTTTATTTGATACATTCATCACAAGAACACTTGTTAACTGTTCTGAGAGCATCCAGCAATAATTTTCAATGGATTAGTGATTGCTGGATCCTTTGGCTGGATCCATTGGCAAAGTCACTACCACCAAGTTACCAAACCAAAGATAATTTCAAACGCTAGTTATTAGTTTATAATTGGAAAACTTAAATTCCTTACCTTAAAATTGTCTTTTTCCATTTATGATAAAATGGTGCAAAGAGACTTCCCTTTAGCTTAACATCTCAAAATTCCTTCTTCAAATTGAGCTTTTTAATATCTTTCGCATTGCATGATTGGCAATAATGACTCTTGCAAAATATTCAGCAAGCATCATGGATTAACATGCAGTCATAAAATCTAAAATTCCACAGGTTCAATCTAAAATTAAAAACTTTGTGATTTTACGATTTTACATCCTTTCCACTATTTTTACATCTAATATAAATACTGTTAAGATAAATATTATAAAATCTAAATTCTGCAAAAAAGTTTTGAAAACTGGGTACAAACATCTCATGCAAGAAAAACAAACATTAAATAAAGATTATTATTATTATTATTATTATTATTATTATTATTATTATTATTATTATTATCATTATTAATATTATTATCAGTTTAACATAGCATTTTTTGTGCAAAAGAAGTTGAGAAAAATCTCATATTCTTATCATGATATGATGTAACTTTGCAAACTGGTTAAATAACAATATTTTCACAACTCCAAAATTTATAACTGAAAATGAAATAAGACCTTTAGTCAAAGAATGTAGTCTAACAACTAAAATTACTGTGCAGAAATTATTATTTTTACTAGAACTACTATGCAAAAATCATTATTTTTAATAGAATTACTGTGCATAAATCAGTAATTTTACTAAAATTACTGTGCAGATATCATTTTTACCAGTTTTATTGTGCAGAAATCATTTTTACTAGAATTACTGTGCAGAAATCAATATTTGTCCTAAAATTAGTGCAGAAATCATTTTTACCAGAATTTCTGTGCAGAAATCCTTTTTACTAGAATTACTGTGCAGAAATCATTTTTACCAGAATTGCTGTGCAGAAATCATTTTTACTAGAATTACTGTGCAGAAATCATTTTTTTTACTATAATTGCTGTGCAGAAATCATTTTTTTTTACTATAATTGCTGTGCAGAAATCATTTTTTTTACTATAATTGCTGTGCAGAAATCATCTTTACTAGAATTGCTGTGTAGAAATCATTTTTACTAATATTACTGCGCAGAAAATCATTTTTACTAGAATTGCTGTGCAGAAAATCATTTTTACTAGAATTGCTGTGCAGAAATCATTATTTTTTATTAGAATTACTGTGAAGAAATCATTTTATAGAATTGTTGCACAGAAATCAATATTTGTCCTAAAATTACTGTGCAGAAATCATTTTTACTAGAATTGCTGTGCAGAAATCATTATTTTTACTAGAATTACTGTGAAGAAATCATTTTTACTAGAATTGTTGCACACAAATCATTATTTTTACTAGAATTACTGTGTAGAAATCATTATTTTTTTTACAAATATTACTATGCAGAAATCGTTATTTTTACTAGAATTACTGTGTAGAAATCATTTTTACTAGAATTACTGTACAGAAATCATTTTTTTTACTAGAATTACTGTGTAGAAATCATCATTTTTACTAGTATTACTGTACAGAAATCATTATTTGTACTAGAATTACTGTGCAGAAATTTTTTACTAGAAGTGCTGTGTAGAAATCATCATTTTTACTAGAATTAATGTACAGAATCATTATTTTTACTAGAATTACTGTGTAGAAATCATTTTTACTAGAATTACTGTACAGAAATCATTATTTTTACTAGAATTGCTGTGCTGCAGAAATCATTATTTTTACTAGAATTACTGTATAGAAATCATTTTAACTAGAATTATTGTACAGAAATCATTATTTTTAGTACAATTACTGTGTAGAAATCATCATTTTTACTAGAATTACTGTACAGAAATCATTTTTACTAGAATTGCTGTGTAGAAATCATCATTTTTTTACTAGAATTACTGTACAGAAATCATTTTTACTAGGATTGCTGTGTAGAAATCAACATTTTTACTAAAACTAATATACAGAATCATTATTTTTACTAGAATTACTGTCCTGCAGAAATCATTTATTTTACTAGAATTACTGTGTAGTAATGTTAGAATTACTGTGCAGAAATCATTATTTTTAAAAGAATTGCTGTGCAGAAATAATTCTTACTAAAATTACTGTGCAGAAATCATTTTTACTAGAATTACTGTGCAGAAATCATTTTTACTAGAATTACTGTGCAGAAATCATTATTTTTGAAAGAACTGATGTGCAGAAATCATTTTTACTAGAATTACAGTGCAGAAATAATTTTTAATAGAATTACTGTGCAGAAATCTTTTTTTATTAGAATTACTGTGCAGAAATCATTATTTTTACTAGAATTACTGTGCAGAAACCATTTTTCAATAAAATTATTTTTACTAGAATTACTGTGTTCAATTCTACTAGAATTTTTGTGACCAAGCCAACCTCCAAGTTTGCTCTAAAACAAGAGATTAATGAAATTTGCAAAAACCCTTTTCTGAGTCACAAAAATCCGGGCCATTTACTATTTTGATCCCCAAATCAACAGACTTTTTCCATTCTCCAAGTCCACAAGCTTTTGTCAAGGTATGTGGTCTAGAATTTATTATGCAAAAACATGATTCTTCTCTCAGTCAGACTGACTCTAACCTTTGACTTTTTGATCCGGTACTCAGTTAAGAAGTAAATAAACATTCAAGAGAATAGTGATAAAAAAAAAAAATTTAAACTGGAAAGTATATTGTCATGCTGGAGATCACACATGATCTATTTTCATTTCAAATATGCTACATATTGAAAAACTAGTAGGGGGACTACATAATCATTTGTTCAAGTGATTCAGCTATATAAATATTTTCAAAATAGCTGTCAAGGCAATAATTTTGGAGGTAGAATCAGCATAATTGTAATATAGGAAAGGCTATATACAGCAAGAAGTGTTTATAAAAAGTAGTAACATTGGTTCAGAAGAAGTTGCTTATAACAATTTTTCACAATGACCATTATGACACTTATTTTGGGAGGTCATATGGCATCAATTTATCTTAGGACCAACTATGTATAAAACTTTCCTAAGAAGAACAGCAATGACAAGATTTACAAGATCACAGCCAAAGCAGCCATGCTGTAGGACTGACTAACAATTTTTTCTATTAATTCTTAAGTCACTATATTTATCCATAAAGGAAAAGTAGCAACAAAAAGATGCCTTTCAGTTTAATCAACACCTGTGCATTGTTTGTCTCGTGTGCAAAATGTTAAACATCATGGAGAATGTTTTGTAGATGATATCTCTGCTTATACATATACATATGAACATGTTAAGACATTAACAGATCTGTTTGATAGACTTCACACTCTAATTTTACAGCTAGTCCCACCAAATGTAGTATAGGATATTTAAGCCAAGAATGTTTGGGCCATCTTCTAAGTAAAGTAGTCCACTTGAAACCTCACCCAGACAAAAAAGGAGCAATCAGAGATGAACCTAGACCAAAAACTAAGAAACAAGTAAGATCTTTCTTAGGATTGATTGGGCAAGAAATTTGTTCCCAATTTTGCAGATATTGCCAGCCCATTAACAAACATGACTTGGAAAAGGCAACTGAATAAAGTTACCAGGGGTGGAAAGTAGGAAATAGCTCTCTAGGGAGCAAAACTACTCTGTGATTGAAAAGGAGTGCCTAGCCTCAGTAAGGGGGATAGGACAATTCCGTACATATCTTTTTTGGGAGGGAGTTTACCTTACAAATGGACTATCAGCCACTCTTATACTTGAATAGAGCAAGGGTTGTCAACACAAGATTGATGCATTTGGTATTGTCTTTGCAACCGTAGTGTCCCAATGGAGACAATTCTTCCATGGTCAGAAAATGTTGGTGCTTATTGTTTAAGTAGGGTGTAATTAGCTGATCATTTTCATTCAGCATTCAAAATTGAATGTCTTAATAATTGTTTATGTTCCCATTCTGTGATTTTTCTAAAAGTGTTACCACTTTTTTTTTTAAAGAGGTAGGTATTGACACAAAATGATATAAATCCTTATATTTATTAAATACTACCTCAGGTTTCATTTTTTTTATGAACAACAATACCCGAGGGTGATTTGGTTTAACCTATGCCACATGAGCCAAATGCTTTCTATGGGAAGAACTGAATACTTCCAGCTCACAATGGTAGGGTTGCATCATCTGTGTATAAATGCTTCACCATAAGACTAAAATCTTTACATTGTCAGTGAGAAGTTTATTTGACCATAGCACCTGTAAAGCTGAACCATAGGAGCAGTTGAGCCTAGAGAACTTAGAGCCTAGAGCCAGTGAAAGTTTTGCTGTGTGAGCAGCAGGTGATGGGCATTTTTGACCAACTGGGGTGCCCTGATTGCTTGATTGACCAAAGAATTGAATGGTGGTCTGTAACTACAAGAAAGGCTGACTGCTTGACTGACCACTGTGACTCTTAGCCAAGAGTGCTATTGATGGAGTGGGTTTGTGTTAATCCATGCATGTAATCTTTTTTCCCTGGGGTAATTTTGGGGTTTGTTATACCCAGTGTTTTTGGTGACCATATGATATTTATCCCTTTTGTTTTCATCATTTAATATTTGAGCAAAGTACATTTTTCACTATTTGACTTAATACATTTTTTACTATAGAGAAGAATATGTCATTCTTTTTGTTATGTGAATTTACAGTAAATCATTAACCTTTGTCCTTTTACTGAGTAAGATCTTTTACCTGTATTCACATTTATGTTGCATTATTAGGTTCATGTGGATTGTGTTAATTTTTTCCAATATTTGGATCTTATACATGCATGTATTAATAATAAATATTTTCTCATTCAAGTCATGAACTAATAAACATTGCATTTGCATCACCATCAAAAATGTTCTGTTAAAAATCAAAAATCCAACCCAGTTATCTTGTTACAAATGGTAAATACCTTGATGGCCATATTTGAAGTCTCACTAGCATCATTACCACTTTTAGGGTCAACTTAATATCTGAAGAATACTTTTAGTAAAATGTCCAAGTCAATACAGACCAGCTGTACAGAAGGAATACTGATAATATTATTTTCAAAATGCCCAACCTGGAGCCATATTACATAATGACACCACACTCATTTCAGACCACACTCATTTTAAACCAATAACATCATACGAAGTGTAAAGATCCTATTTCAATACAACTCTCTGCTCAGTATCAATAACAAGATTTTCAAGCTATGATGACCATGTCTGAATGGTACCATTATCATTTTGAACCAAAAAATATGTGTGTGAGTCAAAAAGCAGTGACAAGATCTGCAAGATAAGCACCAATATGAAGTCAATATTGAATGTCAGATCAGTACCCTTTTTCATTAGGACCACATGTTCTGTTGGAATAACAAATAACAAGAATTTCCGGATGGCCATTGCATTGCCATATTGGATATCTGAAGGTCACCATTTTCACTTCATTCACTATTAACTAGACCCTGGAATGTGTTTGCACTGTTTTATGGCAATCCGCCCACCCTCAGAGTAGTGATAACAAACTTGTGCTAACAGCTGTTGTATAAACTCTTCTGGTATTTGTTGTTGTTGTTGTTGTAGGGTTTAACATGATTTTTCAGCAAAATATAGGCTATACATGTCAGCCAATAATAATGGCAGAGGAATAACCCAGAAAACCCCAGAAAGAACCACTGATCCATGAGAAGCTACTTGCAAAGCTTTCTCACATATCTACATTGGCCACATCTGAGATTCAACCCACTCTGACACAGGTGAGATTGCAGTGATAGGTAATGGAGAGTACTTTAGACCACTCAGATACCTCCTTTTGGTATTTGATAGGTACAATTAAGAATCATGGATTAAATGTAATGTTGCCACTTTGGATGATCTTCTAACAATGACTCACTCATATAAGACAGTCTGTAAATTAACATTTCTTGTAAAAGTATGTATAAATAAGCTGTAATCTTGTGCATAAATTTCAATAGGGCACACAGACTTCAGTGGCACATTATAAATGGTTCTCCAAAAAATACAGGGATTTCAAAAAAACTTGCCCAGCTTACAAGACAAACTCAAAATTGGCTCAAGCAAGCTTAAGTTTCCAAGTTAGATTCCCAAAGGCAAGTCCAAAAAACAGTGAGACAGAAGGAGAAAGGATTGTTCCATTCATAATGATTGTACTGCAAGTTTTATACCCTCTGTTCTTGCCATGGTATATAAATTAGTGTTTATATCAGAAGCAAGTGGCCTTCAAATGGCCAATTATTTCCTGCAGCCCATAAAGAAACACAGAATTTGTGAAATAATAATACAAAGTTTTCTTCACAGCCATTGTTAGATCATTGCCTCTTTGTCTCCAAAAATGAATAGGCTATTAAGGATGGACATGTGATTTCTTGCCAAACAATAACAGATTATCATACTATATTATACCTAATTTGTTTTTCATTATAATTGACTAAACATTTGCATCCTTGTATGAAAAGTTTTCACGTGGCCCTTGTGATCTGAGTTTGAGTTTCCTGGTGTACATGTAGTGCATTTTTCTACTACATAACTGGCCCAAGTTTCTTTCATTGACATGCATCATTTTCATCTTGCAGTTAATGTCTGTTGACTATAGAAGGCAAGTAACCATTACATTTATATAGGTGTTATGTATTTTTAATTTATGTTGTGTGATTGAACTTTGTCCATAATTAAGTTTAGATGTTTTGTTCAACCGACTAATGTCACTATGTTTTTGCAAACATGTTTACTTGGGTTTGAGTTCTAGATACAGCATTGATCCTATGGTCAGTGTATCCCGCTGGGGTGTAAAACTGCAGGTAACCTCCCTCCTTGGTGTCAGAACTGAGGGTCAAATATAAAATGTGAGGGTCAAAAATATACTAACAAATATTCATCTAATCCATACATTTTCAGCTGAAATAGGATATTGCAACTTGCTTGACATACTCTCTCTCTTTCTCTTTCTCTCCAAAATAAATATACACCAGCAAGCACAATTAACACACAAATGTATTGTCCATTCAAAGGATAATTTTATTAGTTCATTTTCCTTTTAGTTTAAAGTCTTACTTTTAACAGTCTCTTTATAATCTTTTTGTAGCATGATTATAAAGCAACACATTAAATATAAGCCAATAGGGAAATTAGTCATAGGGCATGATGTGGGGAATCCCTAGTCTGGTTTGCAGAAAGACCATAGACTTACTCTACATTTGATTGAATATGCTTGTTTACCAGAATTATTGCAGTAATCATTGATCAGGAAAGGTTTTTAAAGCACTTCAAAGCCAATACACCAACCCACATTTAATAAAAGTTTCCACAATTGAACCACAATAAGCTGTATCATTTTGTTGATAAGGTGTAAAACAATATTAAACAATTCCCTCTTCAGCTATTTATGCACATAATCATTTTCCAACATATTCATTTTCCAACAAAGGAAATGTAAACTCCAGTGATAAACTTGACAACATGCATCTCCTTCTCCTTTTTCTGCATCATCGATTTATGATGATGATGATTGTCCATTACTATTACATACACAGGAAACAAGGTTAGCCAAGTTTCTATTTCCTGAAAATTATTCGAATGGTATATTATTCATGCTGTACAAATATTTTATTTATACCACATGCTAATACACATATTTACCCTTTGAACGGAAAGCAGAAAGGATTGCAATGAAATAGTTTTTCCTGTTAAATTTATTTAAAAAATGGGGATAACTGATACTAATGAATAATGAGTGGAAATGCATCATTAATTTAAAGGCTTAAAATTAACAGCATTCAGTTCTAATGTTTATATATGTGTATTATTGCACATGGATTGATCATAATTTGATATGTCAATAGTATGCCAACGCTATATCAAATTTCATACTACCAAAACTGTAAACCTTCTCCTTTTTCTGCATCATCGATTTATGATGATGATGATTGTCCATTACTATTACATACACAGGAAACAAGGTTAGCCAAGTTTCCATTTCCTGAAAATTATTCGAATGGTATATTATTCATGCTGTACAAATATTTTATTTATACCACATGCTAATACACATATTTACCCTTTGAACGGAAAGCAGAAAGGATTGCAATGAAATAGTTTTTCCTGTTAAATTTATTTAAAAAATGGGGATAACTGATACTAATGAATAATGAGTGGAAATGCATCATTAATTTAAAGGCTTAAAATTAACAGCATTCAGTTCTAATGTTCATATATGTGTATTATTGCACATGGATTGATCATAATTTGATATGTCAATAGTATGCCAACGCTATATCAAATTTCATACTACCAAAACTGTAAAAACCATGTTATTTTATATATATATATATATATATATATATATATATATATATATATATATATATATATATATATATAAATAATTAGTTAATGTAACGGAACATCAATATATAGGACTTAAATTATATACCCAACATCAAAACATTAGTACCAGGTATACAATTAGCACTGCCTATTCAATGGCCGACGCTGATATGTAGATCATCTTCCTTCATCACCATTGTGGTTCTGCCAACCAGAGCTCTGCCAATGCTTAGTTGTGATGTCATACAGGGAATCTCTAAATTTCCCTATACAAAAATCTAAATAAATCGTTTTAACCAAATGACAATTAATTTACTACCTGTCATAAAATGTGTACTATCATCAGTTTCATTGTACATCATCTTAAAACACATTTATCCAAAATTCAATGAGACCAATGATTTATCTTCTCTTTAATAAGGTATACATGAACTTGTGGATTTTTCTTTCATTGTACCAAAGTTAACAAAACTCTACAACTACCCCCTGAATTTGTAATCTAAATAATGGATTTGTCTCTGCAAGTTTGCTTATTTCTTTGTTCTTAATGTCTTAGGTAATAATGTGTTCAAAAAATATCTTGTGGTGACCAAGGGCAGATTTTTTAAAAATTTTAATGCTGTTGTAATCTGGAGATCACATTTTAGTACAACAAGCATCTGTACGATATCTTGCTGAGTTGTCGTTGCTGTTGTTGTGGGGCTTAACGCCATTTTTCATCACACGATAGGCTATACATGGCGGCCAGTAATAATGGTGGCGGAAGAAACCGGAAAATCCACGGAAAGAACCACCAACCCATGAGAAGCTATTGGCAAGCTTTCTCACATATCCACATTCGCCAAATCATAGACTCAAACTCACGCAGACAGAGATGAGATGGCAGTGATTCGTAATGGACAGCGCTTTGGACCACTCTTCCACTCAGAGCCCCCTATCTTGCTGAGCTTGATCGTGAAAGCTCACAAGAAGTTATAACTGTCATAACAATGCCTATGCTGGTCTGGTTCTCTGCTCTGTATGATCCGTATAGCTAAGTACAATGCAGGGTGCATAAACCAGACTATGCATATGATCATAGTATCACACATGCCAACCACTAGAGAGGAAAAAGTGTAATCCAAGTGGACAAATGGAGTAATCTGAGCAGAAAAAGATTAATCCACATATAACATAATAAAATTCAATGCACATATGTCCAAAACACGTATATTTTCCGCAATTTTGGCGTCAGGAAGCATTCATTTGAACAAAGGACCAAAGTTGTATTCTAATAATAGTGGTAGTCAGTGTTCTATTAATGCTCGGTAAATAACGCCCCTGCATTTATAAAATTTGTTTCCACAATTTAGTTCTGCTGTATAAAAAGAAGTTACCTTAGTATTGGAGCTAATTCAAGACATCTTTGTTTTACACTATGACCAATATTAAAATCATTTCCACACAGCCTGCAATTGGTGTGAAGCTACTCTAGAATGGCACTGTATTGTGTTTTTCATGTATTCATCTCTAAGTCATTTTCTTCGGGTTTTTACCCTAATCCATCTGTGAAATCATTTGAGAAACATTTGTGCTATAACATATGCATCGACTAGAATATGACAACTTTTTCCGCCAATTCCTACAGAATGGTTCTGTACCTCATTATTTTGAACAAAGAGTGTGTGAGCAAAGATAATAAATATTAAAAAACCAGTCTATTCCATTTTAAGCAAGACAGCTACTAGAAATAGAAATAGAGGTCTTCTTGGAAATAGGGCAACTGCTAAAAATAGAACATAACACTATAGATGGTCATGGCTAGTCTATAGATGAGTGTACTTTTATGTCATAGTTATACAGAAGCTATCTTTTCTAGAATATGTTCTGTGCGATTAGTGGGATGCTAATAATGAGGAAATAAGTTATTAATTTTTTGGGGACGGGGTTATAATGAAAATGCATAATCCAAATACATTTATTTGTAAGGCGTAATTTAGTGAAAAAAAGCATAAATGATTATGCCAAAAGTGTAATGGTTGGCATGTATGTAGTATACATGATGCCATCCCTAATCTAATGCATTGAATATTAAATAAATCCTAACTGCATTTTGAAAATCTTTACATCAGAAAAAAATGCATGGCAAAAAATTGTGCATCAATTTTTCTCCAGTGTGCATCCCTGATGCACAATTATGCATAAAGGGAAACACTGCTTAATGTATACCATATTATTTCTGAACATACTGCATATGTACCATAGTATACCACAATATAATATGGACCAACAATTTAATGCTCTAGGGAAAGGGCATGGAACATTCTTTTAACAATATTTCTTGCTGAGAATAGCTAGGAAGATATGACCTTATTTATAGTGTCTTCCTTTATGCACATTTGTGCGTCAGGGATGCACACTGGAGAAAATTGATGCATTTCCACTTAATCATTAGTATTAATTATCCCCATTTTCTAAATGAATTTAACAGGAAAAACTATTTCACTGCAATCCTTTCTGCTTTCCATTCAAAGGGCAAATATGTGTATTAGCATGTGGTATAATAAAAAATTATTTGTACAGTATGAATGCTGTATAAATGATATGCTACTCTAATAAATTTTCATGAAATGTAAACTTGGCTAACCTTGTTTCCTTTGTATGTAATTGCTATGGACAATTATCGGTTTCTTGTCAACATCATCATAAACCGATGATGCAGAAAAAGGAAAAGGAAATGGATGCTGTTATCAGGTTTATCACTGGACTTGACATTTCCTTTGTTCATAAAAGATTATGTGCATGAAAAGCTGAAGAGAGAATAGTTTAATGTTGTTTTACACATTATCAACAAATTGATACAGCTTATCATGGCTCCATTGTGGAAATTTTATTTAATATGGGTTGGGATATTGGCTTTGAAGTGCTTTAATTGCATGTCTTGGTATAAAAACCTATCATGATCAATGATTACTGCAATAAATTTCACTGTTAATAATTTATATATATATACACACACACACTGGTAACATGGGGGGCCCTGAGTGGTCTAAAGCACTGTTACAGATCACTGCCATCTCACCTCTGTGTGTGTTCTAGTCTAAGATTAGGCAAATGTAGAGATGTGAGAAAGCTTGCCCATAGCTTCACCTGGGTCGGTAGTTCTTTCCGGAGATTTTCCGGTTTCTTACTCCACCATTAATACTAGCCGAAATGTGCTGAAAAATGGCGTTAAGCCCCACAACAACAATTGGTAACAATCGTATTCAATCGAATGTAGAATAAGCCTATGGTCTTTCTGCAAACCAGACTTGGGACCCCCATCCAGGTGATCATACCCTATGACATCACAACAAAGTTCCCTATTGGCTTATATTTATTGTTTGCTCTATAATAGTGCTATGAAAAGATTATAAAGAGATTGTTAAAAGCAATACTTTAAACTAAAAGAAAAATGAAGTAATAAAATTATCCTTTGAATGGACAATGCATTTGTGTGTTAATCGTGTGCTGGTTTATATTTTAGAGAGAAGGAGAGTATGTCATGCAAGTTACAATATCCTATTTCAGCTGAAAATGTATGGATCAGATGAATATTTGTTAGTACATTTTTGACCCGCACATTTATTTTTTGACCCCCAGTTCTGACACCAAGGGTTTTTGGACTCAGTTTTACACCTCTGGGGGATACACTGTTATAACAAAATAGCACCATATCATATTCACTTTTATTATTTGAAAAAATTATCTTTAGATAACATCAATAAAATTTCTTAGCTCAAAAGAAATTCAAAGATCACCCTCACAAATTAAATGGTGAGTACCTTATATGATATGAATTTGCAATGTGATATTGAGTGTTCTACATACTGCAATGTAAAAACTTTACAGAGTGGGATGATTCAGCTAACAATATAGCTAACACCCCATGAAAGACATTGTACTAAAAAGAGAGCTTGTTGATAACAATGGGAAGTGTTGACAATGAAGCCTACAGTTCACTAGCTGTACTAATGATAAAATAGGCAGGGAAACTGTGTGATGCCAACAATAAGGTAAACTATTTTTCACATGGTGAGTAAGCATAAAACATACATAACAAATGAAGAAATATTTAGTGGATTATTTTATTAACCACTGCAGATATGTCACTTTTGCCTGAAATGCAAGTTGGAAACATATTTTGAGGGCTACTTCTGAATACATCCAAATAAAATCAGCTTTTATGTAGCCTGCATCCTGGTTGTGTTAGAAATGTTGTTTTTCATTGGCTATTTCACTCATGCATATATAGAAGGATATGATTGGGAGCTTTTTATTTTTGCTTATTGGAACAATCATTTTCATGTACTGGCCAATTTTTACACCAAAATCCTCATCTTATCCCACCTTTAGCAAATGTTCTCCTATCTGTGTGCAGTTCAGACCAGTCTGCCATAGATCTGAGGACAAAAGGTCTAAAATCCGGACATAGAAGCAAATTTTTGGTGTAAACAAAATTGGTCTCAAAATATAACTTTTTCCCTGTATTTTGTAATGTTACTAGAAAGCCCAGACTATATGGTACAATTGTAGAATTACATCTGTCCACTTTCTGTAATACCACCCACTGTAGTGTATTTTAAATGACTTTGATGCTAAAGAGCTTGGAAGTAGGGTACTAACAACTGACTATTAAACAGGCATCTGGGGTTAATGAGGTAAAGAAAATATGTAAAATTCAAACAGAATATAATTGCTCTCCAGAAAATCTTGGGAAGATTTGAAGTCCAATGTAGAATTATGTGTATTTTAACACTTTAACATGTGCTAGTAAACAAAAAGACATTTTTGCAATCCAAATTTCTTCCAAAAGTTGTATTTGACCAAATACATCAAAACAACCCATCTGACCACTATGTGACATGGGTCCAACATGTTATTAAATAATCATAAATAAAATTTATTTGTAACCTTTAAAATTAATCTGTGACAAATACAGCTTTTTTTTGTAAAACAAAAAATGCTAAAAAATAATTTTGTCATGAAAAATGAAAATATGCTTTTAATATATACAAATTCTTAACAACATTACCCTAGATTTCCCATACATTTCTTACCTACAGAATCAACAGAGGCATAGGTACAGTAAAAAAAGTATTGTGATATGTACTGCCAGATAAAATACCATGGTAAATATTTATATCAGTTATACAATGCACATCTAATAATAATGAATGAATACCAGTGTGTGAATTATCAATTAAACAAAAAATGAAGAGTTGTGTATCTCAAGGTTCACTGCCAAGACCTTTTGTTTTAATTATAAAATTCACCTGCATTTTTAGTTCCCTTATAAGATATCTACTAATGACATTCACTATGATTAGTAGGTTTCACATTTAACAGGCTTTTGATAGTTTTCTGACGCATATATCCCTTGAATTATGATACATCTGGACTGTTGGTAGATCTCTATGTTCAATGATTTGAAACTTATTTGGAACATTTGATTCTTTTGGACTCGAACAGAACATTTTTAGGATTTTTTTGGATTCAATTCACGATTTTGTAAATTCCTCCAACATTTGTATTTTATACCTTTGATAATTAATTTTAAAGCTTCTTTCTGTTACTAAGTTAAAGATCATAGAGTCACAATAAGTGCAAGTAATATTCATAGTAAATGATGAAATAATAAGTAGAAGTCTCTGAAAGTGAGATGGGCCCATAATTTTGACCATAGTGACACTAAGAATCGTTTTATCAGAAATCTATAAAATTTTGGCCCAAAACAGTAAAAATAACATTGGATCAAGCTCTTCTTAATGAAATCAAATTATTTGGTTTTAGTCCATCTAGGTCACCAAAATTTGAGGAGCCTCAATGAAATTCATAATGGACATGACAGAAGCAACAATACAGGTAAACACTACATGCCCACCTCCACTGATAAGATAGTGGGGGAGGGGTGCCATAAAATCTTTCCACTTTTGGTTAACAACATGCAGTTATCTTTTAGATGTTAATACTGTGCCTGGGAGAGGTTTCCACAAAAACGTGCAATTACAGTTTTCTATGAGTCTTGCTTTTAAAGAAAGGTTTCCATATCTTGGCAAAAAACATGTAGCAAACTTTCCTTATCCAAAATATGTGCTTCAGAATAGAATGGTTCTCATATTTGGATTAAAGTGTACTGTCAAATATTCACATTGAAAACCTGTTTTATAAAAGCTTCTTTACCTGTTTTCAAAAAATACTGGAAAGAAATATCTATAAAGTAATATACAGGGCTGTCATATTTACACAAAACTGTGAAAATCCTATATAAAAAACCCCAAAAGAAATCTGTTTAAACATCATCATGGTAGACCATAATATTGGTTGCTTTCTTTTGCAAGAAAGTTGATGGAATACTCAGACTTTTTCCACTAATGTTAAAGAATCACATCTCTTGTTAAACATAAATCCTATTTCTTTACAAAGTGAATACAAGTTTATTACATTTTACTCACAAGTCTTAAAGACTCCAGCAGCAAACTCGGCTGAATATACATTATTGTGTTAGTTTTCACTTGATACCAAAGAAACTGCCAATTAAACAGCTGAACAAAGTGTCTAGTTTGGTAAAAAGATCTAAATTTATCTTTTATCAAAAACTAATTGCTACTCAAGATATAAATTGTATGAATTTCTGTAAAGATGTACATGCACATCATATATAACACATGTATACTCAATGTAGGCTAATATATGAATAGAAACAATTATGTTATATCAGTTAGTCACTAAACACCTAACACAGGGTAATCGTGAAAACATGTCAGTAATATATCATATGAAGTTTCAATGATGTAGCACTGCTCAAAGAAAAGATGGCAAATCTGACATTCACAAAAGAAAGTTTATCACAATTTATAAATATTCAAAATAAAATTAAGCAAGAAAACCATGTGTGTACTTGTTGAATAGTCCTCTTTGTAAGCAGACATTATTAAACCCAAGACTAACAGGTTTTAATGACCTGGACCTTTGGTCAAGGCATGTGATCTTTAAAGTTAATGTCATGAAACCATTTTTTAAATTTGAATATAACTGTAACATCTGACCACGAAGCCAACCACAAAATCTGGTCAAGACACATGACCTCAAACAAAGTTATTCTACCCTTCCAACACACCCCAATAAAATTTCTTCCACATCTTCAGTGCAATCCCTCCATATACTTTGATTAAGGTATGTGGTCTAAAACTAATTAAGCTGAAAATATTTATGTGCTTTCAGTCAAGCATAATCAATAGGCTTCTTATCAACTGAATAATCTACAACACTGTGTGAAGATACATGGCTGATGTCAATTTTAGTGGAAAAAAGAACCCTGACTATTGACCTCAAAATCAAGGGCTTCTTCCTTACCCCAAGTGCAAGCCATCTGCATAGTTTGGTCTGGGTCTGTAATGCTGAATATCACTATATGAAAAGCATTTTTCTTCATTCAATCAATGACCTTCATCTTGGACTTTTTGACCCCCAAATCAATAGGGTTTTTCTCAAGTCCAACTACAAGTTATCCATAAAGTTGGTAATTGTTGATCAAGAATAAATTAAGAATTATCAAAGGGAAATAAATGTGCCAACAGGTGGACAGACATCCATTCTAACAAACAATATCACAACATAATATACTGTCTTCTTTCAGGTGTAAAATGGATTTAGCCCAGTGGAGACTATTCTAAAACCTTCCATTTAAACTATCCTGCAAGGTCTCTGATTATATGCACATCATGGCTAGTTTTTCAATATGCATCTATTTTACTTCTGATATTTAAGGTTTAAAAGCTGCAACTGCTTGTTTAGTGAGGATCTTTTTTGAACCAATTGCAGTGAAGGTCTTTGGTGTTTTCCAGCACATCAAAACAATTTGTAATTTAGTGATGAGGTAATTAGAGTTATGGGCCTTGCTCAAGGACTCACTACAGTAGCCAACCTGGGTTGAACCAATCTTGGCATTCAAACCCACAACTTTTTGATTATGAGTCTGGCATGCAAACCACCACCACCACAAACTGGCTACTGGTTCCATTAGTTGCCTCTTAGAATATGCAGGTGGGTGGATTAGGCCCAATGTACATCCCTGACTCAGCAGGGGGAGTGAACAAATGTCTATACATTACATGATTCAACACCGTACCAGCACTATAACCTGATTAAGATTACTCTTTTGCACATAGGATACATTTTACTATTTATTTTCATTGAGTACTTCTGTAAAATATTTGGAAACTTATTTATCAAAATTCCCAACTTTTTAAACATCCCAGATTACATAAATCAAATGGAATATTGATGCAGTGCACAATTATATGACAGATGTCATTAACATGTGTAACCATGACAGCCCTACTATATACATACAGGCATTAGTACAGACCTTTTCTTCATCTGAGCCATCATGCTGGAAACATTTCCATACCAAAGTAGTGAACTCGTCTGTGTGAATTCTGTGATTTCAAGGAAAGATTTCCACAGATGGGTATGAGAACAAAAGGGGTAAACTGTTCAACAAATCAGGATGGTGGCCAGAAATTTGGAAGCCATAAAGTTCTACTTACTTAATATCACTATCTGAATGGAGATATTCACCTGTGTCTACTAAATCACACTGTAGAGCTAGCTGATACTGCTCATATCGGTCAAGAAGTTTACGAATCATCTCGAGGGGGTCAACTATAATGCATTCTGGATGACGATCAATATAGCTCTGCAATAAAATGATAAACAAATACTGCAAATTGTACATGATATGCATGTTCTTTTCCTTACTAATGACCCCTGAACTAAGGTTCTGACTACTGTATAAGGCATAAAACTGAGTAAAAGATTCATCAAAATATCTGTAAATGTGACAGCCTGGTTAACAAAACTGGTTACAAACTCATTGTACATAATGCCTTGCTGGAACATCAACTTTAAAGCAGGGGATATGATCGTAAGGGCAAGATGCTATCAATTCAAGATGTATAACAGGATAAAGTTTCATTAAAATATCTCCATGGGTTCAAAAATTTCTAATTGCACATGTACATGGATAGAGATAACTGATTTACAGTAATAAATAACAAAATGTGTACTATATATATTTGCTTACGAGTCCAACTGCAAACTGCATAGACCCAGATCTGCCATCATATAATGCACCAGCAGATCATGGTCTGTGTAGTTTGTTAGGAGCAATCAGTACAACAAACACCATAGCTCCTGATCTATAGACACATTATGCTATGGCAGATCAGGATCTTTGCTGTTTGCAGGTTGTCTTAACTTAAAAGCAAGTACATATAGTATATAAGATGAGAAAATATTTGCATGATTGTTTATCATCATCATTTCCACCACAACTGTTTTCTCTGCATTCATCAGCAGCATCACAATATGGATCCTGCTGCTTTTCATCCACATCTGTTCTAGTAGAATCAGATTGTTGCAGTACCATGTCAACTTTAAAAGCTCACACTTTCAACTTGGTTTATGTAACAATAAAGCCAATTAATGACAACTGTGTGGGATTTGCAACACATTTGCAAATTCATTGGTGCAGTTATTTGAGTTGTAAAACATTTACCATAATGAAATCCAATTTTACTGATCAATGAGAATGTATTTACTCAAAAAGATGATGTACTTATGATCTTGTTCTTTATATTGGTAAGGTAGTGGAACAGATCAGATAAAAGTGAATTGGATACTTAAATTTTTGCATACAATCTCTACTGCAATGCAATAGCTGGGCTGGAAAAAATATTAACCTGCTGCGCAAAATTTTTTTTGCCAAGCAGGAGTTCATAAATGAAGCAATCAAAGGACATTTAGATTCTTAAAAACTTTGTTTGGTAATGTTTTGACCCACAAATTGTGAATTAAATGATACTAACTGGCACTGGGAATAGGGCCAAATTTCTGCCCCAAAACAGACCCAGAACAATTCAAGCTCAAGTTTCATTAAAATATTTGTTGAAATCAAACTCCTGGCAATGATACAAGTTACAGAATTACATTTTCCCTTGCTCTATCTTGACCTGGAGGCTGGGAGCATTGCTATGGTACATGACTTGTCTAGTCATTATACATACTAGGGCATAACCGACTTTTGATCCAGAAATTAATCGGAGTCGGACAAGGCAGGAACGACAGATTCAGATAATGAAAATAATAAAGTTGAATTTCTATAGCTGCTTAACACTGCGTGCAATGCGATAGCGCATTAATGAAGTTAAATAAGAAGTCAGAAAAGTCCAATATGGTCAACATAATACTCAAGTTAGACTGAAAGATTTAAATTTATTAAAATATTATAATGCACATGGGCATGACACATGCAGTTTAATAGATAATAAAAAAATTTAATAATCAAAATTTATAACTTCCAAGATCTTTGCAAGAAATTATAACTTCCATGTTCTTTGCTGACATGCTTGATCGTTTGTCGCTGCAAATAGCACCTGCAGTGCTAAAACTTCTTTCACTATCAATGCTAGAGGGTGTTATTAAACAAAAATGTGTAGCGACAGCTGCCAGAAGCTGGAACATTTTTTCTTGGGATTTCCAGTATATAACTGGGTTCGTTGGTGGTGAAGTCCTCGGTTGATTTTTCTCAGCTAGATACAAATCCAATTCATGCTGGCACGTGAATTTAGATGACACGACTGCAGTGGCAAGATCTTATTTGGATATGCTAGAGGCAAATAACTCCTGGTAGTTGGCATTTCCAATTAATCAAATTATATCCGAAATTGGAAAAATTTCATACCTAAAATCCGAAATCGGAAATCAGTAGAAAAATGCTAATCGGTTATGCCCTAATACATACTTGGGACACG
This sequence comes from Potamilus streckersoni, assembly GCA_016746295.1. Lineage (NCBI taxonomy): Eukaryota > Metazoa > Mollusca > Bivalvia > Unionida > Unionidae > Potamilus > Potamilus streckersoni. Next base: position 76,270 of record JAEAOA010000520.1, on the reverse strand, counting down.
TTTCATTAATAGATCTTCAGCAATTTAAAAGTTACAATACGGACAAGGAGACAAATTTTAACACTAAAGTTTCAGTCGAATACAGTAACCATTGTAGAAGATATGTGACTTTTAAGTAACTTTACAATGAAAGTTTATTATTACCAATGCCAACATTAATGTTTCTGTTGCCACCAGAAAAGTGATGCACATTCTGCACTATGATGTAAAGTAGACATTTTATGTACCTCTTAGGGGGTGACGGGATGTGTATTTTGCCACAGGATACCGAATAGTTGGGGCAATATTTGCAGGATCCTGATGTCACTGCTTACGCGCAACCATCAATGCTTGCAAGCCTGTAAGTCCACTGGGGCTCGTATCGTTGCTTACAATTTACCATCGTACATGTACTATATAATAAATACAAGGGAGGACATTTCTGTCCTTTCTGGCACGACCTAATTAAGAATAAACGCTAATATTTCAAGCAACATTTCGTGTAGCGTAATAAATTTGGTACCAATGTTTGGTATTGATTAAAAAATAATGCCCCAGATTCACTAAGCAGAAATCCGGATCCAGATTTTTTCAACTATAGAAAACCGGCAAATCTGGATGTTGCCGGATACTTTACTATCCGGCCAGGGCTAATGTCTGTAGCAGTTTCCGGTCACCCCCTAGTATGTTCCTTGGGCATGACCCAATTGCTTTACTCAAACTCCCATCTGATACTTATCTTAAGTCTTTAATCACACATGTACCATTTCACAGTCATAATTTTGCCCTCATAATTTTGTAGTTATTTCAAATTTATGTAAAACAACCTCTATCCTCCAGCACCATCCAAGGAGCTGCATCATAATGTCAAAAATGGTACACACACATGACCACTGCAAATTGTCATGTTCTGCAAGCGTAAGCTAATGGATGTATAAATGTGGGGCTAGTTTAACATGTTTCATATGTGAACAATTGCTGCCAGCAGTGTCAATCGATTATGTAAGTCGGCAGAAAACCCAGTTTTCTGGGTTCAACCTGGTACCTTGCACCCATGTGTTATGCATTGGTGGGATATCAAAGAAGAACCATAGAATTAACAGGGTAGACAGACAGAACCTTGACAGCTCAGTTTATTGAGGCAAGCCAACTGCATCCAATCGGAATTCAGCTAGTGGGTGGTCTTGTTTCTTAGATTAGGAGAACATTAGTTAGTATACTCGAGACTCAGAGGGCATTATTGTAATTGAAATTGTTGGGAATAGAAGGACAAAGGATTAGGAATAAAGAACGGAAGCTTCATAGGTAGATATTTGCTTGATTCTTGCAAACATTACATCATGGTAACTGCAAGTACTGATATTATTTTTTGCCCGATTACTGGGATTGTCTAGTACGTAGAATTACTTTGTAGTTTTGAGACATAAATTTGAGTTGTGTAGGATTATGTAGATTGTTATTCTAGAAACATTATAAGTCATTACAGGTTACTTTGTGGCAACCAGCACTTAATGCGTATGTAGAGTTTGCACATATTTGTACTGGAGTCAGGAAATGATTGATGTATGCAAGATTAGAAAATATGTTTGAATATGTCAGAGCATAGATATTTGCATATTTGTGCATTTTGTAAGAGTATGTCCTGATGTGAATTAATTATTGCTGCATGTATATGAGTAATTGATATTGTGCTTTTATGATGTTATTATGTTGTACTATTATATTATGTTTTACCATACAAGAATATATGTGTATCTCTGTGTGAATGGATGTGTGACCGATGAAATTTGATAGCCTTATCTGATGATAAGCTATATGGGTAGTGTGAGGCGAGCAATTAGGAAAAATAGTGTACCATCCTTGTGTTTTACAGGAAGCTTTTCATGGGAAAACTTCTGGTTAGATTTAGAATCCAGAATCTCTAAGAGAGACAGAGAGAGACTGAAGCAAGTCTGTCAGTACTGTCGAGTTGACAAATCAGAGTCAATGGATAGACGAGTGAAGTAGCTGGGAGGAGCAAAAGTTTTGGAGTACGAGAAGGAACCATGAGACAATTAGACAGTAGCAAAGGATCAGGAGATAAGAAAAAACCAAGGACATGGCGAAACTCTCACACTATAACTCATATGATGAGATAGGCTCAAAGAGTCAAGTTCGAGTGATTGAATATTTGATTGTCAATTAAATTGTTATTTAATTTCATCCATTGTACTTTAATTATTTAACTTGTCGGAATTGCTGATTGATGCTCAGAGCTATACACCAACATTCACTACCTAACTTCTGAAAAACCGCAATCGAGTCTGGGTGGGTACCTCATCTAAAAAAATATTGGAAACACCCCACACCAATTTCTACAACCAAAACCATACAAGGATATAATGAACCTGCCACAAAAATCATATCCCGAACCTTTAATCATTCATCAACAGAACAAATTTTACATAAACTCAAGATGCTAATGGCATTATAGGGAGATTGGAGATTATTCCAGAATGTTTTCCTCAAGAGGCTGATTTTGAAATTGGTGCTCTGGTTGTGCTCCCCCCCCTTTTAAAAAAATTGATAACATTTTGTTATCTATTACCAAAAAAAGTTTGCCATTTTACGTAGAAAAGGAGGAATCAACTGAAATTAATTCCAAACCCCAATGAGAAAGTTATCCATTTAAATCATTTTCTGCAATATGGTGAACTAATATATTTAATCTGCACTATGTAATTGACCTTTGCCATAATTGAGGATACGAGTTGGGAATATCTAATGTCTTTCTTTTTATAAACAACATATGACAGATAATTTTTGTTTATGATTTCATATCACAAGATCATTACTTTTTGGAGGGTGTATGTGAGAAAGCTTGCCAGTAGCTTCTCATGGGTTGATGATTCATTCCAGTGTTTACCCAGTTCTTCTTCCACCATTTATACTGGCAACCATGTACTGAAAAATGGTATTAAACCATATAACAACAACTTGGAGGTAAACATGTTTATGGATGTTAATTTCAAGGTTCAGTAATTTTCAAAAATTAAGAATGCTATACAAGCAAGTTGTTACGAATCTGATGGGAAAATGACCCTCATTCAGATTTTGTTATTTTGTTATTGTGCCTTAGCTTTTATAAAAATGTTATTTATTTCAGAATTATTCATTCAATATGTTAACATCAGTCAATAAGTTGTGTTTCAGTTAATATTTGAGAGGATTTATTTATTTAAATTATTCACTGTAATTACAAAGTGATCAATATTTTTGGCCTAATTCACTATTTTGGAATTATTGTGAATTAATTTATGTGCATCTGGGATTACATCACTCTTATACATCATAACTCTTAGGATATAAACAAATTCCAGGATAATGGTACATCAGCACTTTCAATGTTATAATTTATATGAACACAATTGGAATTCATTTGGAATACCCCATACTTTTGGATTTGTGATAAAATAATTTGGACCAATGAAAATTTTATTCACAATACTGTAAACTCTTTTCAAAAGCTCACTCTGTATTATAGATAAAAGTAAATTATGTTGAATTTTACAAACATTGATGGGATTTTGCTCTTTTCAGCTACTTAGTATAAGACCACAGAGAAAAACTAAAGGTGTAAATGGATAGCCAGATACCTGCCTGTTCCTAATTACCCAAGTAAAAAAATTAGCTAAAAGGTACCTGTTTAGTTCATGTACAAATAAAAAATATTTCCAAACTAAGTGACATCTGGAACAAATGAGATACAAAATAACAAGAACAATTCAAGGCTTGTATCATATGATACTGATCCATCATATATCTCCATTTACTGATCATCTTTATATTATTGATGTGTGCATCCAATGAACAGGTATCCAGTTAAATGATCATTAGGATCATCAGGTACCCAGTCGACTTTCTAAAATTTTGACATCTCAGGTTAACAGATGACAAATTTAATGACACTACAATATACATTTCAATACTTGTATATTTTCCATGTATTTCTTTTCCTCATTATGACCCTGCTCTGCCTTGACCAGGATGTCAGTGAACTTGTGAAGGATGAGATCGAATGGTCCTTGGTCCTCCAATGGGATGTCTAGATCAAGCTGAAAGAAAACAATGTTTTCTGTGATTGTTCAAGAATTAAGTATAAAACAAAAACAATTTTAATAGTACCCTTAACAGTACATACAATACCAAAATGGTATATTAACTGCCTGCATTTAATAGTCTTCTATGTAGAGGCAAAACTAGGGCAGCACTAACACTTGAAATTTCATGATTTTGACTTTCATACGCAAGAACTAAACATGCAAGCTATCTACAAAGTTTGGCAAGAAAACTGCTCTGGAACAAATGTTACTGTGCAAAAGCCATTTTTCATTCAGCCAAAATTAGGCCCTAATGTTTTACCTTCAGACCCCCAAATCAACAGATCTCCTTTTCCTAAGTGCAAATATTGTTCAATGTATCTCAATATTCACTCCAGACATTGAAAAACTGAGGCCCAATGGCTACTTAGCAGTACCAGATCAAAAAAAATGGGGACATTTAGAATAAAAACAGAGCCTGCATATATTCTTTCCCATTTCTTGTTTATTCAAGAAACTCAACAAATCCCATTAACAGGTAATGTCATTGTGGATTTATTAACATTCTGCAATAAAGAAATATTCACTTTACCACAAATGTACTTTTAAATCAGTCATTGTTGAATCATACAAAAAGATAATATTAATTGCAGAAATAATTAAATCTATGACCAAGCTGTAGCATTTCATGGGCAATGCAATACCAATCTAAGTTACCATTCCTTTACAAACAATGTGGTCAACATTTTTCCTCCCTAAACAATACTGGGTACTTTGCAAATAAATTATGCAGTACTGTTTCATCTTCAATCCATGACTATGTGCTCTCAGTTGGTACAGAAGTTAATCAAAATTTGTAAGACATTTGTCATCCACTGAAATGGATAGCCTTATGATGTTTTTGGCAATGACTACACTCTATTCTGCCTAAAGTTTATTATAACAATCTTGATTCATCTTTTTTATCTGACCGTTGACTATAGGGAACATTAGAGATTCCCTGCATTGACTCACAACTTGTGTTGGCAGAACCACCATGGCGACAAAGGAAGATGATCTCTATATCAACTTAACCCACTGAACAGACAGAGCTAACAGCATACAGATGTTGGGTATTTAATTTAGGTCATTAAGACTGTCATTTCACTTTCATGATATATATATATATATATATATATATATATATATATATATATATATATATATATATATATATATATACATACATACATACACACACATACAGTGGGGACCTGGTCTATGAAACATGGAAGGAACTTTTGTGCTCACAGATGAAAACTAGGGATACTAACATATGGGCAGAGCATAGAATATTTGTATGTGGTCTTGAAGTAAAATTATTATGCAAAAGTCATGTATCTTCCCTGTCAGCAGCCTTGATGAAAATGTATTCAATAGGGTTCTTTCTTGGTCAATGTGCAAGACATCCACAAACTCTGATGAAGGTATATAGTCCAGAATAGATTTGTGTGCAGAAACTATTTTTTTTTCTTGCAATTAGTGACCTTTGACCTTTTAACCAAATATCAATAGGTCTTCTTTCTTATTCAAAGTACATGTCATTCCCAAAGTTTGGTCCAGATCTGTAATGTTGAACCAATGTTATGGTGCAGAAACTACTGACACTGACCTTAACCTTTTGACACAATCGGGTTCAGAGATCAAGCTTCCAGGCAAATTGGATGACTTAGTAGCCAAAAATATGTAAACTTCACCTTCTTCTGTCAGAAAATTTAAAACAACTTTGCTGTGATTTGTTTTATCTATTAGGTACATTGACTATATGGAACACTGGAGATTCCCTGTATGATGCCACAACTTTGTGTTGACAAAATCACCATGGCAACAAAGGAAGATGATCTCTACATCAACTTAACCCACTAGCCAATACAGATGTTAGGTATATAATTTAAGACATTAAGACTCTCACTTTCCATATATATCAGAGGTTTAGCTAAAAAAAAATTAAAATTAGGAGTTCATGACTCCTAATTTGGTAAAAATAGGAGTCCCATCAGCAAAAGTTGCAGTCCCACCATCAAAAGTTGCAGTTCCCACTAAGCCAGAAATTATGTACTTTCTTACACTTGGCTATGGTCCACACTATCAGTTATAGCAATTTTAGGAGTTCTGAATCTCACTGAAATCATTTTCCCATTAAACTACAAAACACTTGTCTAAATTTGCAAACAACATTTTGTTCAAGTCTCTTGATTTTGAGATCAAAGGCAATATATATACAGCAATAACCTGAAATGAAATCAATAACAGTATTTGGGTGGTATTTGGGTATTTGCCCTGGACTTTGCCAAGGTCATAAATTGCAACAAAATATACCATCTGGACATATTTTTGGCTACAACATTTTTGGCTTATAAAAATCGTATATAGTCTTGAATTTGGATAGTCCGAGTTTCCTCTGACCCTTGACACTCCATTTTTGATATCTGGTTTTATATGTTGGGGTGTAGGGTCAGAGTCTATTCCCTATCAAAAACTTGGAATTTGCTGACACCATTTGGTGTCGGCATAGGGTACTCGCCAACTATAAGGCCTAGAAAACTTAAATGACATTGCATTGACCCATAATTACATTAAATCGATAGGGAAATCATTTATCTTCACAGAAATTACAAGCATAACACCGATTTTGTCTTTAATCTGTTGTCAGAGAGACGTAACTAAATCGTTGATGAATTTTGACCTCGTTCGTTCGAACCATTTTCATTGCTAGTCACATGACTAACTAAATCTCCCAGCGGATATGCATAACGTCATAGGTCAAATAGTCACATGATAACAACAAAGTGCATTGACATGTAGTTTCTGCGTGATCAGTCAGCCTCTTTCTAGGAAGATGCGACAGCTACATGTTTCGGGCTGCTGTTATCCCAATTAATATGTTGAATAATACGTGCTTTTTCTTGTAATTGTATACATTGCGTGACTTTTATTCAATATTTTCGAGTTTATGTCTTCTTTCTGCAATACTGGAATGGAAGGTTTTGTGCATAAACCTATATTGCAACATGGCAGGTAAAGACGAATACATGGAAGCTCTTGCCAATGAGATACTTAAAGAAAAGGGATACTATCTATTTTAATATTAAAGAACTACAGTATGATGTAATAAAATCAGTTATCAATGAAGGTGACACATTTGCCGTCTTCCACAAGGGGTATGGGAAAACGCGTTTTTTTTTTGTTGTTATCAATTGACTATTTGACCTAGGACGTTTATGCATATATCAAAAATGGGGTCTCAAGGGTAGGACGAAACTCGGACTAGAATTTGGAGTGGAGAAATTCAAAGGCACAATGACAGGAAGCTGCAAACTTGGATATAAAAATGCACTGGAATCAATATATAAACAAATCATTAGGTCATATTGACAAACCACCCTAACAGTTAATTGTTAGGTCATAATCTGCTTATGCTGATATCTGGCCTTGATGATACTGTAAGCTGTATAATCAAACTAGCTATGCAAATGACTAGCTACAATCAACCACCTCTGAGGGTGGAAACCACCTCTGAGGGTGAAAATGTGAACTGACTAAAGTTGACCACATGACAGCAAAAAACAATAATTAAAAAAACAAAAAAAAATAGTTTTGCTGTGACTTCAATGAAAAATGATTGCCTCTGAAGCACCATACATACTAAGGAATTGTTTTTAAAAAAATTATGACTGATGTTGCAGCAGCAATAACAAGTGGGTATGTTTTGTCCTTCAAAAGGAGCCTATAATGGTGCCTTCAATAAAACATGCATCTTCATCAAAGCAAGCCAGTGACCTTTGATCAAAGAAGTCAGCAACCAATTCAAATAAAAGCATTGCTTCAGTTTTCATAGTGATTAGAACATATTTTGCCACTAAAGTTTCCTCCTTGCAACAACAACATGTATAGGGAGGACTCCTGTGTGGGTGATCACTCACCAATGTTAAAAATGCAGGCTATTCAGGTGGGGATTTTGAGGATAATTAGGAGGATTTTTACATCTTTTTGCCATTTTTTTTATCAAAACTTTTTACAAGTTTTATTTACAACACATACACAGAAATAAAATAAACACACTCAAAACACAAAAACAACACAAATATGACACAAAAATAAACATAAGGACACCACAGACTCCTTTTCTCACTCTATTTGTGTAGAAGTAGCCATATGTCAGCTTGCGAAATTTTGCACCCAATCAAATGGCATACCAGTTTATAACTCAAGTCACAGTTCAAAACCAGAGTCTTAATTTTGGCCTGCATGGCATTTGTAACCTGGATTGTCAGTAAGCCGGGCAATGAACAATGCAAAACTAGTATCTAAGTGAGTGCTTTCGACTCTTAATGAGTCTTTTTCAAAGGCAAATACAAAATATGGACATGACAAACAAATAACACAAAAACCATTGCATTTGTAAAACTTTACATGGCTGTTTGTATAGGAAATAAACCTTAAAATTTATTGTTTCAAATAGCTTATATCAACTTGTTGTGGATGACATAGATTCATCAATACACAATAACTATTAATGCACACATTGCACAGCCAGAGACCTCTGAATTCTGCCACATGCTCTACATCAGTTCAAAAACAACTGTTGTTATGGTTTACTAAAAATTGAAATTTAAAGTCATATTGTGAATGAATGCACATGGACTTTGTCTCTATGTTAATCCAACTATGCCTTTCTGATGATGGACTGGATTACTGGATCAAATCAGTGCAGTAAGGAGAATGAATTTTAGCTGGAAATGTAGGCTGCTTGAAATGGTGTTTTGGTGTGTATTAGGTTTTGTAAGTGTTGGTAAGATCTGAAGCACTAAGAAAGTAATTCTGAGGAAATTTAAGATGTATAAATGTAAATATGATTATTACCATTCTTAATACCAGCTAAAGAAAACATGTCTATGCATTAAACTCTATAACAACAACCACAAAATTAGTTGAGGTTGACAAAAATATTTTGGACAGACTGTTTGATGAGTTATCAGTTGAAGTACTTGGCCTCTGAAATCTTGTATTGAAAGTTTAAAATTCCATTTCAGCTTCAGGATTTCAAAAATATTGTCCATAGAATTACATAGGTTTATTTTTTAAGGAGCAAGATTATGTGGAGGGGCTTTCAATTTGAGGAATCAAATTTGGTTGTAAATCAGAGGATCAAACTGACAAACATTTGCAACTTAAAGGCAGATATTTTCACTGAGCAGCAGCTGTTTTGATTGTGGCACAAAACGAAAACAGCTGTATCAGCATGGACTAGATTCTTCACTCAACTAGTGTGGGCATGAGAGAAAGCTTACCATTAGCTTCTAGTGGGTTTGTGGATCTTATAGTCTTTTCAGGCTCTTTTACCAGTTATACAGGCTGATTGGCTGTCCCATGAACTTTCATCAGATCACCTCTGCATTACATGCTATCTTGACATATCAGTCCCTAACCCTCCAACTTTATTTACTACTAAGAGAAACCTCCGTATGATAAACAGAACCAAACTTATGCATGACATCCAAGCAAACCTAACAACTAGCTTACCAACTACAACAGAACAACTTGATACCTTCCTGCATTCATCACTTGATAAACACGACTCAGAAACCAAGTGCTGAGTATCAATTCAAAAGTGTTCTCCATGGTATAGAAGTGTTTGGGACCAGGTTCGCACTGTTAAAAGAGACGGCTGTAAAGCTGAGAGGCTTTGGCTTACCACCAGATTTATGATGCTAAGAAAATGTCACAGAGTCCATGCAACTGAAATTGGCCCACTACAGTAATAAGATCACGGAAAGTTCCAGCTACAAAGAGCAATTTGAGCTATTACTAACAAGCAACTGTTAGTGAACAAATTGTACACAACTTGCAGGTACCTTCTCTCTAGTCGACCTTCTGAACCTGTTTGCAAATTTCTTCTGTGACAAAGTACAAACCATCAGACAACACAATTTCAGTTGACTCATCATCACCATACAGTTGTGATACAGAATTTCAGCAGCAGTCATTAGCAGCATTTGAACCTGTCTCTATGGATTTAATATGTACAATTGTGATGAAGAAAACAGCAAAGTCGTGAACTAGATCCGATTCTGACATCACTGCTGCTATAGTGCTTGGCTCCAATATTGCCTTCACTAACTGATGCTATAAATACATCTCTCATCTGGGAAATTCCCATCATTTTAAAAGCTGCCATTGTAAAGCCTCTACTGATGAAACTAACACTCTACCATAATGATCTAAAAAGTTTTACAAAAAGTTGTTCTATCCTAACTTGTATCTCATCTGGATTCAAACTGTCTTTTTAGCAATGTACAGTCTGCATATTGCCCTCAACCCAACAGTACTGAAACGGCTCTTCTGAAAGTAGTCAATGACCTTCCCTCTGCTTTGGATTGCGGAAAGATTACAGTTCTCACTCTCTTAGCCTTGTCTGCAGCATTTAATACTATAGGCCATAATATATTACTTCACCATCTCCTGCAAGTATTTGACATTCATGATATGACTTTGCTATGGTTCAAGTCGTACTTGATCAACAGGACATAAATTGTGTCCGCAAATGGAAAACACTCTGGCCCAGTTGATCTAACCTGTGGTGTTCCACAGGGGTCTGTTCTTGGACCTGTTCTCTTCATTCTATACACTCAGCCACTCTCAAGTGTCACAGATCATCATCTAGTCTCACCAACTGTATGCTGATGACACCCAAATATACAAATCTAGCCATCTTGCTGAAGTTAAAAGTACCATCTAAGGATTAGAGAGGGTGCATTTCCAATGTGAAGTCATAGATGGCTTGTAACAAGCTGCAGATGAATGATGATAAAACTGAAGCCATCCTGATTACAACACAAAGACAAAGCTACACCAACATTAAATTCAAGCAGTCAGTACAAAACCTTGGTGTTACTCTTGACAGTACTCTCTCATTGTATTAATATGTCATGAACATATGCAAGGCTAAATATCTTGAGCCAAGATGCATAGGCTCCATTTGCACATATCTTTCAATTGATGCCACTGGAACAAATGTATTCTTTAGTTCTTTCAAGACTGGACTGTAACTCAATTCTGTCTGGTTCATCTCAATATCTACTTCAGAAACTTCAAAAAGTTCAAAACAATGCTGCTTGGATCATCCTTAGAGTACCACGATCAGAGCACAACTCTATGCTACTCGGTACCCTACACTGACTATCCATACAATCCAGAATTAAACACAAAGTTTGTTCTCTGTGCGACATTTCACTGACGGGCTCCAGTCCAACATACGTATATGACCTCAGTGCAAGATGCACATGCTCCTCGTCCAACACTCTCATTATTTCCATTATGATGTTGAAATCATATGGACAACATTCTTTTGCATATCAGGGCCCAGCAACATGGAACAAAATGCCCACTTCACTTAAACACAAAGATGCAGTGATCGCATTCAAGGGTGCTCTTAAAACTTATCTATTTCCACTGCAAGAACAGACATAAAGACCTAATTATGTATCCTTATAACATATCCTTACCATAAATATTTACAGCATATTTTTCTGTTTCTAATTTTGTGGTGTTTGATTTTTTTTTGTAATCATATCATTATGTTTTCTATTCGTTTTTAAGCGTTGTCAAATGCTGTAAAGGGCTTAGAGCTTCTAAAGATAAGGTGCTATATAAAGTCCTCATTATTTTTATTATTATTATACTTCAGATCTAACTTGTAACCACACCCTCTATCTCATTCCAATTGCATGTTGCTGTGAACTGATCTAATCAAACATGGGGACAGACAATATGCCCTATTCACCATATGAAGTTCCTTCTGATCTTGGGACTAATCTTTAGCACCCAGGTCTGATAAGGACAAGCATTTGTTTAGATGTCTAGAGCTATCACCTTTGCCGATTCAAGATTCTGGTCTCTGGCAGGTCATGTAACTTTGTGAACAGTTTAGCACTCACCTGCAACAAGCTTTAGACTTCAAACATAAAGCTGTAGTAATATTATAGCATATGCATGAATATAGCTGGGGCTTAACAAACATGACACAATGAAAACATTAAATTTTTGGTATTGTAATTTAAAATAACATTCTATAGTTTGTGTGTTTTAATTTTACATAACATTTTTCTGTAGTTTTGGTATTTAATTTAACAGTATTCTATTTTTTAACTGAGGTGTACTTTTTCCTGCAAATTATGGCATAGGTACATGACACCAGCATGGTCAATTGTCCACCGACACTAATAAAATTTAAGTTTTCTATTAATTGTTTGTGGGTTAAGCACTATTAATCATCTAGGCTATAACTGATATACTTCTTGCATTCTCACACTTTCACTGTTTGTATTTCTCCCAACAGTGAGTGCCTCATTTTGGAATTTCAAAATTTTGCTATTTAACTTGAGAGCTTTACTTTTGGGTATTGTGAAACTGGTCCATTAATCACAACAGTCTTCAATGAAATGCATTAACATACAATTAAAGTTGCAACATTTTTGCCCTATTTCATCAAAATATTTAAATAGATACACATGCAAATGGTTATACTATCAGCTGTGCATTGGAACTATATTTGTCTGCAATGTCTGTTGCCAAATGAAGTAACAAAATGTTGCTATGCATCATTAGAAAAACAGTCCCAAGAAATATATCCTTAATGGAGAGAGAGAGATAGAGAGAGAGAGAGAGAGAGAGAGAGAGAGAGAGAGAGAGAGAGAGAGAGAGAGAGAGAGAGAGAGAGAGAGAGAGAGAAAGAGAGAGAGAATACACCAGAAAGTAGGCAGAATTAATACAAGTTGAATCTCTAAAGAGGATGAATTAAAAATTCTCTAACCTGTATGATAGTATTATTTATATTAAATATTAAATCTGCCTACTATTATCAAGCATACTCCTATAGAATCCACAGATAGAACTTTCCATTCTATCTGGTATATAGTTATAATTCTTTATAATTAATCCTATATACCTTGATTTCTTACACAGGAATCCAGAATATAGCTAGATGAGAAATAATTATGAAGTCGTCATGTGAATGTCGGCTACACACAAGTGCATGCACCACCAATAAAGTAGCATCATTTTTGGCAATGTGTGCTTAATTGTGCTGGCAAAGTAATGGTGCTATTTACCAGTGGCCCTGGGTTTGAATCTCCATTGAGTAAGAATTAAAAAAATTTCTAACCTTAAAATATATATATACACACACACACACACACACACACAGTCAAACCCACTTATCTCGACCTTGGTTATATGACAACCCACATGTCAATCGTTTTGGTCCAGTTTCGAAAAATCCTTCTTTGTTATGCTATTTTTTTGCCCACTTATCTTGACCTCTGTTAAGTCAATAACCCGGTTATATCAGGCCTAAGTCTTAGTTCAAAGTAACACATGGACCTGCTTAATTTGACAAAGTTCAACTTTTTAACATCACTCTCCTATAAATTATGTAAGAAATGATCAGTAAAAGCTATCAATTTTCGATTACAATTTTGGTTGGTTACTGAGGTAGTCACATGTTTATTTCATATTCTTTCAATTTTTGGTTCATCGATTAGTTTGTTAAGAATATGTCATGGTCACTACATAAAATATTAAAGACAAAAGTATGCACAAATTACAATGTAACTTTTTTTTTTACAAAAACACAGAATCTTAGACATCAGCTATGTGTATATTTTATCATTTCCCTTTTGTTTCTTAAGGTATATGTCAGATCTGAATTGTATTCGGAAATACATGTATACAAGGAGATACAAATAATGAGATATTATATACATGTACATGTACAAATTATTAATCAATGTACAGACAGAAAATTGCTGCTCAGATGATTATTCAAAAGTCACAAAATTGTTCCATATGCAACTATTACTTTCATGATAATTTATTTGATAACATTTTAAGACAAAATAGCTAAACATATCAGCAATATTTTCATAATATCTGGAACTTATAAACTGAATATAATGTAGTGGAAACACAAAAATATACTGTAAAATTATCTACATGTAAATGTTTATTGAATTCTACTGAAAACCTCAAACAGTTCTGCCAACTTACGTTTCTTCAAAACATTATCAAACAGTTAGAAAATGTTTTATCCAGTGGAATCTGCTCTTAATTCTGGTTATGAAAGAAGAGCAATCTGACTTATCCCATTTTTGTTCCCAAAGTCTTCTACACCAACTGCATACAACTTTTTGTCATCCTAATCACTGATCCAGCCTGTTGGAACAATAAAGGGCCCAATTTTCATGGCTTCTGCAATTTTAAGTGATGTACCTTCTGCAAAACTCTTAATATTTGATGATTTTGGTCTTGCACATCCATATTTTCCACAATTTTGGCATCCAGAAGCATCCGTTTTTAACAAAGGACCAAAGTTGTATTCTACCACTAGGGGTAGTCAGTGTTCTATTAAGAACTCAGGAAATAATGACCCTGCATTTATAAAATTTGTTTCCACAATTTAATTCTGCTGTAAAAAGGAAGTTACCATAGTACTGTAAAAGTAAGCAAAATGAGCTAATTCAAGGTGTCTTGGCTTTACACTATGACCAATATGAAAATCCTTTACACACAACCTAGAATGGGTGTGAAGCTATTACATAATGGAACATTGTTTTGTGTAATTCATGTATTCATCTCCGAGTCATTTTTTCTGTTTTTTTCTAATCCATCTGTGAAATCATTTGAGAAACAATTTTGCTGTAACATACACATCAACTAGAATAAATTGGACATTAATTTTACCACCAAATACCTACATAATGGATCTGTAACATATATGATTTATAAGAATATAAGAGCAAAGATTAAAAATTAGAAAACCATTCTGTACTCTCCTAAGCCAGACAGCTGCTATAAATATTGACAAGGAGTATCACTCTTTTCTACTGACATGAAGTTGTATGTGCTACAAATAGACTGTAACAGAATTTAGTACTGACAATACTCAAGACATGTTAAAATAAATATTAATTACAAAACGGTTTGCATGATGGACACTGGAATACTATCCACTGAAGGATAACTCATCTTTGACTAAGTGAGTCACCCTCTATGATAAATCCATATAATTGCAAATGATGACCTTTTAAATTTCTCTGAATGTCTGTATGAGTTGGAGTGTGCAAGTTCATAGTAACGTCTTGCACTGGGATCATGCCATTGACACAAAGCATCATGTCCTATCCAGTCACATTAACCTGACACCAGGCCAACCAGTCCTCTTTATGCTAAACACTACATGAGGCAGCTGCCAGTACCATTTTTATAAGTCTTTGGTATGACTTGATTGGGGTTCAAACCTGTAACATCATGCATCTAGGGTGGATGTTAGGCCACCTGAGCAGTCTTCTAAACTCTAGCTTAGGCAAGAGCTAATGAAAAAAGAAGAAAATCATGAACAGAAAAGGAGAAAAGAAATAAAATGATCAGGACTTGTGTCAGGAAAACAGGCTCAATGCTAAAAATAATACTGACATCAGAGTGCATTTTTCATTTATAAATATTGTTTCAAGTGTAACATAACTTTTAGCTGTCAAAGAATCAAGCCACTTGTTTCACTGCATTTTTTAGAAAAAAACTTAAATAATTTTAATACTTGCAGTCTCTCATATCAACAGATAAGTCATACAAATAAAAAAAATATATTATGCAACTGATATTTAAATTAGAATATTGTATCTGAAGAAAAAAAAAATCATTATATCATATTTATCCAATTAAAATTCCATGCCTGGTGATAAGGCAACTACTACTTTTATTAAGTTTTTGGAAATCTGTGCTAAGGATATCTCTATTAGGCTGGCCAGATTTTCTTATCTTGGGAGGAGTACTATTATGTTTATGAAATTTTGGATCACTGTACATTTTTGTATACACTATTTAATATAGAATATACTGCCATGTTTATCTGGAGATCTGTCTCATGTTTATCCAATAACAAACTGCAGAGACTAAAATCTCCCATTTTATACCTTGGTGTCAGATCAGGGTCTACTCTTGTTTACTCCAATGAAGATTTACTCTGAACTGAGGACATTATGGTGGCTTGGTGGTTAGAGTGCCAGACTTACAAATGAAAAGATGACACTTAAAATCCTAACATCTGAGCAGTCTGGAAATAACCTACTTGTGTTGCTGCACAGTAAAGCACCAAACCAAACCATCTGATATAAACTGTGTCAACAAATCAAGGTCTATTCTTCTCATTGCCCAAATAATTTGTGCAAAGTTATACTGGAGAAAATATGGTAATTTACATTCTATCTACCACCTCAAATCTGATTACATGATTTCTAACTTACCTTTAACAATTCTATTCCAGCATTCCTGAAAAAAAAGAAAAATGAAGCTTTTGAAAAATGTATCCAAAAACAAATATTTGCTGAATTATACTTTGACAATGACAAAGATTTGTTTGAAGACATTCAAAATAAATTTACTCGCTTGTGAAAATGGTTCTCAATGATTTTATTCTAAACATCAATTTTAAAAAAGTTGGCTTGCAAATGTATGTAAACTCACAGTTTTAAGGTTTATAGAACAACACAAAAAAAGAAAGTTTCAATTGATAAATGAATTGACAATGTTGGCCATGGAGACCCATGATAGTTGATAATCAAAACTGCAGCAGAACATACAGTGCACAATGGCAATATGAACTTTTTTAAACAGATACAAATATTCAGACATTCAAAGCAGTTTGTGATGTGTGGGTCAAAATAAACTCGTAAATACTGAATGAAATACTTGCAGATCCTTACTCCAAGTTTAAGTAGAGTTCGCATCATATTTAAACAAAGACATGACTGTTAAGCAACACGTGTACATTTTATACAGAATTCATAAACTTTAGAATTAGTAGCTATTAGGACAAAACAGACAGCCATTATATATTGTCATTCATGAAACAGATGAACAGAGAAGGCAGGGAGACTGATGATGCATGATCAGAGTTACTTCTATTATGTCCCAAGATTCAGTGAAAAGTAAGCACCAAAAATGTGTGATTTGGATTGTTAACATAGTTTAAACATTTTTCAGTCATATCACTATGATGTATGCATTTTGGCAGTTTATAGTTATGTCCAGCACTATGGCATGTAGAATGACATCCCACCCAGTCACATTATCCTGACACCAGACCAACCAGTCCTAACACTAACCTCTAACTAATGCTGAGTGCCAAGCGAGGCAGCTATGATTCGGCCAGGGATCAAACTCATGACCTCATGCACCAGAGACAGACACTCTAACCACAAAGCCACCAGAGTGGTTAACCACAAAATTTCACATCAATGATGATGTAATTACTAGACTTGACATTGCCTATGATGAAAAAAAAACCCAAAGAAAATGTTGTAAATGTATTTTTGTGCATGTGACCCTCTCCATTATTTTCAAAACATTCTAAAACTGTTACCTCAAATACATGTATTAAACAGCACTCCCTCAATGTTGCACTCTTCATATGAGACAGCACTCAATGTTGCACTCTGTTACAACACAGTTCCTTTTGTATGGCAGGCATCATGGTCAAGGACTGCATCATTAAGATTTTTTGTATAGTATATTTCATTATAAGGCAGAGTTTCTATAATGGAAGTTACAATAGCTCAGTTAGTAGCATGTCTGACTTTGAAATTCATGGGTATGAAGGTTCAATCCTTGACAGACCAGCCAGTCTGTTGCCTCATTTTACTCTTAGCTTCCATTTCCTCTGCATTATATAGCCAATTAGATCAAAAGTAAAATTACAACAAACAAAAGCCCAGCTAATTATAATGCAGTACATTCAATGACTCCCAAGATAGTTGTTGTGCTTAACGCCATTTGTCAGCACACGGTAGGCTATTCATGGCGGCCAGTATTAATGGTGGGGGAAGAAACCGGGAAATCACCGGAAAGAACCACCGACCCACGAGAAGCTACTGGCAAGCTTTCTCACTTATCCACATTCGCCGCCGAATCCTAGACTCGAACCCACGCAGACAGAGGTGAAGAAGAGTGTTACTGTGAGTAATTGCTTTATATCAATTTCAGATCTGCATTATACATTTTCTTGTATAATCAAAGTGCTAATACTACACTAACTGCCCATCTGACAAATTGTTATCTCATTATGCAACAGCAGATACTTGGCTCTCTAAAGACTTCCACAGTATTTTAAAAATGGAGTCCAAGACCAAATTTCACCCAAGACTGCTGGTTCACATAATAGAAACATCACTGCAGGCCCAATTCTTAACAAAAGAGAGTCAATAACTAATAATAGAGGTCTCCTATAAATGGGGACTTCCACTACTCACAGTCATGAGATCAGAGGACTTAGTTTTTTCCTTACAAGACTTGCAGTAAAAAAAAACAACATTCTAGATGCTGATCTAATGACATTAGCTGCATCAAGATGGCAATCTATATTAGGTATACTGACATCTTCACATGGTCACATAGCAAAAGGTATTGACAGTAATAAATTCTGATGACAAAGTCAAGCCCAGCAATGATTGTTTTCTATGAAATGAATGTATCATTTATTGTATCACCACATTAGATTTGAAACACATATTGTATGGTGACATCAGTGGCATTACAAATGAATTATTATCTACACTCTTTATATAGAGTCATATTCTATAAACTGCCAATGTGTACAATTGGTCTACTCTTTTGTTCACTATAATGGTAATCTGAATAACTTTTTTAAAAACAAAAATGCTGGATTCAATCTCCCAATTTAAATAAAATCTTTCAATACATTGCAGCTTGTGATAATTTTATAGGATCCTAAGACTGACAACTTCATAAAAAAAAAGGAATGTAAATCTAACTGGCATCATATCTAACACTGCAATTAATCTCCAATTTAATCACTGTATCTTTATATGGCATCCACCATATTGAATAACATATTTGCACTGTGCACATAACAATTATAGTCTGGGTGAATATAATGAGTTTAAAGCTTGTCATAATAAGCACTCACTGCTGAAGTTATAAGCATCATGTGCAAGAACATACAGGTTTCAACAATCAGCAATTAAAATGAAGAAATAGTTTGAAAATACCTAGAAATTCTTTTCAACCAATCAAGTGTCAGCCATTTCAAAAGATTTTTTTTAAGGGTGGTGGCCCATAAATTTGACCAAAAATTTTTGCTTAAATGGTGTGGTGATGAAGCTATGATATTCAGAAAGGAAAATGAGTACTGTAAGACATACATCTATATTGCTGAATTACTCATCAGCATACCAGTGAACATGTGCATAAATGTGTGTAGACTATTACTATTGTTTCACAATCACAGTGATCACAGAAGATCAGAGTCCACACTGATTGAAATTACACAGGTTAAGTAGGATAAATGTTTATCTTCTGGTACATTATGCCCCATCAGACCTGGACCAGTGCTCTTTTTCATAGGGTTGCACTGTACATAAGCAGATATGGTAGAATTTTGACTTCTTGTCTATCTTGATTTCTGGAACAGGTGTACTAATTACATAAGCACTTTATGTGTAGAAACCTTTGAAATGCTATGGCACTGATTGCTAATTATGTGCCATAGACATATTTGTAATTGGTAACCTTGCAGAAGATATTAACCAAGAACTAGCTGGTGAGGTTTCTACATTCCTACAAAACTTTATACACATTATGTCCATTTTGTTTTAAATGCAGTTGCACAAATTACATTGCTTTGCTTTCAAAATTTTCATCATTGCCATTGATCATCTTGCAGCTTCCACATGGGTTTTTAGTCTCTTGCTGGTCAATGTAAGTGTACCTAATTTTGCAGATGTCATTGTAATACACAACAGAGTGACTTGTGACACATAGCAGCATGATGTATGTAATTTTGCATGGAATAAAATCCAAGGCATGTCTGAGGATACTTGTACTAGAGAGTAACCTGCAACCAGTTACTAAGTTATGAAAATGTGCAGGACAATTAAGTTCAAATTGCTGATTTGATTTCATGTTATTTGCCATATCTACATAAATAGAACTGCTACTAACAGTTTTTAAACTTTGTGTTAATTCATTTTCCTAGTACTTTTCTAGCAGATGTGTAGAACTGTCCCAGCTTAGGCTTCTCAATGTAAAGTCACATACCAAATTTGATTTCAATATATGTACTGTTTCAGCATCTTTGAAAGTGGAATCAAACTGAGGGGAAAGATGTACTTATACAGGTCACAATTCAGTTAAATTTTGCACCCCCTCTCCCCAAGCAAATAGTGAACATGAAACTGGACCTATTTCTAATGTCAAGCCTTATAGCGAGTTTAATCTAATTTTTGTCGATGTGTATTTTTTATACTGTATGTTAAACATTGGAAACAATTTTCCCTTGTCTAAATCAGCAACCTTTAAACTTGCATAAAATTACAAATAGTACATGTGTCAATAATAAGTAGACAAAGATATATTATCAAACTATTGTTGCAATATACAGTGTACACACACATACACATTATAGTCAAATTACTTTGGCATGGATAGATCAACTTCTTTTGATGGAAACCAATCTCTTTACAAACTTGCTCTAAAACTAACATTACACAGAAAACAAAATGTCTTTGAATTAAACAATTAAACATCACAAGCAGTTCACTTCAACCACAAATTACTCTAAAATGCCTACAACTCTTGTGTCTGGCATTTTATATAAATAAAATTAGGACATAATAAAACTGGCATACTTGTATCTGATATGAACCCTGTCAATCAGGGCTGCAGTGTGGGACTAATACCAATAATGACCTATAACATAACACTAACAAAAAAAAAAAAAACCCAGTAATATAGTACAGTTATTATGCAATAGGTACTGACCTCAGTGCAAACAAGTTGATTTGAATACCAAATTTTGTTGTTGTAGAGTTTAACACCATTTTGCAGCACAAGATAGACTATACATGATGGCCAGTATAAATAGTGGAGGAAGAACCCTTGAAAACCTTGGAAAGAAACTCATCAACCCATGAGAAGCTGCTATCAAGCTTTCTCACACACCCACAGTGGCTGAATCTCAGAGTTGAGCCAATGCAGACAGAGGTGAGATGGCAGTGATCAGTAACAGTGAGCACTTTAGACCCTTTGGCCTCTTGGGACCACTAAATTTTTTAATGTGGTATATTTGAAACTAATGCAATATGTACCATGGTATACCACAATACTGACCAACAATTCAGTTCTTTGGGCATTGAAACATTAAATTTGCATTTGACAATAAACTGACAAATATCTTGTGCTGATTTACAGCAAAATAACACTATTATATCCATATTATTTGGAAAAATATTATTTTGAGATAAAAAGAAAACCAAAATACTTCAGTTCACAAGAAAATATGAGTCCCTTTGTATAAGTTGCAATCAAAAGCTTTAACTATGTAAGATGATTAAACCTTACCAAAGCTTAGTCCGAGTTTCCTCTGACCATTGACAGCCCATTTTTGATATCTGGTTTTATATGTTGGGGTGTAGGGTCAGAGTCTATTCCCTATCAAAAACTTGGAATTTGCTGACACCATTTGGTGTCTGCATAGGGTACTGGCATAGGGTAGGCATAGGGTACTGGCATAGGGTACTCGCCAACTATAAGGCCTAGAAAACTTAAATGACATTGCATTGACCCATAATTACATTAAATCAATAGGGAAATCATTTATCTTTACAGAAATTACAAGCATAACACCGATTTTGTCTTTAATCTGTTGTCAGGTCAGAGAGACGTAACTAAAGCGTAACTAAGTTGATGAATTTGACCTGTTTGTTCACACCATTTTCCCATTTTCATTGCTAGTCACATGACTAACTAAATCTCCCAGCTGATATGCATAACGTCATAGGTCAAATAGTCACATGATAACAACAAAGTGCATTGACATGTAGTTTCTTTGTGATCAGTCAGCCTCTTTCCAAGAAGATGCGACAGGTGGCGCTCTAGAGTTTCGTATTTAGCATAGGGTTAAAATTTTAAAGACAAAGAGTTTCCCCGGGTTTCCTCACTAGTTATACTGGTTATTTAAAAGAGACTTTGTATATCTTAGGTGTTGTTCAAAGAACCTTTAATTCCCTTTATTTTGATGTATGATTGATGGGTGTAATATGGATTAGAGAGTATACAGCTTGGCCTTACTCCAGATGTGCATCTTTCAAAAAAGTGCTAGCTCTACTTGCTCATTTTCACTTCTCAAACTTCAGAGGTAAATTGTAAAAAAAAGAGCCGATAACTTTTTTTACATTTTATGTATTTGGTAAATCAGTCATTGCACTTTTAGAAGCAAGTATTATCTAGTTTGGCAAAATTCATTTTCCATATTTTAATAGCTGCCAAGAATAGTGTACTTTAGACAAATTTAGGTTGATTTTTGGAGCACAAGGGAGCAGTCATTTTAGTTAGCAGTGTCCTAAGATCATTTAAAATTTCCAAAAGTACAATATCCAAAGAAATTTCATCCACATTACATGAAAGTAGTATATAGGTATGCCAACATTCTCTCCACTGTGCATGTTTAAAATGCAAACAACTTCACCTTACATACATCATTCTCTCAAAAGTACATAATAACTGGTGAGCCCACCACAGCGACAACATGTTTCAGGCTGCTGTTATCCCAATTAATATGTTGAATAATACGTGTTTTTTATTGTATACATTGCATACATTGCGTGACTTTCATTCAATATTTTCGAGTTTATGTCTTCTTTCTGCAATACTGGAATGGAAGGTTTTATGCATAAACCTATATTGCAACATGGCAGGTAAAGACGAATACACAGAAGCTCTTGCCAATGAGATACTTTAAGAAAATGGATACTATTTTAATATTAAAGAACTACAGTATGATGTAATAAAATCAGTTATCAATGAAGGTGACACATTTGCCTCTTCCACAAGGGGTATGGGAAAACGAGGTTTTTGTTGTTATCACATGACTATTTGACCTATGACGTTATGCATATCCATGGGAGATTTAGTTAGTCATGTGACTAGCAATGAAAATGGTTGAACAGGTCAAAATTCATCAATGCTGTAGTGTCTGGTCTGACAACAATGGATTAAAGACAAAATCAAAGACAAAATCGGTGTTATGCTTTTAATTTCTGAGAAGATAAATGATTTCCCTATCATTTAATGTAATTATGGGTCAATGTAAGGTCATTTAAGTTTGCTAGGCCTGATAGTTGGCAGTACCCTATGCTGAAATGGTGTCAGCAAATTCCAAGTTTTTGATAGGGAATAGACTCTGACCCTACACCCCAACATAACAAAACCAAATATCAAAAATGGAGTGTCAAGGGTCAGAGGAAACTCGGACTAACCAAAGCTGAGAACTAATATTGAAACTACTTATGTTCCATGACACAATATGGCAGTACAAGTCCACAAATCACAACTGGAACACTTCAAGCTTTTCTACTTTAACATACATAATACACTTAACTGGAGACAAATCACCAAACTGTCAAACTGAAATTTATTCCTAACACTACATCTAAAGTGATTTTTTTAACTTGACAAAAATGGCAAAGCCATGTTCTGATCAACTTTGTATGCTTCCTTGCTCAATTCATAATTAGCAGTCTGCTTCCATAAGATTGTGACTGGTATAGTTAGCCATTATTTGTCTTACTGTCTTAAAATGTAATAATTTTTCAGGCTTATTATGTCCTTGCAGGTGACAGCTAACTCCCATTAAGAAGGATATAAATAATATAAATAAAGCATAAAGTGACTAGTCATGCAAATAGCACTGAGGACAACTGCTCATTAATCCTATTTTGTTTTCTTAATGCTCTTTAATATATATATATATATATATATATATATATATATATATATATATATATATATATATATATATATATATATATATATATATATATATATATATCAAAATGAATTCAATTCTGAATTGCTGCTACATTCCTTTATTATTTTTTCCTCTTGTTTCTTCAATATTTTGGATTTTTTTTCCAACCAAAATGTAGTGTCAGCAATTAAAACTAGGGTCTGTTGAGTAACCAGAACCTTCAACCATCACATACTTCATTATTTGGACTAATGATCTAGCATAGATTCAAGACGATTTAATAATATATGTGTAATAAAAATAATAATAATAATAATAATAATAATAATAATAATAATAATAATAATAATAATAATAATAATAATTGAAGTTATTAATCCATATTTATAACATAAAACATAGTCGCATCAAGAATAAATGTAGCAACAATGAAAATGTTAAAGAATAACATTGTATTATTTGATTATCATTAGTAAACCAGGCTAACATTATAGATTCAATTAAGAACAATTTATTATCAATTGGTGCTCCCAGTCCAATTCCTTCAGGACTAAGGCTGAGATTGAATATCAGTCTGATTACCACCACTTATATACATGACTGAAATTTAAATTAACCCCCATTTTCCCCCAGAAAAATATCTTGTGCTGATTTACAGCAAAACAACACTGTATTATATTCATGATATTATTTGGAGAAAATATTATCTTGAGATAAAAAGAAAACCAAAATACTTCAGTTCACAAGAAAATCTAAATATCTTTGTATAATTTCCAATCCAAAAGTTATTTTTCTAGGATTCAAAGATTATCTTGATAAAGCTCTGAAGGAAAGTGGAGATTTACAATAAAGAAATTTGTTCTCTATATTACAAAGTTTTTAATTATTAAGGCACTCTTGCACAGATTCAGTGCAAATTGGAGTTACAAATTACTGGGTCAAAAACAAAAAGAATTATAACTCAAAATAACTCAAAGTCAGAGGCAAGATAAGCAAATGGCCTATCAAGTACCCTTCACAAGTGAGCAAAACTACAAGGCAATGCATGATTATGGTTTCAACTTTCAAAGGGTACTAAGTGTATCTATGTTTTACAGGCCTGTGCACAGACAACTATTCAAAGTGTTCTACCAATGGCAACCACACAATACACAGACTAGGGTGGATAGAAAGATGCATGACATAAAGATTTCCATTTCAAGGTAAATATAAAAAAAGTAAAGCTGGTACAGTATATTGATTGCTTTATAAATAAATAATAACACTGACAACATATATGAACACTATAAAAAGAAGTGAGAGATAAATATCCAGTGTGTTTTCTCCACCCAGACACTCCTCTTTTGTGTAGGAGTCAGTACTGATAAGTCTGTTTAAATCAAAAGACAACATGTTGATGATACACATACATGTTGCTATGGGTTGTGGCTTATTATAGTAACTGCAAGTATACATTAAAAAAGTATTACATTTATTTGCTATGTGATGAATCATATCCATGTAACAACATAAAATAGACAGAAATTATAACATGCATATACTGTTTCTTATGTATATGTAAGTCTTAATCACACAGAACCTGTAATCAATTGTAGAAAAACAACAGTCATTGACTCACTCACTATACTGCCCAAAATGAATTTCAAGAATCCACTCTAAGCCCATTTCCTGTCCATTTATTCTTTTGATCTGCTAAGTATTGACAACTTCACAGATAATCTAGAGAAACACCATCATACTACATCAGGTGAAAAAAAAAATATTTTTTACATGTTCCAGTAGACATACTCATATATGATATCCACAGTATCTATATTAAGTAGTGCTTAAAATGCTTTATCTAGGCATATGACCTAGTACACTGTACCTGACATCAAAGAACTTCAGTTAAAATACATCTACATACAAACTTAAATCTATTATAAATTTTTTTGCAAACAAAATCTTTGACCTTGAAATAAATGAGTTTTTATAATCAAATGAATTACTGAATAACAACAAAACATAGTCAAGATTCATTTGTATGTGAACAAGTCATTGTGTCCAAAAAATGCAAGCAGTACCATATGATTAGATACCAATGTCAAGTAGGTTTGGTTTTAAAATTTTATCACAACAGCACAGACAAAATCTACCAATACATGTAAATAAAGTTACTTAATGTTCATCTATCCAGGACAGTGTTTCCCTGAGGGGTGCAATACAGAGTTCAAAATCCACTTCATGTCAAAAGTGGGAATCATACTGAGCAAAATAAACAAACAAATCCTGGGGCAAAATTATAACTATTGGAGTCTTTGATGCTTAAGATTTTCTGGTAAAAAAGTTCTGTCTCCTTGCTGGCCAATACTGTACATGAAAGAGAACAGACTGATACAGATAGAAGATACAAGATTTGAGATAGAACTTAACAGAGAAATTTAAAGAAAGGGACAATAAAAAGACAAGAGATGGTCATCATATGTAGACAAACATAGGATACCATGCATCTGAACTTTGACGTAGAACTAAGAGGTGGAAAGAACATTAGCATGTGTATATTTAAATATTAAGTCTGCCAAATGCTTTAATATTTTAAATATACACCGCTGAGGTGCCCTCACCCCAAAGCTAGATGGAAAGAATGAAACCCACTGGTAAGAAAAAAGAGTTGTAAACTTAACAGGTCAGACATGTATAATTTGATGGTCTTTTCATCTTTAGAAGGTCTCTAAGAAGTAGGTTGGTGACATTTTATGTGGACTCATTGGTTGTATTTCTAGCATGCAGACTACAAAGGCAGACATATCTGTTCATATGCCATTCTCATTTCTTGACAAGATAAAATAAATGCTTCCAAATAGACTACCTTTAAGACATCAGTAATTTTTAATTAACCTTTCTGGCCATTTCAGACTGCTCTAATTGATCAAATGCAGGACTTCTATTGGTCAACATAACCTTTCTTTTGTATGCATGAATGCTTTAAAAATATTTTATCACCAATCTTTGTCTTCACTTAAATTTGGAAGGCATTATAGATTATCTTTAAAGCAGAAGAGATACTATAATTTCCAAGTGCAAGGAAAGTCTTATTTAGAACAAGTCTGAGAATGGAAACAGATGACTAACAACCAAATCCTTCACATCCCTGTAGATGCAAAACAGCTACCATGGTCACTCATTTTCTGAGTGAAAAGTGCTGATTGTGTTCATCAATATGTGCTGGTTTGAAAATGGCAAGGATCTATTAATGAATGAAACAGTTACATAATATCAGTATACAGGACATGGGCTTATATATGTACTGAGATGAGACTGCAAAGAAGAAAACTGGTAAAATATATAGCACAGAGTCCTCAGAAATGCTTAATTACGCATATTTGTATGCAATTTTTTTTATTTGGGACACAGAAAATCACCCAGACAGGAGTCCTTCATATGCAGGTTTTTGTTGCAAGGAGGAAACTTTTGCAGCAAAATAAATATGTTCTAATCACTATGAAAACTGAACCAATGCTTTGTTTGTTGCTTTTAGTTTCTTGCTGATTTCTCGATCAAAGGTCCCAAGCTTGCTTTGATGAAGGTGCATGTTTTATTGAAGGCGGTGCTAAAGGCTCCATTTGAAGGACAAAATAAATACCCATTTGTTATTGCTATGGCAACATCAAATGAATTGTAGAAATTGACATTTTTTTTTAAAAAATTCCTTAGTATATATGGTGTTTTAGAGGTAATCAGTTTTCATTGAAGTTGCAGCAAAACTATTTTTCTGGTGCTTTTTTGATTTTGCTTTTGTTTTAAATTGCTGTCATATGGTCAATGGTAGTCATTTCACATTTCCTCCCTCAGAGGTGGTGGATTGTAGCTAGTAAGTTGCATGGATAATTTGATTATATTAGACATACAGTATCCAAGGTCAGATAGCAGCATAAGCAGATTATGACAATTAACTGTGGTTTATGGTATGAAAAAAGGATTTGTTATGCAACAATTGATTTAAATGCATTTTTATATCCAAGTTTGTGGCTTCCTGTCCTGGTACCTTTAAATTTCTCAACTCCAAACTCAAGACTGTATATACTGTTTTTATCAGCCAAACATTTTGTAGCCAAAAATATAGCCAGATGGTATATTTTGTTGCCAATACATAAAACATAATTGCAGGAGATACAATCCTTGGGAGACCAATGTATGTGGATATATGTGGACATAGGAGACTTAGACAAAATGCAGTTTGCAAATTTAGACAAGTGTTTTCTACTTAAATGGAAAAATGATGAAGATTTCAATGAGATTCATAACTGTGCTAAAGTTGCTATAATTGATAGTTTGGATGTGGCCATAGCCATTTTTCAATACAATTATTACGGTGTTTCCATTAACTCTTTCACTTACAATATGCCTGATTTCTTCAAGTTTCATTTTGCAATGAAATCAAACCATAAAGTGTTTCGTAACTAAAAAATATATGAAATAAAAATTTATTTTAGGAACAGGATCAGTGAAAGCACTTCAAAAATATATATTTGAATATATATATATATATATATATATATATATATAGTGTTAGTATTCTCTTCATAAAATCATTTTGAAAACATAAATGAAACTGCCAAGAGATAAAAATGGCAGACAAAGCCACATCTTGGAAGAACATCTTCAACTGATTTATCCATTTACATAATTCAATCAGCACTCAAGGACAATATACAATTCATAAAAAGCAAGTCTAACTATTATGTTATAGAAGAATTAGCTAAAAAATGTTTTAAAAAATGAAGTTTGAAATGCATTAAAAAAATGCAGTTTGGCCAAAGTTGTTTTGTAGCATCACCCCTTTTTGTGAAACAATGAAATAAAAGCAGCAAATGATATAATATAACCAGCCAATACATATTACCAATACACAACATTTTTATGAGTATTTAAACACATAATAAAACTATACATTTGAAATCCTATCTACAGTGAATGTATTGTTGCAAAGAAGTTAATGGGTGGATATATTAAGAAAATCCCTGTGTATAAAAAAATATCCACATACATTGGTCTCGCAAGGATTGTAAAATCTAGGAGTCCAGGACTCCTAATTTCGCAAATATAAGAGTCCCACCAGCAAAAGTTGCAGTCCCCACTAAGCCTGAAATCACATACATTCTTACATTTGGCTGCGGTAGCATTGAAACTATCAATTATAGCAACATTAGCACAGTTCTGAATCTCATTGAAATCTTCATCATTTTTCCGTTTAACTACGAAACACTTGAGTAAATTTGCAAACAGAATGTTGTCCAAGTCTCTTGATTTTGAGTTTGCAGGCAATATTTATATGGCAACAACAGGAAACGAAATCAATAACAGTGCAATTATATTTTACATATTGTCGAAAATGTACCATCTGACGATATTTTGGCTACAACATTTTCGGCTGATAAAAACTGTATATACAGTCTTGAGTTAGGAGTGGAGAGATTCCAAGGCACCATGACAGAAAGCCACAAACTTGGATACAAAAATGCATTTGAATCAATTGTTGCATAAACAAATCCTTATTTCATATTGACAAACCACCCTAACAGTTAATTACATGTCTCAGTTACATTTACAATGTTATCTTCAGAACTGAAGTAATAATGCAATTTCCTCCTGCAAAGAAAATCTCATATAGAACAAATCTGGCAATGAGAATAAGGTGGAATACCAATAAAATATATTACATTTTACTTCCTGCAGATGCAAAGGACTGCAGCAGCCACAATGTAGTTGTTAGTGAAAAAGGAGAACTACTGAATACACCCAGTCTTAGTCTACAAATTTGTTTTTAACTTACACAATGTGATAAACTTGAACAGTTTGAAATCTGCCCATCACTCATTCTTACTAATTTTATTTATTCCATTAGGGCCTTTATTCACTGGTTAAATATCTATGCATAAAAAAAGAGAAATTATAAATTTGTTGTCCATGTACAATTTAAGAAGGGATGATGACAGGATTTTATCTTAGAAAAAAAAGAGGGAGTAAAAAACAGAGGGGAGTAAGAAAGTCATAGGTAAATATTCATCAACACTTCAATAACTGTCTCTCTTCCTGCTCCAATTTCTTAGAACTCGGCTGAAATCAATATCTCTGACTGATGTCACATCAGCATTAATTAATATATTAATTATTTCTCAGCATGCTCTGCTCCTTTTCCTTGCATCAATAATGTTGTTTGCTTCTTTCTGAAGAAATATATACAAAGTGAGCTTTGTCAGCTTGAATATGTTTGGAAACTGATCTTTTTAAATGTTATGCACAATTCTCCAGAGATCACAGGCATTATCTTGTAGATACATGTGCTCCAAAATAGGATTTTTCACTAACATAAACTTTCTTTGTTAAATCAGTAGTTTATTAACTATATTTACTTTGCCAAATTTCTTATCTGTTCCATAATGCTGTATTTAGTATAGGGCATAACCAACTTTTGATCTGGAAATCGAATTCCACCGGATAGTATGAACTTCTGATTAATCAGATTCGAACAAGGCAGGAATGACCGATTCGGAAAATAAAAATAATAAAGTTTAATTTCTATAGCACAGTGTCTAACACTGGGTGCCATTCGATAGTGCATTAATTAGGGGGTGACCGGAAGCCGCTCCTGATATTTGCCCCGGCAGGATAGTGAAGTATCCGGTAATATCCCGATTTGCTGGTTTTCTATAGTCGAAAAAATCCGGATCCAGATTTCTGCTTAGTGAATCTGGGGCATTATTTTTTAATCGATAGGTGGCGGCATGGTGAAATATTTTTCCATCGACAGTGATTGAGCAATGTCGAAATTAACTATTGGATACACATACAAAGTCGAATACCTGAGCTAAACATCAGTACCAAATTTATTATTGCTTGAAATATCAGTGTTTATTCTTAAATAGGTCGTGCTAGAAAGGACAGAAGTATCCTTCCTTGTATTTATTATATAGTACATGTACGATGGTAAATTGTAGGCAATGATATGAGCCCCTGTAGACTAACTGAGGCTTGCAAGAAGTGATGGTTGCGCGTAAGCAATGATATCCAGATCAGGATCAGGCAAATATTGCCCCAACTATCTGGATCCGGTGGCAAAATACACATCCGGTCAACCCCTAGCATTAATAAAGTTGAATAAGAAGTCAGAAAAGTCCAATATGGTCAACACAAAGGGGTGAAATGATAATACTTGAATTAGACCGAAAGATTTAAACTTTACTAAAATATTTTAATGCTCATGGGCATGACGCACGCAAATAGTTTAATAGATAATAAAGAAATTTAAAAATCAAAATTTATAACTTCCAAGTTTTTCCATTTTTTCATGTCGATCATTTGTCACTGCAAATAGCATATGTGGTGCTAAAAAAATTTCGCTACCGATGCTAGAGGGCTGTATTGAACAAAGACATTTAGCGACAGCTGCCAGAAGCTGGAACATTTATTCTGGGATTGCCAGTGTGTGTGTGTGTGTGTATATATATATATATATATACACACACACAGGGCAAAAAAGTCGATTCTTTAGCATAAACTTCTAAACTTCGCGCCTTCTGTTATGAAAGAAATTTTTCGGAGGTAATATGACCTAGATTATGACTTCAATCTACTTCGAGAGAGAGAGATGCCCCTTTGCTGTAAGCTGTAAGTTTTGGCACTGCTGTAACCCAACAACCAAATGTATTTATGTGGTGTTGATACCAATCAGCTTATGGCGATAAAGAAATGCTTGCACATTCACATGCAAGTTTTAATAGTTAACTGACCATTAACCCTTTTCCGGAGCAAGATATCCCTGCTTGATTGCATAAAGTTGGCCCTACTGTGCTATGATTAAAAGATGCCAAATTCTGTTTCAAAATTTAAACAATATGCAAATAGTAATTTGCTTTAAAAAATATGATCGGTGAAGAGCATTTTCTAAATTTAAATCCTTTTTTACTAAATGGAGATTTTAACCGCCATATTTGTGTATTTTCTGTATAAAATCAGTTTGAAACTGTAAATGAAATTATAATGGCGGACATTGCTGCATATTTGATATACCACTTCATTAAACTGTGAAAATACGAAAAATATATATAGTAATGAAGTAAATAATAATTTAACTAATCCATGTCATTATTACCAGTAGGTAGACAAACCATAAATATGCAGAACTTTTAATGGGTTTTTGTAACGAAGCAAGAAAGTGTGTAGTTCGAAGCAAGAAAGTGTGTAGTTCGAGAACCCTGGTGGTCTAAAAATAGATGCACTCGCTATGTGCAAGACATATTATTGGATTTTTGGTTGGGGGTAAAAAAATTAGGGTCCAGTTTAGTTATATATCGACTTTAGTGCTTCAGTGTGTTGTTTATGATTAGTTACATTAATGTTTTATCTGAACAATGAAATCAGGACAAAGAGTATGGTTTGAAGTCTCCTGTGCATTTATTCATATGTACATGTATTAGGAGCTGTTTCAAAGAATGCTAGAAATCTTTTTGACTGCAAATGCACACAAAACTTAAGAAAAATTAAATAATTAAGTGGTAGTTTATTAAGCATTGTTACCAATTTGCATTTACAAGGCTCTAATCTTGTTACTTCTATCAGTGAAAATTAATTGCAATGTATAGCTTCATATGTGATTTTTAAGCCATACAGCCAAAAAAACTGCATTTATCTTAATTCAAAAACACATTTACTAAGTATGAATAGAATGGGTATGAATATAATTTTTTATTCGCATACAAAATATAATGATACTCACAAATAACAAATATTTGTCAATTTGAAAATATGGTATTGCTTAAAACTTAAAAGCATACCAATAAATAGAGCACATAATTAAAATATGATAATGCATCTGTGTGTGTGTGTGACCGGATGTGTATTTTGCCACCGGATCCAGATAGTTGGGGCAATATTAACTCAAAAACCAGGAAGGAAAAGGAATCATACTGGATACGCCGCCTTAGAACATTGAAACCAAGCGGTCTAAACCAAGAAGACTAGAAAATGAAAACTATGCACTAGTAGAATTTAACATTTTCTAAATCTTCTTATCCTTCAATTTTTACTATAAGAATAACCGGTATAGAACCAAATATCCGGGATATAATCTGCGTTACATATGTACACAAAATAAAAATAGATGTCGCTTTGGCTTGTAGACTTTTAGGGAATTATACAACGTTTTCAGTTTCCGCAACTAGTCTATACAAGCTGGTTGTATTTATAGTTTTAGCACATGTGAAGATAGAAATGTAGAGGTTTACAAACCCAACGTTTTTGTGTTTATTTGTTTGTCGTAACTATGTTTTGTATTTGCCTTTGAAAAAGACTCATTAAGAGTCAAAAGCGCTTAGGCTAGTTAGTTACTAGTTTCGTACTGTTCGTGGTCAGTTTATTGCATCTATATATATATATATATATATATATATATATATATATATATATATATATATATATATATATATATATATATATATAGTAGTCCCTCTCTTATACAGCCACCCCTTCTGCACTGGGAAAGTGGCCTTATAAGGCGGGTGGCCTTTCCAGAGGGGGACTAAATTTTTTGTGAGAAGTATATGTACGTAGTAAGAAAGCTTCATTTTTCAAAGCATTTAATATCTTCGTTTAAAAGCAACATTAAATATTGAACGGTTTTTGTGCTATAATAGTTGACTTATTTCAATTGAATATGAATTAATAGTTCTTATTCTTGGCATAAGCATGATATGCGAGTGGGTGTTGTCATGCACATTGCAGAACCATTCAAAAACGTCATTTGAATCTTAGTACATACGCAATTCTCTTTCCATTTGCTCCATTTTCCCACTGCTGCTAAATAACTTATAGGTTACGATGTTACTTATTCGAGTCTTTTCAACATAAAATTGTTTTATTTGAGTCTTTTCTACCTAAATTTGTTTGACCAGTCCCCCTCCCCAACTCTCCCGATATCGTAGACTATAATAACCGACGTTTTCTGAAATAATCATCTTCGTTTACGTGATGACATGTTAATGTTTGGTAATGAGTTATTCCAATGCTGCTAACTGTATGTGATTTAATTATGCAGACGACACATTTGTTGAGCGGATGAAATTCTTTCTTCATAAAGAAGAGACAAGTTGTGTTGTCATGTGATTTTTCGGTCTTTGTCTAGTACTCTGTTTTTCTTTTTAGCCAATGCTGACCGTGTGATCTTGACATTACGTCCAGTAATAATAATCAATGTTGCAAGTACAAGACTGATAAAACAATTTTTTTTCTGCATTTAAACAGATGCCATATATATTTAATGTTATCGATTGTCATGTGATTCATTAGTGGCAGTCTGGTACCCTATTGTTTTTATATTTATTTTTTTTTACTCTAAGTGAGAAAAATGGCTTGGATAAGTACACCAATTTGATTTGAACAATAGCACATCGAGGCTGTTAAACTTTACAATTGTTGAGTAATAGCCATTAATTATGTAAGTTCAACATCTTTTGAAAGGAAGCCATAAAGGCTATCAAACCATTTTCGGTGCAGACTTTGGTCTTGTCCATCAATATTGCCATTTCTCGATGTTACTACTATTACTAAGTGTAATCTTAATAATTATCAGTGGATAAACCAGACATCTTATAATAACACACAGTAAGGATATATGGATTACCTTTATATAAGGAATAAAATAGGAGTCTTTCTTGGCTTTAAGGAATAAAGGTGGCTTCTTGTGAGGTATAAAGGATATTATTTTTATTTTTATTATTATTATTATTATTATTATTATTATTATTATTATTATTATTATTATTATGACTTTATTTAAAGAGGGTAACTCAATTAGTTAAGAACTAATCTACCTTGAGGCCCTCATTCAAAGGAATTTAATTATTTTTGCTGCATCTCTGAAGCCATTGTATATACTGGGTTTGGAAAGAGGAAATAGAGTGGGCATTTCTAATCTCAACTGGAATATTATTCCAGAGCAAAGTTCCAGAGTATTGGAAACTTTTTTTAAATAATTCCTTATTTGGTTTTGGAATTTTGTAATGTTTGGTAGACATTGATCGCAGGTGGGGAGTATTTCCAGGTAGCCTATACTTGAATAGTGATTGTAAATATTCAGAGCATTATTATTGGCTATCCTGTACATTAATTTGGCTTTTCTTAAACAGATTCGGTCTTTAATAGGTAGTATTTTTAACTTATCAGCTAAATTTTCCTTGCTTTCTTTCTGGATTGATATTAACTCAAAAGCTCTTTTTTGGAGATGTGCCAGCTTTGCTAAGTTTTTATCATTTGAATTACCCCATACTGTATTACAGTAGTCTAAATAGGGTTGTATGCAACTGTTATAAAATAGTTTTCTGTGCTTTTCTGGAAGAAAGTGTCTTATCCTACTGAGAAGCCATAAACTTGAATTGACTTTTTTACTGATATGTTTGATATGTTCAGTCCATGATAGGTTATTATCTACCAAAACACCAAGTAGACTATTGTGACAGACCATTTGCAACCTTTTATCCTTCCATGTCAGACATAGTTCATCGCTATCAATTTTTGTTCTTTTTTTTCGTGTTGAGATAAGTAATATTTTAGTTTTACCAGTATTAAACACCATGCCATTGCATGTGCACCAGTATTCTAGTTTGTTTAAGGCATTCTGTAAAGAAATTTGAGTTCTTGTTTTGTGTTTTGGATGTCTGACAATGTTGTGTCATCTGCATAGAGATCTGTAGATGATACTGAGTCCTTTAGTACAAGTGGTAGGTCATTAATAAATAAAATAAACAGTAATGGACCCAGAATTGAGCCTTGTGGTACTCCACATCTATTTGTTTCAGGTTCAGACAGAACATTATTAATATAAACATGTTGTGTTCTCTCACTTAAGTATGAAGTAAACCATCTAACTGTGCTTTCATCACATTGGTAGATTTTCAGTTTCTTCAAAAGGATTTCATGATCTACCATGTCAAAAGCTTTCCTGAAATCTACAAATACAGAACCTATTATTCTACCTTGATCAAGTGCTTGAAGCCATTTATCAGTTAGGGAGATCAAGGCAGTCTCACATGAGTGTTTCTGTCTAAAGCCTGATTGATTAGGGTATAACAGAAAGTGTTTGGTTAAATATGATATGAATGAATCATGGACATGCTTTTCAATCAATTTTGACAAGTTTGGTAGTATTGAGATTGGCTGGTAGTTATCAGCATCATCCTTAGGGCCAGATTTGTGAATAGGAGTTACTTTTGCAGTTTTCCATATTTTGGTCACAGATGAGGATGCAATACTTAAATTGATTATGAATGTTAAGCTATCTACAATAGCAGAGGCAGAAGATTTAATGAGTCGTGGACCAATCTGATCAAGTCCTGTAGCTTTCTTAGTATCAAGTTCATTGAGATATTTCTTAACAAAGTTTTTTGTTACTGGTGGGATGGAGAAACATACCTCCTTAGAGATTTTGCTGCTGCAGAACTTTTTCAGTTCAATAAAGTTGTTTTCAATCACTAGTTCTTTTAACTTTGTGGTAATGTTGGTGAAAAAATCATTGAAAACATTTGCAATGTCATTGTCATCAGTGACTATGGTGTCATTTACCAGAAGTGAGTGGATTTTATTTATCTGATCTTTGTGTGTTCCTCCAGTGAGTTCATTGAAGACTTTCCAAATGCAGTTTTTGTCGCTCTTTTTGTTTGCAAGCAAAGATTGATAATAATTTTGTTTAGCTTTTTTTATATTTGTTATTTTGTTTCTCCATACTTTATAGTGTGCATGATTTCCCATAGCCTTAAATCGGTCTCTTGTTTTCATAGCATCAAGGATTTCAGTTGTAAGCCAATTAGGTTGGATTTCATTCCTTACAGGATGTACTTTCAGTGGTGCATGCTTAGAGACTACATCCATAAATAAGTCAGTCCACACCCTCAGAGCTTCATCTATGTTATCCAAATTTTGGATCATCTTCCATGGAGCTTTATATAGGTCTTTGAGAAATTGTTTTTCATTAAAATTTTTGAATGATCTGTAAGTGATAGTTTTGTGTGTATTTTTCTTATTTCTCTTGCATTTAACCTTCCTTGTCAAAAAAGTAGGATAGTGGTCACTAAGACCAACTTTTTGGTATGTTAACACAAGTTACATTGTCTGGTAGGTTGGTATAAATGTGATCAATAATAGTGCTTGATGTTTCTGTTACCCTAGTGGGGTCATTTACCATCTGTACTAGGCCTAATGATTTAATAAATTCTGTCCAGTTTTTCCTTATTTGAGGATTGAGAAGGTCCTTATTTATATCACCAAGTATATATGTTTCTTTATCCTGTGCAAGAACATTTTCAATTTGTTTCAAAACGTTATCATTCCAAATTGCTTTGGAGGAAGGTGGCCTATAAATGAAACCAACTAGAAATGATTTTGCATTATTTTGATAAATTTCTACCCAAATACTCTCAATTTCTAGTGACTAAGTTAAGTCGCCTTTCTGCATTTACCTCTTCCCTAATGTATACAACAAGACCTCCCCCTGCTGTCTCTCTGTCCCTGCGTAATGGTTTATTGTAGCCTTGACAATGAAATAGATCATCATTGTGGTTAGCATTTAGTTTGGTTTCAGTGAGCCCTAACACAGCTATATTATTTTCCTTGGAAGATAACATTAACTTAATTTGGTCTATTTTTCCAACTATACCCTGTACATTTAAGTGACTTATGTTAAAACCTTTTGCATTTAGTTTCATATCAATTATATGTATGTCATGCAATATAATATTAACCTTAGTGGTACCTGTAGAACACTTTTTTGAAAAACGAAAATCTGACATCGGAAAACAGAAATTGGATTACTTAACACAATTAGAAAAAAAATTGTTCTAGATACATATTACAAAATAAAATGTAGCCGCTTGTGAGGGGTAAATTTTATGTTTTTGCAAAAATATGCTGGCTGCTGGTCGCATTAGCCGGGTGGCCTTTTGTGAGGGGTAATTTTGAACACAAATTCGTCGGTGCCTTCAGATTCTGGCCGTAAGGAGCGGGTGGCAGCTGGTGAGGGGGCCTTTCAAGAGGGGGACTACTGTATATATATATATATATATATATATATATATATATATATATATATATATATATATATATATCTATATATATATATATATATAGATATATATAAGATTTTTCTCAGCTAGATACTAGTCCAATTCAAGCTGGCACATGAATTCAGATGACAGGGAAGCAGAGGAGAGATTTTGGTCAGATGTGCTAGAGGAAAATAAATCCTGGTAGAAGACATTTCTGATTAACCCTTTCATCAGTGCGGACCGGTAAAAAGGGTCAGGGGGAAGTAAGTCCATAAACACTATGGACTGACTTTTCGGTCTGG
Source organism: Potamilus streckersoni (assembly GCA_016746295.1). NCBI lineage: Eukaryota > Metazoa > Mollusca > Bivalvia > Unionida > Unionidae > Potamilus > Potamilus streckersoni. The sequence continues at coordinate 37,980 of JAEAOA010000520.1, read as the reverse complement.
GACAGTGTTCTTCTTTAACGTTATAGTACCCATTAAATAACTTTTGGGGTACCTCAAATAATTTACATCTTGTAATGTAGATGTTATATTTGGATGATCACGTGAGTTTAGCTTGTATACAACTAGAAATATTGAACAAAGTAGGAACTTTTAACGTGTTTTCCGAATGCTGAAATTCGTATCCAATATGGCGGCATTCAAAGAAATTTCAGAGAGTTTTCAGAGGTTTTTAATAATTTCAAATTGGTAAATTTGGATGAAAATGAGAGAAGGCGTATGGAGAGACAATGGAATGCACTTGTGGGTGACAGTGATTACAATGAAGAGGACTTTGAAGGTTTTGAACCAGAGAAATTGTACGCTTCATGTGGTTTTGTTTGGACGAATCGGGAAAACCAAAGAGATTTGTTTCAGTTTTCTGACAAAATTGGGCACACCCAAGTGTTAGATGGCTCCAGGAAAGCTTCAGAATATTTTCAAATATTCTATTCAGATGAAGTTTTTGGAAAACTTGTCCGTTTAACAAACTTCAATGTGACAATCAATCATGGCAGAACGATATAGGTGTGTGGACAGATCTCACCTTGGAGATCATTTTGGTTCATTTTATAGAATTTTATATATTATTGACACCATGAAAGAAAGACTTGTGCAGCTACTGTGATTATTCACTAGTACATCTAGGGTCAATTGAACAAATTTTGAGAACTTTCTATGTTTTCTATGAGGTAATAAAATAATTACTTGTATTTTACCTGTTGTCTTACCTGTTTGTACCTGAATTTTAACAGTATTAATAGATACGCACATTTTATTGAATTAGTCATAAAATGTGATTTTTAACCTTGATATTGACACCTAATCCAGCCAGATATCTTTAATTATGGCAAAATTATGTTGTTTCAAAGTCCACAAGTTATTTTGGTTTACAACTCCAAAGTTACTTAGTGTTGAGGACTCTATGCCTACAAAGTTACTTAGTGATAAAAGGTTTAATCAAATCATATCTGAAATCAAAAAATTTCATGCCCAAAATCTGGAATGGAAATTGATAGAAAAATAATAATCAGTTATGCCCTAATTTAGTCCACCAATGCTTGTGCAGAGGTATTAAAATAAATATCTTTACTTACCAATTCCATTTTTTTTAACCTTATTTTATTCATCTTAACCCTGATATGGATACATGTATATGGTTTTGTGGCATATGATTTAAAGAGCGAAATGGAAAGGAAATTAAAAAACAAAAATTGCATTTACTTTTAAATTGTCTGTATTTCAGTTAGACTCTGCATTCTTCCCTTTGTACATTTAATTTCAAAATACCACTGAAAATGCATGCTGTTTATTTTCTGTCCATCCAGCATGCACATCTGACTGATATTAACACCATTTTGGGCTCAAAAATCTCCATTAACACTTTCCCAGCTCCAATAATCTGATAAACTTCATAACTTTAAAATTCCGAGTTTTCGAGGTTATCCATATTTTTAACATGCATTTGTAAAACTCTCTTCACAAATGGTTCAAACTACACCACATTGCTTATTCCTAGGCACATTTTGCTAATCAAATTTACTTTCACAATCAGAATCATTCATGCTAATCAAATTTACTTTCACAACTATTCATACAAATTGTGCACAATTCATGCAATGTACACTAAGACAGAATATCCACTTAAGTACTTTACATATCTAATGACTTTCCTGCAAAGCCTCTCTCTTGATCTGCCAATACTTCCTGTTTGTCACACAGAGAACAAGTTATACTGATTTCTGATTGGTGGTTATTGTGTAACTTGGACCAGAAAAGCAATAACTACAAATGCATACATGCCAACCCCTGGTGAGGAAAACATGCAATCCAAGTGGGCAAAGAGAGTAATCTGAGCAGAAAAAAAGTAATCTACATATAACATAAAAAATTCAATGCGCATATGTATAAAATTATTACTGCTTCAAGTTTTCTTATTCTGAGCTTAAAATAGCAGCATACAATATGATATGTGTATGTACAATGATGGAGACATTTTTCAAAATATAAAGTGTAACTGAAAACCTCAGACAGTTCTGCCAACTTACATTTATTCAAAATAATATCAAACAATTAGTAAATGTTTTATCCAGTGGAATTTGCTGTTATTTCTGGCAATGAAAGAAGAGCAATCTGACCTTGACCATTTTCGTTGTCAGTCTCATACACCTACTGGGTACAAAATTTTGTCATCGTGATCACTGCTCCTGGCTGTTGCAATAATGAAGGGTCCAATTTTCATGGTTTCTGCAATTTTAAGTGATGTACCTTCTGCTAAACAATAACAATATTTGATAATTTTGTTCTTGCACATGCACATTTTCTGCAATTTTGGTGTCAGGAAACATCCATTTGAATAAAGAATCAAAGTTATATTCTATCACTAGGGGTAGTCAGTGTTCTATTAAGGACTTGGGAAATAATGACTGCAATTATAAAATTCATTTCTACAATTTAGTTTTGCTCTAAGAAAGAAGTTACCTTAGTGTTAAAGTTACAAAATGAGCTAATTCAAGGCATCTTTGTTTTACACTATGACTAATATTAAAATCCTTTCCACACAGGCTGCAATGGGCATGAAGCTACCCTAGAATGGAACACTGTAGTGTAATTCATGTATTAATCTGAGTCACTTTTTTTTTTTGTTTTTTCCTACTCCATCTGCAAAATCATATTTGAGAAACATTTTTGCGACAACATATGGACAGACTAGAATAAATTGGACATGACTTTTATTGCCAAATATTTACAAAATCGTTCTGTACCTCATATGATTTATAACAGAGAATATGTGAGCAAAGATTAAAAATTAGAAAACTATTCTATTCTCTCCTAAGTCAGCTTCTATAAACTGAGATCAAAAGTTTGAAAGTACAAGCCAGCACGTTTCTTGGAAATAGGGCAGCTGCTATAAATAGAACATAACACTGTTAGGAAATTCAACGCTAGTCTAGAGACAAGTATACTTTTATGTCATAGTTACACAGATGCCATCTTTTCTAGAATACATTCTGTGGGATGATAATAAAAATGAGAAAACAAATTAATTTTTTGGGGAGGGGGATATACTAAAAAAAGTGTAATCCAAATACATTTAAGCATATGATGTAATATTTTGTCAAAAAGCGTAATGATTATGAGAAAAGCATAATGGTTGGCATGTATGCTAACAGTAATGAAAATTTTCCAGAATATCACACAACTGGCAACCAATAACAACACTTTTCTACAAAGTTAAGTTTTAATGTTTTTTTTTCAGACTGTACTTCCCTGAGGACTTTTCTCTAATAAATTCAAATTCTCACAAAAGACATGGAACAGGTTTCAAAGTTTCATTGGTCTTAATTTCAGTTGGCTGGAAAGTGATGAAAGCTGGGAATTCAGAAATCAGGATAAGCTGAAATATTATTCTTTAGTGAAATGAATAAAAATAATTATGTATATTGGAATTGTAAGCACAATTTCATTCATTCAAGAAATATGTCCCACACATAAACATACTTGAACATAATTCTGCATACCACGACTACCATTGCATTGCAAGAAATTCAAATAAATGTCAATGGAACATAAAATCCATCCATTTGCCAGTGTAATATTTTGATTCCACCAGGATAAAGACAGCACAGTAAGTATATCAATTACACATAAATGAGGGAATGAGTGACGATATAGGCTGCCAAGTATGTGAGATATTTCTGAAACTTTGACTACTGATGTCAACAACATCAGAACACACCATTAAAACAAAAACGTGTGCTGTCTTAAAATGCAGGACTACAATATGGACTGCCAAGTGTGTGAAATGTTTCTGAAAATTTGACTTCTCATTACAATATTAGCCAACTTCAGAACACAGAACATGCTACAGTGCCATTATTTAGGCCGTAACACATGACTCCAAAAACAAATATCAGGGTCGATTATTTATTTTGAAATTAGATGTCCACACAATTTCTTACAAAATCCAAATCCAAAATATTTTCCATTTCCAAATAGTCTAAGTAGGTAATATCAATGATGTGATATGTGTGTGGTGAATGACTCAGAGGACGTTCGCCTACTTAAAAATGTCCTAACTTCAAAAGTTTGTGAAGTCGCCATTATAAATGGCAAGAAGCCAAAATCATATTAAGCGACAATATACATGTGGTCCAGGACTTTAGTCACCAAATACATCAGTGTATGGTCTAACATAATTGTGACATTTATCAGAAATAAATTCTGAAAGTGCCTTACTTTCTAAGCCATATGGACATGTGCGAAACCCAATCCGCATCTAGCTGGTACACCATGTAAACAATTGCGAAACCAGGTCAATCGTAACGATCACGTCGGCACTACAAAGCAAACCCTCTTAATAAACGATACATACCTGAATAAATCCAACTGCTCTTCAAAATTAATCTTCTTGCTTTTCTTCTCACTCATCCAATACCCTACTCGCTTCATTTTTGCCAGTTTTTTTTTTTTTTTTCTTTTTTTTTTTTTTCTTTCTTTGGACTACACAGACCACAGTTACTGCTCCTCCATGTCTCGACACCACTTCGCTGATTACTGTACGCGTTGGCTGTGTCTCTACATTGGTATAAAATATTATTAATTGTTAGCCTGAAGTTTTATCACCAGTCTATATTGGTGCTAATGCGCAAAACCAAATTGTATCCGAATGCAATAAAATCTGAGTAGTTAGGAAACTTGAATTTAAAACCAAATCCTTCATTTTTTTTTTTTAAATTTGGAAACAACTTTGAACGGCGAACAGCGTCAGGTGCGAAGTGTGTGTGTGTGTATGTGTATGTGTGTGTGTGTGTGTGTGTGTGTGTGTGTGTTGACGAATTCCACGTCAAAGTTACACAATGAACAATTATTATCAAAGCAGATACTAGACCACAAATTGTAAACTCTACTGTTATTCTGTAAGAAATGTTCGCCTATCCTTCACGGGCCAACAAGATCTGGTGGGTGGGTGTGGTCCTACAGTGTAAGACATCAACACATTTACACGGTTGGACTTTAATGCGCACGTAGCCTGGGTAGTACTAATATTAGTACCCTTAGTCCTACCGAATGGACAGGGTACTTACATGAGTATGTGTGTCAATGGAGCAGTTGGTGTGATTCACACCCGACTCTTTTTTTTTTTTTTAACCTAATATAAAAAATAAAATTTTGAACATCTTCTTTGAATATAATTAAATAAATTGAGTAGTTCTCTTATTTAATACTGGAATTATCGCAAGTCATTGTAGAAATAGTGATAAAATATCGTTTACCTTTCTTATCCGACATTTTCGTCTTGACCGTCAGCCATATTAGGTCAAATAATGCCTACTTCCATTCTTAGCCTCGTTTGTTTGTGTGCCATATAAGGACGTTAAGGCCTTATTGGAAAATGTAAACAGATCGTAGTAAAAATATATGGCATGGTTTGAGTCGGAAATTAAGCAGATTAAAAGTAAATATGGTTTAGCGGTGACTTTGAAATTCCACCAAGAACCAATTATTTTCTCAACAAAAACTATCCACAATTAATGCAAGTATCCATTCTCCATCTTTGTGCATTATGGCATTTAACAACTAATACCATAACATAGAATAAACAAGCCTTATGTAGAAAAGGGATCACAGTGAGAGTTTCGCCTTATTTGTCATGGTGGACACTGAGGTTAGCGTAACTATGCCAATTTATTTTACTGTGTAAGGACTTAATAAATTCAAAATAAGCCAAACTTCTTTTCCAGAATGATTACACTTCTGTAGTAGATTTCTAAACTATTTGTGTTTAAGACTAGTGAAGGACTTTTCTTGCTCCATTACATGATATGGGATCAGTTCGTAGCCTCAACCACAACAAACAAGTTGAGGCTGTGACTTCAGAGCTAGTAGCCTGGGACGCTGTATTATCGCAGTACATAATGTTGTTATCAGTACACAATAAAACCTATCTGTTATTGCTGCATTCTTACAAATTGTTAAGTTTCTCTTATTTTCCCTCTATTTCTATGAAAGATATCGGTCAATCCAATTGTGTTAATATAAATAAAATCACATATGGTGGCTGATTCAGATTACCATGCTATAGGGGAACAACTCTATATTATCACAGTATTTACCTAAACTATGGTAGCACACACAACTTTATGATAAGATGTAACTTCCACGCTTGCACTGGCTAAAAATTTTCACCAAAATAAAGGATTTAATGACTAATTTGAATATATTAATGTCAGCCCAGTTGAAATCCATGATAACTACAGTGGTAAAAAAAATATATATCACTTTGTCTGAATATATATATATATATATATATATATATATCAATTATTAATAATATTGTTCAGATATTACTAATTTTAAAAGTAGTTTAACTGTTATTGCTTATTTATGTTGGATAAGTAGGCCCATTAGCAGGGTTGTGTCAATTTGGGTCCATAATGGCTACTGTGAAATCAAATTGCAACCTTGACCTTGTAAGGACATGTATGTCACTATTAGGATATGACCTATAATCATCAAATATCAGATGATACACTGAATAAATTTCATAATCAAATCCAATGCAGGTGTAGCAAGTTTGACTGGAGTTTTGTTTATGATAACAACATAATTACATTCACTTTACAAAAAAGTGATGTTCATACTTTTTCATTGTAAACTTATAAAAATGTTGACATTTTAGAGAAAATTGCACTATACGATATTTGCATCCTTACTGGCTACAGTTTTACATAAACAACCGTTAGATGATGCATATCCAAAATTAATCAGAAAAATTACATTTGTTACAATAATTTAGTGTTGGACTAGGTTTCCGTCTGAAATATTAACACAAAACGCATACCCAATTTGGCAGTATTTTATTTTTGTCAATATGTAATGCTTACCATTTGAAAAGAGGCAGTAATCACCAGACTATTCTGTTCAAAATATCAGTTTTGGACCCATGGGATACTGCACTTGTGTTTTCATGACTTTATGTAGCTTTGAAAAGATGTAATGTTTAGGCATTGGGCTATAGGAATGAAATACATTACTTTAAACTCTTTCTGTCAGCATTTCAGTCAAATAATTAGGTCAGGTTTATAGCTGATTTTACAAAATTCAATGTTGTTGTAGGTTTTAATGCCATTTTTCAGTTTATGATAGGCTATATATGATGGCCAGTATAAATAGTGAAGGAAGTACCCAGGAAAATGCCAGAAAGAACCACTGACACACAAGAAGCTACTGGCAAGCTTTCTCATGTACCCACACTGGCCGAATCAGAGACTTGAACCCACACAGACAGAGGTAAAATGGCAGTGATCCATAATGGTGAGCGCTTTAGACCACTCAGGCACTTTGGGCCTTGACAAAAATTCAGTGTAAAAATGACACTAAATGATAAATGATATTAAGCAAACTAAACTGATTTTGTAAAACTAATAGTAACCATTCAACTTTTTTTTTTAAAAATGAGCTATTATGTGGAAGAGGAACAATAATTAATAGGATTTAAAAAGTTTACAAATTATAGTTTATGGGAAAAAGTTAATATATAATTTAGACACACACTTTCCGTTAGGAAATTTGTTGCAAATCCTGTCCTAGTGGCAAGTTGACATGTTGGATATCAGACAGTTAATTGAGTGGGACAAATTCTTGCAAAATTTGAAACTTTGATTAAGTATTGTTCTGAGATAAACATTTCCGTCTTGTAGAAAATGTATTTATTTGTATGAATCTAAAAGAAAAATATTTTAAAAAATTCTGGGCTTCAAGTTCAAGAAGGTCATGGAATGAGTCTTCATGTTGACATTTAGAAATCACATTTTTTTATGCATTTAGAGTAGAAATGTGGGATATTATTGTACATTTTATGAATATCACTTTCCATAATTAAAGGACAATTGTTCTTTCTTGATACAAACTGGATTTTCAACCAGAAATAATGTGATCCATTGTTTACAGAAATGACATTTGATTGCACAGAATTACCCAACAGGCAGAATTATCATTGAAACAATTAGTTACATTTTCAGGACGTATCTCACATACTTGGCAGTCCATATCAACACTTTTCTGCAAATTAAAGTCATAACATTTCAGTTAGACCTGACTTACTCTGATGTCTTTTTCTAATAAATTCAAATTCTCACACAAGCAGATGGATATGTTTTCAAGTTCTATTACATTTTCCATTGGCTGCAATGAGATGAAGCAGAAAATACCGAAATCAGTTAAAAGGTGATAAGAATCGTGAATGAAATGAAGCCATCTAAATACTTTTCTTCAACATTAATACATTTTTATTTATTTTATTAAAGAAACATTCTTCAATTTAATCCAATCATGGCTTCCATGGGCATTCCATATGATTTATTTTCTGAGAAATTGCAGTATAACATTTGTTATGTCTTTAATTAGCTGATAGTTGAGACGAAATTACATTGTTGATGAAATTTGACCTGGAACTTGACATTTACATTGCTATCACATGACTACCCAAATTTCCCAACCTACTTGTCTATGGCATCAGTGGTCTAGTAGTCATGAAATATCAACAGTAAACCAGTTTCCATTAGTGCTGTACACAGTATTCAAAAATATTACATGAAAGTCACATAAAAGTAATAATGTTTTGTAAAAAAATTGAATGCACATTTAATTCTCAATATATTGATTCCAAATAAGTTACCAGACACCTCAATATTGCAGCAACCTGGAGAAAGCGGGATTCATCTAGTATTGAGCACATGTCAGCGATAGTTTTGTTGGTATCACATGACCATCACAAGGATGTGCTCTCTGCTTAGTGAATCTGGCTTTATCCATGTTGCTGTGACAGTGATGCTCTTTGGTCATTGTTCTCATTATAAACATGTTGAGAAGTTTCAGGTCTTTTATTTTTTTAAAAACATTATGTAACTTTAACTTATATTTTTGATTTTTTTTCTAAAGCAACATTGGAAATGGGTTAGTGTTCATATCAGTTTATTATCAGTATGTTGCAAGATTTGTGTGCTCATATGACTCATAATGAAAATGGTGAGTTCCAGGTCAAATTTCATCAGCGTTGTAGTTTTGTCTTGTCTGTCATTGAGTTAAAGATAAAACGAATATTATTTCTATTAACAATTTTTAAAAAAATAAATCAATTTCTATTGATTTCAGGTACGGCTTGATGAAAATGTCATTCAAATTCGCTAGACTTGTTAGGAAGTGGTTACCTATTTCAACACTATATTGTGTCAGATAATTACAACTTTCTCATAGGCAAATGACTCAACTCACACCCCAACATAAATGTCCAAATATCAAAAATGGGGTAGGAAGGGTGAGAGGAGACTTGGATTACACCCCTCAAGGTAAGAGTGGTGTTTATAATTTTTAATGTAGCTTTTAACAATTTTTCAGTCATATCGCTACGATGTCTGCAGTGTGGCAGTTTATAGTGATATCTAGCGCTGGGGCATCATGCCTCAGACATGTAGCATGATGTCCCACCCAGTCACATTATCCTGACACCAGGCTGACCAGTCATAACACTAACCTCTTAATGCTGAGCATCAAGCGAGGCAGCTGTTAGTTCCATTTTTGTAAGTCTTTGGTATGACTCGACCGGGGATCAAACCCACGACCTCCCGCATCTGTGGCGGACACTCGAACCACTAGGCCACCAGAGCAGTTCAAGGTAAGAGTAACTTGTGAAGTTCTTAGTGATATACCATACTTACTGCATGTTTTCTGACACTGTTTTCTGACAGTTTTTTTTAGGTAAATATATTTAAATGCCTTGTAATGTTTTGGACATTGCTCTGCTTTAATTTTTCTACAATTATGTTTTCGGACACTAAGAAGATCTCTGCATCGTTTTAAAGTAAAATTCCCAGTGTTTGCCATTAATTTAACTAATACAAAGTTTGCTTTATTTGGTCACCAATTATATAATGTGATCTTGAACTTCTATGGATTGGCTGTCAGTGTAGACTAATGAAACCACTTCAAGCAGGTGTGACAGTTTTATGGCTTTGATTAGAAACCATAACTCCAACTTTATATGGTTAAACAATACCTCAGAGAGTCAGTATGGATTAGTAAATTCATTGGCATCTTGCAACAAAACAAACCCCTTATCCCTGAGACTATGTACCACAGTTTAAATGTAGGTTTTGTTCATAAACCTCTTTGTAGACAATAAATATTGATTGTGGGTGCACAATATTTGGTACATTGTTTGCTTTTTTAATGAAATTCAGATGGCTGCCTTTTATTTCCTCATACATCTGTCAAAAAATCCCACAAATTATAGTATGAACAATTATCACCTAGACACACAGAAATCTCCAACATGTATCAAAACAAGCTTTGAGCAGTTGATTGTTTTGAAGCTACCCTTGTCTAGGTTGGGAAAAAAGAAGAGAGAGCCACAACAAATAGATCACCTTTATTTTCAAAAATACCTGCATATTAATGACTCATATATTGCAACTTGCTTGTTATTTTTTTAGGTGTGCATACAACATTAACCCTGTATGGAGCCTTCCACCCTTGGTGCTCTAAGATCAGCCATCATACATGTACCATTTTTTCCTTGTGATTTCCCTGTGTATTCTTACTTTCATAGACTCTTGAAACTGTGTATACTATATATAGTTTTAGTTGTTTGGCATCAACAGCTGAAGGTTCATAAGGATGTACACTGGTCATTCTAAAGGCAGGTCACAAAGCATTAGCATAGGCATCCGAGGCCAGAGAACTAACTTTGTATTGGGTGATCCTTGAGGATGAGGTTTTTGTTTTCACATGAACTTAGGACATTTTTAGTTATATGTCTTATATTAAAACACCCATCATGAAGTGGCTACAGAGTGTAGCTTATGGGAAAAATGAATAAAATTATATATAGATTTACTAAATTAGACAACAAAATTTATTGTAATACTATAAATGAAATTTTTGTTTTTTCAGTGTATATGACTATTTTATGTAGGCAAATTAAGGTACATAGAGAGGAGAAATAGTATATTCTTCTGTAGTCAACAAGACAGATAAACTCATTATTGCTGAATACTGTATTTTACACATGATGTATTGTTAATCATGATGAATACATGACCTTATAGAGCATACAAGAAAAAAGTGATTTTTGACAGAATTGATACAATATTCTCTTCTAATGATAATTATGGCTTTAATAAATAAAATGTTTTTTGTGCAGTGGTAAGGGAAATATTTGTTAAACTTTTCAGTTTTATGGTCATTTTTTTAGTTATGCAATGACAAAGGATGGTAGACTTTATATCTGAAACACCTAAGTGGATGGTGTCCAGTAACTTCCTGGTAGACAGAGTGTTTCTGTGAAACAAAGGTCACCAAAACAATACCCAGGTACCAATTTTAGAAATGAAAGGCATCAAAGATGTGAAATAAATCACAGTGTAGTCATTCAGTCATCAATTTATAAGCTTATGGTTGACAGGAGACCTCTAACACTCTTTTCCACCACATTCATGATGCTTTTTGTTTATAATGGGTAGGTTGGTACAAGATGCCAGGAGGATGGGTGAATGCTTTATAGAGGTGGTAATCCACTCGCTATATTTATTTCCAGTCACAACTGTCCTAATCACTTTTAAAGTGTTTGTCTAACATAATAAACCACTAATAGTCCAGCCACAGTTTAAAACTTGCATCCGAAATATACATGACCATGTGATACATTTTTTTTAAGGATCAGTAAAATGTGTGAATGTGGGAACGCTTGCTTTCAGTGTGTCAGTAGCTGCAATGTATATCTTAGTGTGGCTGAAAATGCATGAAACTCATAACAACTAACCAAAGAACTAATTTACAGTATTTTCTTATTTATTCAAAATTTATTGCTTGAGTTAACCATTGTGATCAAAAGATGATTGTCTCACTGCACATGGACAGTTAGTCATTTGTTTGCATACTTTTAATTTTAACAACGGTTATCATATTATTTTCCTTTTCAAGCATTATGCAGAATGCAAAAATAAACTTATCTCAGTCCATGACAGCTGTGTCATTCATTTCATCTGATCCTTTAATGCCAAAGATTTGTGTGTGAATAAATTTTTGGATGACCTAATTCTTATTTACTGAGTTTTGAACTCTGAAGAAAAACATCATGCTTTTGCTTCTATGTTCAAAATACACGTATTCAGAAAGCAAACTGGATTCTTTTTAAAATTTGAATTGATGGATCTATGATGATGCTTTTTTCATTTTGAGCTACCAAATAAGTCAGATTAAAATTTGCCAACCACAAGTTCTGAATCTGGATTACTAACCTATAATAAAAAAGGTTCAGTGCTGAATGGATTTTGTCAGTCTCTATGACATAGCAAACAATAAAAAAAATGTATAGAAATGTTTTTCACTTGCACATTTGACAAATGGAAAGAATTTTTTTATATACCCAGTAGCTCTTTCCATACATACATAAACCTAAATGTCTTGTCCCTCCAAATTTTTTCAAAATCATATTTTTCTGAAAATATAATTTTCAATAAAATAAAACATTTCTGGAAACCAAGTTCAATTTTCAAAACTGAAGAAAAACCAAAGGAAAATAATCAAGTTGGAACCTAAAGGATTGTTTTTTCCTAGTTAAAACCATGTATAGACAACCATCAGAACTTGACACTCTTGATTAGCCATATCATCATATGGAATAAATGAAAGGTGTATTCAATAGGTACCAATAAGAACTAGGGACATGCCCCACAACTCATGAATACACAATGTAATATACACAAAGGCTATGTAGATAATTCACAGTGCCAGTAAATTATAATAAATTGAGTGATATGAAGTTTTAAACAAGAGTGCAGGTTGTTATCTTTATTTTGAATTTTTCAGTTAATGAAACTGAGTTGACATTTTTGCTTGATAAAACAGTCAGCATTGATAATGTACATGTTTCACAAGTAATCACACTTCTATTCAGTGGCAGATTTCCCCATCCTGACATCATTATATGTATAGTCATTTCAAATTTCTCTCTTGATTATCATTACAAATAATGATGTTCATTAAAATTCCTGAACTGGATTAACAGATTTTGCTCTTTTATATAGTTAGGGCAATCATTTGCGGTGTTTGGAATTGTACTGTTGAGATTGCTTAAAAAAAAATTTAAAAAATGGATTATTTTTTAAAATTTTCAGAAATAAGATGAATAAATAATGTATGTCATTTTGGTGATAAACTCTGTTGTCAAAGAAATTTTTACATTATGAAACAATATTGATATTAAAATTGGCTCCAGTATATCATTGGTATGTTACATTCATAGATACATTTCTAGTAATGATTGAGACTTGTTTGGTTGTAATAAGCTGATGTTGGTAATATTTGACTTAGACAGATTGTGCAACATGATATCTTCCATTGTTTAAGTAATCTTCCCAGAGTTTACAGAAATTGAGGTGTGGTAATTTTATAATTCAGGACCAGTTCACACATTGCCAGTAGCAATAAATGTGCTTAATGAAGAAACTGAGTTTTACCACAAAAAAACCATCAGAATTCTTTATAACTTTGCCATGAAAGTATTCTTTATTGATATGCATGTGTGTGTGTATACATGTATGTATGTGTGTGTGTGTGTATATATATATATATATATATATATATATATATATATATATATATATATATATATATATATATATATATATATATATATATATATATGAAAATAAATATTTTTCAAAATACCTTAACTCTTCACACACCAAAATAAGTATTAACATCAAAACATTTAAATCAATGACAGTACTGGCTTTCTCCATCAGAGGTCTTGCTAGCATTTTAAAACTAGGATTCCAGGTATCCTAATTTGGTAAAAATAAGAGTCCCACCAGCAAAGGTTTTGTGTCAGGTACAGTATGTTTTGACTTGGCTACAATTGAACTTGATGTAGATAAAATATTACATTTTGATTTTTTTTATCTTGTGCCCTGTTACTGGTACATCTGTTATGAGATTGAAACACAGCTCTTCCTTATAATTCACTTTGTTATTTCCTGATTCCAGATATGATGTTGTTATTGTAGGGTTTAACATCATTTTTCAGCACAGGATAGGCTATACATGACAATCAGTATAACTGGTGGAGGAAGAACCCTGGAAAACCCCAGGCAGAACCACCAACCCACGAGAAGGTACTGGCAAGCTTTCTCTCATACCCACGTTAGCTAAGCCTTAGACTCGAACCCACACAGACAGAGGGAGATGGCAGTGATCCATTCTGGTGAGCACTTTAGACCACTCGGCTGCTCTGGGCCCCAATTCCAGATATAATGTGGTTCGACTAAGCACTCCATGACCAAAATGTATAACAGTATATTAAGTTGAAACATAAAACAGTCAATCTTATTGTTATATCGTTATTTCCTTTTCAAAACACCATTAATTAGCACAGAGGTCTCACTAGCATTTTTAAACTAGGATTCCAGGACTTGTAATTTGGTAAAAATAGGAGTCCCACCAGCAAAAGTTGCAGTCCCCACTAAGCCAGGAATCACATATGTTCTTATATTTCTCTACTGTCACATCTAAACTATCAGTTCTAGCAACTTTAGCACAGTTCTGAATCTCATTGAAATCTTCATCATGTTTCAATTTAACTCCAAAATATTTGTCAAAATTTGCAAACAGCATTTTGTCCAAGTCTCTTGATTTTGAGTTTGCAGGCAATATTTATAAGGCAACAACAAGAAATGAAATCAATAACAGTAATTGCTCTGGGCTTCGCCGATGTTGCAAATTACGATTTTGTTTTACATATTGGTGAGAAAATATACCATCTGGCAATATTTTGGGCAACAACATTTTTGGCTGATAAAAATGGTATATACAGTCTTCAGTTTGGAGTGGAGAAATTCAAAGAGACTATGACAGGAAGCTGTAAACTTGGATAGAAAAACGCACTGAATCAATCATTACATAAACAAATCCTTATTTCATATTGACAGACTCTCTAAAAGTGCATTATTATATCAAAATCCACTTATGCTGATTTCTAACCTTGATACTGTATGTTTTAATATAATCAAAATAGCCATGCAACTTACTAGCTACATATTGACTACCTCTGAGGGTGGAAACATGAAATGGCTACAGTCAACCACACGAAAACAATTTTAAAAGAAAGAAAAAAAGAAAAAATAAATAGTTTTGCTGCAACTTCAGTGAAAACTGATTACCTCTGAAGCACCGATACTAAGGAAATTTTTTTACAAAAAATTGTCTCAATGTTCTACAATTATTTGATGTTGCCGCAGCAATAACAAATGGCTATTTGTTTGGTCCTTCAAAGGGATCCTTTATTGGCACCTTTCTTCAATAACATATGCACCTTTATCAAAGCAAGCTGGCGACCTTTGATCAAAGAAGTCGGCAACAAACTAAAATAAAAGCATTAGTTTAGTTTTCATAGTGATTAGAACATATTTATTTTGCCTTAAAACACTATCATCTTTGCAAGAAAAACATGCGTACGGAGGACTTCTGTCTGGTGATTTTCTGCATCTCAAATTAAAAATTTGTGTCCAAATACTTATAATTAAGCGTTTCTGAGAACTCTAGCAAATTTTTAAAATTCCTGTTATATAGCAGTTCAGTATATTACATTATTCTCAATAGGATGCAGTTCCATACATACCTCAGTTCTCACTCCAACCTGGTCAGCAGTTATGGACCATGACTACTATGTTGTAATAAGTGAGAGCTGTATATGAACAGTTATTAAGATGACTTGGTAAGAATAATTAAACTGCAAAATGAAGACTCAAGATCTGAATAAGTTGATAATGCAGAAAATAGTATTTAAGTAGTGTTTGATTGGCTAATCAGCTGAAGTCATTTGACTAATTATTAATCAAAGATCATGTTGGGTTGACTGCATAGGAGTTTACTTAGTTAATAGTTTTAGTATTTACAGTGACAGCTACCATATGTGAAGTCCTTAGAGTTGAGTGTCAGTTTGGGTCTGCTTAGTTTTCCATGTTGAGCAAATCTGTACATATTGTATAGTCTTTTTTTTATAAAAAAAAAGACGAGGCAATCTACATATATGAATCAAGTAATGAAATGTAGTATTGCCTATAAAGTACATGTTTCAATCTGTACATTAAAAATTGTTGTTGCTAAGGTCACTGATCCACTTTGATTAACATCATTAATATAAAAATATGTGGATCGATAACCCTTGTCTAAGGAAGAAGAAAAATAATTTGTATTGCTTCTACACAGGTAAATGTTAAATTTGCAATAAGTGATATATATCTACAAATACTTGTTGTTATAGTCAGGTTATTACATGTTAGTTACATAAGGAATACAGTAAATTTATAATACTTAAGAAATTAGTTTTGTTTGATGAAAACATTATTTTACACCATCTTACAGAATAAAAATGGAGTGATGATTGTGCATTTGAGACTGAAAATATGAACTTCCGTCAGCGAATTGCATGGCTGTTGTCGATGTTCTACATAGGGGCCACATTTGGTCTGTTTTACTACATCTTTGGAATTAGTGATCGTTACAATGATCTTGCCATTGAACATGTCGAACATTACCATAACCACAAGGACTCTACTGAGAATGATGTGAAGACATCTTTATTGCAAAGAGCTTGGAATCATTTGATGGATATTCCTCTTCCAGTATGGATGGGTTTACTATTTTTGCCATATTTACAAGTGTTCTTAATGATTTTAGCATGCACCAGAGCTCAGCCAAAGCTCAGTTTGGCATACCTCTGGCCAGGGTTGGTCTTTCTAAAGTATCAGCAATTTTCCAGGACTTTATTTAAGAAACAGAGTGCTTTCAATAAGAATCTAAAAGATGAAGATGCAAAAAATTTGTTGAATAGTCATGTGATTATTGATACATGATTTTACCATTTTCAGTCTATTTACTGTTTAGTATACAGTATGTATCTGTACAGGAGCTTTCACATAAAGGGTTCTCTAGAGGAAATATGACCCTGTTTAAATACCCTGAAAGTATTTTCTTTTGTTGGTCAGTTGTTTTCTTCAAAAGTGGTGTGCCAGAGACCATTACTTAGTTCCAGTAGAAAATATCAATTTTTTTGCAGTAAAGTAAGGTTGCAAAAAAAAACAGTTTGCACCTTATGCATGGACAAATGTGCAATCTTTTATAGTGTTGAATGGCAGCTGTACAGTCAAACCTGTCTTAATAGTCACTTTTGTAAGCAGTTTTTAGGCCTAAGCAGCCTTTTGTTTCAAAACAAATAGTATTGATGAAGATTTCCTCAAAACTATACATCTACTATAACTCTTAGTTATTTTGCAAAGTTGGTTTACTTGCTGAATTTGTATCTTTATTTATGATCATTAAGAATGATCTCACTGGACCAGTAATTATAAACTGAAAATTTAATGCACAGCTGGTGAAGCTATGCCAGTTTTGTTTCATTTATGTTATACAGTCAATTTGGTGATGGACATTAAACCAAAATGTCCATCAAGTTTAGCACAGTGGCTGTAACAAAGTAAAGCCTAACCAATTTTCAAGCGATAATACTCGTCTTTGCAGTTTCTTTACTGATTCACTGTATCTGTTGATATTGCTGATGTCCAGGTCAAACCTCTGTCAGTACTTATGTATCATGAGTATTGACACTGGTTTGACTTGGACATCAGCAATAGATTAATATCATAAGATACAGTGAATCAGTAAAGAAACTAAAAATATAAATTTTGCCTTTCTACTGATCATATTTCAGGAGAGTTTATGAGATGGCCTGTTGTCTGGCATCCATTGTCCATTTATCCATTAGCACAATTTTGTTAATAATACTAGTCCCTAATCTTCTTTGAGGTCTACCAGAAAAAATTACATAAACATTTATCGTAAAAATTTATTTGGTCCAAAATGAAAATGGTGCTACTTTGGCATCCTGACTTGCCAGCACAGCAGTCTACTTTAAATTCTTGCCAGCACAGCAGTCAACTTTAAAATCTAATTATCACTACTTCTTCTGAATATGGGGCTCATATTAACATGTAGTTTTCACTAAAATACATTTTATGATATCTGCTTGGTCCTAAGTGAAAACTACTCCACTTGGACTTCCACTGTCATCTTGAAAATCTTGTTATGGCTGATCCTTCTGAGTGGATGACCATATCAGTATGGGGGTTTCACTAAAAGAAATGATGTTTAGTTGCTTCTGAATGAAAATGTGCTGATCTGATTCCCTATATGGGAACCACAGCAACCATCTTTAGCCTCATGTTATTATCTAATCAACTGAACAGAAAGTTATATCAACATGAGCTTTTTTAAAACCAGAATACTTTTTAAGGTGTCTAGTTGATCCTATATGAAAATGGTTCTTATTGAACATCCATTATGGCCACCACAGTATCTATTATGAAAATCTTGTTGAAGCTACTGCTACTTATTAGTCAATATCGGCATAACAGTAGAGACGTATGACATCTGTTTGATGCTAACTGTAAAAGGTGCCAGATTGGAAATCCAGTATGGCCACAGTGATAGCCATCACAGAAATCTTTGAATTACTACTCTTTAATGGAAAGTCATAATTGACATAGGGTTATATACTCAGCAATAAAATCAAGGAAATAGTCTTATTTTGAGTTCTTGGAAAGTCTTTTTGTCCAGTCTTTTTTATTTTCAGGGATTCTTATTCCAGATCATTGCATATTGCTAAGATGTTGATAGAGATAAATAGAGCAAAGCACAATGAACATATGGATAGAATACGTATGTATTTAATGCCAAATTTTGCTCAGTCATGTCTATGTTAGCTATGTATACTTTGTCTGTTTATTTCATTCTTTTTTTGTAGCAATAACAACAGATTAAGTTAAGTAGATAATTGTCAATTTCATTTTTCCTACCACCACTGTATAGTTTTTTTTTTTCTTCAGAAATTGTAATTGATAAATTACTGTTTTATTTTCTGTTGTTAAATTCAATTTTGTGCTATAAATATTTGAAGTGGTTAAGTGTGGTTAATACATATATAAACCATAGTATCTTTTCTGACAGTAGTCTCATGACACATTCAATTGTCAATACTGAATGATAGTATAATGAAACTGAACTAAATAAGTAAACTATCCAAGATTTTAATATTGTCTCAATGTAATAGTTTGAGTTCAGTATTGTCAAACACATTATAGGAAGAATAGTCATATATTTCAAGATTGTAGATATAAGTCAGGGGTGAGGCAGGAAGAAAGATATTTATGTACATTCATTTTGATTTGTTTCAGTAAATGTTTTTCTGTTTCCACCCAAATATTGTTGGCATTTTTATCAAGTCATTATTGATCTGTTTTCTCTAACAGCCCATAATAAAAAAAGTTTTGAAATCATTTATGTTCAAGTGTTTTAGGTAAGACTCTAGGGGGAAATGCATCACCACATATATGTAGGACAGATGATTCTCTGAGACATGTATTTTGAGAGAAAAACATATTTATGCAGCATTTTCAAATGAAAGAGGAAAAGCAGAAATGTTTTAAAGCCCAAATGCTGCCATTATATGCAATAAGTCGAATTTGCCCAGTCATCTGAATAATACTGAATCTTGAACGATATTGGTCCGAAACATCAATGGGTTCTATTAAAACCTGATACTGTAATATTAATGTTTCATCACATTATGAGTCCTGTAATTTCTCTCACGAATTGAGATACCCTGCCATTTTCATACATATATGAATTAATTTGATGTTGATCAGCTCTATCCATGGGTCAACCGATTTCAGTAGAAAGCTGGCACACAAGATTTGATAACAATACTGTTGTAAACATAAGAAGCTAACACCATGCTTTGTTAGATTATCTTCAGCCCAAGCTCACCCTTCAGTGTATATTCCAGCACCCCTGTTGATCACCAATATTTACCTGAGTCTTATTTTTTTTAAATCTAATGCACACTTTTCTAGATCTGCTGGAAAAAAAGTGGACCTACCTCTCTTCCCTTTAAGCCTAAGTTGCTGTGTACCACATGGGTATGTTAGATTGGTCACTAACAGAATTTGTTGAATGGATGACCACTAATTTTGGAGAACTCCCAAATATCTGAATTATGAGTGACCTCATTGACTGAATTTTAAGGAGTGGCACCTCTTAATTTTAAACTAAGCATTTGAACATCATTTAAACATAACATCTCAATTAATTTTTAAAAACGGTTTATGTCAGTATTTTTAACAAATCATTTCCTTCCTTCCAAACTTTAGTTAGATCTGAGGAACAGTAAAATTTATGATAAACAACAGCATAGGGACTTTAACAGAAACTCTTGATTGACATGAAAGAGAAGATTAACAGTCCAGTTCCTGAGAAACTGTGAGGATTTCTTAATCTTTTAAGTTTTATTACATTTCCACCTTTTGAGAAAGTGATATTACTGGTATAAAGGTACATGTATTTTCAATTGGCAAAGCAGTATTTTCCATTGGTACAAATATTTTATATCAACACATGGGAAATAAACCCATTGTATATCTGCAAAGGAGATAACAATATGGGGTCATATCACAGTTAGTAGAGAGCTATCCTGAATGTTCTGCATGATACCTATGTTAATATTTTAATGTATGCAGTATTTTTTTTTCACACATAATCTGTAAAGGCAAGTTTGTAAATATTGTCTTGTATACATTCTCTCATAGACTGCATTACACAAAAGTGAAAATAGAAACCTTAATGTAATCATGGGTTTCATTGCATTGAGTGGGTTTCATTGGTTTGGAATTATCTATTTCACACAAAGAATATTATACATGATATGTTGTTATTTTAGTGTAACTTGTTTGTTTTCTTTGAAATATCCAGGTTACACAGTTTTAAATGTTTTTGGCATCAGCAATTTATACTGTAATTGAAAGAACTAAAATGCATTGGTCTTCACTTGTAATGTGTATATTATGAAATGTTAATTTTAATTGTCAAAATTTTGTCAGAAAATTTCCAGTCCATTTATTTGAAATCCATGTGTAAATGATAAGTACTGTTAATTAAGATATGACCTTTTGTGCTATTCTGGATCTGTATTTTATATGGTGTTTGTGCTTTTCAGGATCAATATTATTTACATAAAAATGAAATATTTTATTTTGTATGATCTGTCAAAACCCATCTTGATACTCGGACATCTTTATACATTTATGATACAAAGTTGCATGTCAGCACTAATCATTTATTGATTCATTTTTTCCCAATAATGTTGACATATTATATTTTAAGAATAAATCTTATTGAAAGAAGGAATTGAGGGACACATATTTGAGAGGGGAAATCAACTTGAACAATTTTAAGCTCAATTGGTCATAGACCAGAAGAGTTTATATGATGGAATGTCATCTGTTAGGATATGTTTTGTCCTTCTGATTCTTATAAACTGCATCCAGTCCAGAAAAACTTGTTTTAACTTCTGTTGCAGAATGGACAGTTGTTTTGACAGTAAGGTATTCATTAAAAGACTTAATATGATGTTGGTTGGTACTAAATGAAAATAGTATCTGTCTGACATCCAGTATGACCACCATGGTGGCCATCTTTAAAGTCTTGTTATCACTTATTCTTCTGAATGGATGGTATTATCTATATGGGATTTTAACTAAGAGATTTAATTTTTTCAGCATGGTGCTCAAACAGATTGGTGCCAATTAAACCTCTATAATGCTGGCAAATATTATTACATCTTTTCCTTAAATAATGGCCAAAGCTATATGGTGTTTTCACCAAAACTGTCAGTAAAATCCGATGTTGATATTGCCATCTATTTAATTTAGAAAGGGTAGCTGTAACAAGATTTCCAAGTTGAATGCTGTTGTGTCCATTTTGTACAGATATCCAGGTAGCACATATTTTATTTATGACCAACAAGTTTTCATGTCTGGTTGGTGCTGAATGAAAGTGATGCTGGACTGACATGATATGGCCAATATGGTGATAAATGTGTTATGGCTGCATCTTGTAACTGAATGGCTGTAGCAACATAGGGTATCACTGAAACATTTTGTTGAAATCTAGTTGATCCTAAAATTAAAATAATGATGATCTGACATCTTGAAAATCTTGTCCTATCATCATTTGAGTGAAAAGGTCATAGTGATATTTGGTGTTTATTAAAAGTCTTCTCATGATATAAAGATGGTCCTTAACACCAACGGTTCCGATCTGATCCCTGGCAGGATGACCATGGTAGCCATTGTGAAAATCTTGTCCTCTCCTTCTCATAAACTGCATCCAATCCTGAAAAATTTATTTTAACTTGATAATAGTTCTCCATGATTTTCACTAACATACTTATTTCTGTCCATGACAATAATTCAAATGATTCTAGTGTGATCAAAATTATTCCAGAATTTTACAAATTTTTATAAAAGATGCTCCTAAAATGGATTACCAAGTCAATATTTTTAGTTCTATTGGTCATAGACCAGATGAGCTTATAGGATGTCCTGCTGTTCATTGTTTGACAACCATCTGCTTGTACAGATTTTGTTATCACTACTAATAATATATTTTTTTGAGGATTGAGAAGGAAACTCTCGACATACAATTATTCAAAGTCTAGTTGGTCCTGTCCTAAATGAATATAGTACTGCTCAGGCATACAGTATGGCCACCACAAAAAGTTTTGTTAGTGCACCTCTAGGACTCCTTGAATAGATGGCACTGTCAACATGGGGTTTCACAACATGACTTATGAAGTCTAATAGTTTGTAAATGAAATGGTTCTAATATGTCCAGTACAGCCACCATCTTGTTATTGCTACTCATGAATGAAGTCATATCAGCATGAGTTTTTTAAAAGAAAACTTTTTATGATATCTGGAAGGTCCTAAATGAAATTTGTGCTACCTAGATATTTGTACAAAATAGACAGAACAGCATCCAATTTAAAAATCTAGTTACAGCTACCCTTTTTAAATAGATGGTCATATCAACATGGGGTTTTACAGACAGACTTCTTATGATGTTTACTTGCTCCTAAATAAAAATGGTTCCAATCTGGCATCCAGTATATCCTCCACAGCAACCATCTTGACAATTTTGTTACTGTTAAAACTTACTCTTTCTAAACAGAGGGTCATATCAGCTTGGGATTTTCACTGGCAGATTTCATATGATGTTTAGTTGGTCATAAATAAAATTGTGCTGATCTGGAATCCAGTATTGTTGACACACTGCCCATCTTGAAAATCATATTGTTACTCATCCTAGATGGAAAGTCTTATTATTTTATTAGAAGACTGCTCATTACATTTAGTTGGTACTAAATGAAAATAGGCTGATGTGAGATCCATTATGGCAACTATGGCAACCAT
Source organism: Potamilus streckersoni (assembly GCA_016746295.1). NCBI lineage: Eukaryota > Metazoa > Mollusca > Bivalvia > Unionida > Unionidae > Potamilus > Potamilus streckersoni. The sequence goes on along the minus strand of JAEAOA010000520.1, from coordinate 14,578 downwards.
CTTGAAAATGATATTGTTTCTTCTCCTTAATTGAAAGTCATTCTAACATAGGGTTTTCATCAAAAGACTGTATATGATTTCTAGTTGGTCTGAAGGAGGGTGGTCTTGATGTAGCCTTAAATATGGCCACCATGATTGCCAGCTTGAAAGTCTTCTTGTCACTTCTTTCCCAAAATGGACAATCATTTCAGCATGGGTATTCCCTAGGAGATGTTTTATGGTGCCATTTTATGCTGAATAACAAATTTTGTATTGCACTTGAGGTATCTTGTAAACATTTTGATCCAACATAAAAAATAGTTTTGTTACCAAATTTGGTGTGTTGAAGTATCTTAAAAATATTAGAGATGATTTTAGTACTCAGCAATTAGAAAGAAAAACATGGTCTTATCTTGGATTTCTGAAGAAAAAAATTCACTAGTCAATTGATAGTCCATTCAAGGGACATTTGTTGAGTCTTCCATTATAAAAATAGGATGAATAATTTCTTTCAGAATTGGAACCCATTGTATAACAAAATAATTTAGCAAAAAAGACATTTTTATCAAAGCTTTGAATGTACATGGCAAAAACTACTATTATATAGCTTGATTTATATAGTTTCAAATCATGAGAACAATAATATTAACTCCATATGAAGATCTTTATGAAGTAATTTGCATTGAGAGATAACCAGTTGAATTTTTTGACTGGGGAAGAAGACAATGGTAGTGTACTAGGTGAAATTTAAAAAAAAAAATTAACTCTGACAGCCAACATTTAATTTTAACTGACTACACACAAACATATACACTCACACATATCAAATTGGCCAATGAATGCTTTCACACACACACGCACACAAACTATAAAATTCACAAATTTGACTATCAAATGCTTTTACGCACATGCACACCAGATTGGCCATCCAATGTTACAGTCTGAGTTTTTTATCATGAGAAATAATTCTTCTTTTAAGAAACCCATATTAAATAGTTTAATTGCTCTTTAAGTCTGTATTTAGGCTATGTTTCAATCTATTAGATTCTATTGAAAATTCATAAATAAAACTTGAAATGAGTGAAATTCCATACATCTGCAGCCCAGTCGGTGAAATTCAATGTAGCCCAATTACAAGCAAATTATGTTGAGAGTTACTGATTGTTAGTAAAGGTTATTAAGTTTAGTTCATACTGTAAATGTAGAAAGAATGGGTTTGCACTTTAATATCTGTTGCCTGTTTGCATCAGAAACCTCTTTTAAAAGTTATGTTCTTTTATAAAATCTAAATCATTCAACAATTTTGCTGAATCAGACTAAGAACAATTTTAATATATTAATTAAATGAGATTTCTTTTGTTTTTATATTATTTATTTAACTGTTGTAAGTGACTATTTTTAACATTCTAAATTTTGACCTGTCAATGCTCACTTCTCTTTTGCTGATGAAAGAAAGGTCATAATGTTACAAATAGATATTTTTCTAGTTGACCGACCCAATAGCTCTCATTTGTATAAAGTGTTGCATTTTTTATAGACAGTAAACATGCATATACAATATACTATTGATTAAATCCCACATTTAAACATATGGGTTAGAAGTGAAAAGCCTAAAATTTCATTTCGACCTTAAAGTCTTAAAATAAATTAAGGGAACTTAAATAATGAAAAAAGTTAAAAATTTGAAATGATGATGAATGGCTTTACGCATACCAAACAAAAAAAAATACTTTTTTATGCACTGTTTCTCGTTAGGCTTTCAAGAAGTTTGTGAATTATGCTGGTCATTTTAGTGGAAATTTCTTAGCAATTGCATGTATGTTTTTTTAAATAATTAGTATTTACTCTATATTTCTTTTCAATTTATATAGAAACAAGACTCAAAACATAATTTTCAAATTTTTGTTATGCTCACCATGGAGATGTAACTGAGTCTTATAACTGCTATGTTTCTTGAACATCAAAAAACATAATATCTTACAAAAACCTATTAAAGAAACTTCTAAATTTGATTTAACTTCAAACTGATCAAGGATTGTGATATTATACTATCCACCTGCCATTCCACATTTCTGCTGGTAGATTGTGTCCAAAGACTACTGGACGGAGACTCACCAGACTTGCCATTTTGTTGGCATATGCAGGAGTGGTATTTTAATGGCTGCCTCACCTCTATCAATACCATGAGAGGGAATTTAGGAGTCAGATTTACACTATTAAGATATACCTTTTTTATTTTTCCTTAACTCTTTGGAGGGGGAAAGAAAAGCAAATAATGGATTGACAGTAATACAGTTTCAAATAAAATATGTAAAAGTACCACATACAAATTCAGTCTGAAATTGCTCTAGTTTCATGTCAATATTAAGAACTGTATTTATCAATTTAATATATTTATTATATTTTCACATACTTAAAATACCTAAAGGTGTACAAATCATCTTTGAAGGTAATTTGGTAGAAAACATTTTTTTTTGCCTTAAAATATAAGTATTCTTGACACAAATTATTTCTCATTGCACTTTTGAGCAAACAAATACTTAAAGAATATAAACTTTTTTACATATGGAAGTGCTGTCAGGTATACATTCTTGTCCAGTTTAAAGAAGCATTGAATAAATGAAGGTCATAAAATATGAGATGCAATATATATTTGTTTACAAGTCAAATCTAACTACAAGCTGCATACACCCAGATCTGCCATCTCATGCATGTATGCAGTATGTTAGGAGTAATCAATGGAAGAAACAGCATAGACCCTGATCTACCTGCACATTATTTGACTGCAGATCAGAGTCTTTGTTTTATGCAGTTGTACCCCATGTATATGGAAGAACAAATGATAATAAATTGATAAATCCCAAAATGTTTCAGCCAAAGTAACACGTTATGGTTTTCAGTATGACTTGGTGCCATATATAATTATATTTCGTACAATTTTTAAGGAAAATTTTTACACTTATAATATGGGCAACAGTCTTTAAGGATTGGTTTGATAATGTTACTGGGGATTTTGCTGATATCCAAATTTATTGATCTTTTAATGCCTTGCAGCAAAAACTCAATTGGTCAAAGTAAAACCATAATTTATCTCTTCAGAATTTTCAAAAACTAAACTTGTACAAATTGTCACACCTTTTGAGGTATGTGTGTTGCTTGGCTTTTCCTTATCATTTAACTGCTCCTGTGGCCTAAGTGGTTAGAGTGTTTACCTGAGATGCTGAAGATCATGGGTTCAAACCTTGGCCAAGCCATCCCAAAGACTTATAAAAATAATACTAGCAGCTGCACCACTTGGCACTCATCATTAATTTGCTCTTTCTGTATTTTACTCAGGAGAAATGTATATCAGGTTTAATGTATTGCACAATCATTCTTCATTAAAAACACCGTAGTGACCATGATTTATCCTTTTAAAAACTAAAAATGTTTCAGGTCTCAAATCCAATTGGAAAAAGTAAAAGTTCTTGATTTGAGGGTATTTTGGTTGCATGAAATTAAAAAAATTTCACCTAATACAATCAGCTATGTCCCCATAGTTATAACATAATGTGTATGTTGATTAGTGCCTACTTTTAGTAATATATTGATGTTGTTTCTATTGTTATTGATCAAATACATTTTTATGTATGTTTAATCAGAATTGTTAGGAATTTTTTTAAATTTATTTTATTTATTATATGATATTGTAATGTAAAATCGTATGTTGGATTTAACTTGCCCAAAATCAAGTTTATTTTTTCTTTTATCAAAATTATTGATTTTTTTTAATTTTATTCAGCAAATAACTAATACTTAGCTACAGTATTCTTTATGTGTATGGGTTTAATATTAGGATCATTATTAATAGAAGAAGATTGCTTATATGCATATGGGTTTAAGTTATTGGAGTTCCTCTACAATTTACCTGTTGTACCTGACATTGTCCAAGTTGTATATTATAATTTTAGTACCAGACTGTCTAATAATAACTAACAATTTACATTGTAACTACTGTATTAAGATTGTTAATTTCCATTAGGTAATGCTTTGGAATTTTTTTTAAAATGTTAAATGTGACCTGAGGTCAATAGAGGACTATATAATCTTGTCATTGGAAAGATTATTCATTTGTATTTAAGATCTTGGAAAAATTATTCATTTGTATTTAAGATCTAGCAGAATCAATTTGTATTGTTGTGTCCAAAAATTTATTTGGGTTGAAATTTATATCTTCAGATTGTTGAAGTGAATTTTCTCTGGAAATACAGTGCTTATTAAATAATAATATTCTTGGATAGATATTCACTGGGATTTATAGTGAACTCAGTCATGGAGTTATATTACTGTGTTTCAACAAAAGAGTGTTGGTACAACAACACATCACAGGCCACCATATTTCTAGTAAAATTTATTCAGAACTTTAAATTATTATGACTTGTATCTGTAATTCTAGGAGTCTTGTAATTTAATTCACAATACCATAACTTCCTTTTTTATTTTCACTTTGTATTCTAAAGAAATAAATTATTTGTTAAAGGTTGATGCTCTACACTCTTTTTGGTTACTTATTTTAAGACCTTAGACTTTTATCAGGAAATTAGGGGCTAATCCAAGATAAAAATTTCTGTAAAGTAATCCAGAAAACTTTGTTTTGAAATATTAATTCACTTTGTTTTAGAATTTCCTAAGTACCAGATATTATTTCACATTTTAGAAATCTATAGTGAAACTAGCAGACTGTTACAATGTCATCTAAAGTGGAGATCTTTATTTCAAATCCTACCCAGGAACAGTTAGACTCCTTGAAAAAGGATGAATTTCTTCAGCTTGCCAGAAAATATAATCTGTCTGAGGCAAAGGCTTCTTTAATAAAGCAGGAAATATATTTTGGTTCAATATTTGGTGGCAAAGAAGATTTTGGATTAAAGTGCTTTGGCTTTGATTACTCCATTTGGCTCTAATTTACAAGTTATGGAATTTACATTAAAATACAAGAGTAAAATTGAGTTAAGAAAGCTTTAAGAAAGACGAATGCAATTAGATAAAGATGAAAGAGAAAGGAAAATGCATTTGGTGAAAGAGGTACAAGAGAGACAAATGCAGTTACACAAGAAGGAAAGAGAGAAGAGAAAAGGAAGAAAGGAATTTCAGTTTATATTAAAAGAATTAGAACAGGCAAGTGAAAAGCAATCCTCCAATTGTTACGTGTAGGTTCATACAACTATAATAAAAGAGTGAAATCAACAAGCTTTGTAAATTTTAACAATAATTTATTTTCATAGAAAACAATGTAAAAAACTGATATTGGATTTATGATTTGTGAAAATAATTCAAAATTTAATCATAGAATTAAAAAATACAAGTCCTATCACTAAACAGTTCTAATTGAATCCAGGTTTGAATCTCGATGAAGTTCCAGTATGGAAAGCAATGATGGCAGATGAAGTCGTTGTATGGCAACAGTTCCTTATTGAATTTTATGAATCAAGAATAATACTCCAGCTTTAGAATTCCAAATAATTTCCACTGAAAGTCTTTCTCCAAACATTTGATGAAGAAGCACTTATTTTCCAGAGAATATAAACTATTCATAAATAACAAATAACTCAAAATTGGCAACAATAGAAAATAGCTTAGAGCTCTTTAAGGTATTTTTAATGACTAAACTAATTTAATACCTATTGGCTGTTTTAAGCCTGATTTTAGATCACATGGCATTTTGCAGGGCGAACTACATGATTCCCAACTTGAACATTCCAATAAAACAATGTCTTTTTTTCACATAACAAAAACAGCCCTCTCTAAGCAAGCAAATTTTCATGCATGAAATGAAAAATAAAAATAAAAAACTTTACACATGGGTAACACATGTGATGAAAACTGACCCTGGAAACAACAAATCATTTCCACTTCGTGTTTACAAGTTTGTAAACCAAGGTTGGCTAAAAATAATGCTACTGTAATGCTTTTACAGTATATACAAACAGAATTTACTGAAAACAATACTGAATCCCATTAAAATAATCATTACAATAAAATGTAATAAACAAAAATAAAAAAATGAATTTAAAATTAACACCAAAGCAAATAAATTACATATACATAACACACTTTACACACAAGTTCAGGCATTGATGTTGCTAAGAATAATAGGTTAGTACCCACATCTAAAACTCTGCCATTGCTGGTCCCAAGCCTTGATGTAAAAGAAGCAGAGTTGGGCATGAGGCTTGCAAGCCATTCCAGTAAAACCAGAATTACTACAAAAATGCCAACAGAAGAAAAACCAGAAACTTAAAGCCCAAGAGAGAAAGCGTTTTCTGGAAGACTAATGATGCTGTGTGGTGAAAGCCGTGAGCCGGCAGAATCCATAAAGTAGACCACCCTTCTATTAAACTGGAGAATTAACATCGCAACATGGAATATGATGACAATGTATGAGGCAGGATAAACAGCACAGGTAGCAGCAGAGATAAGGAACTACATCCTATCTTAACTGGGCATTAACAAAGAAAAATGATGACAGCAGAGATGCTACTGTATTCAGGACACGAGGAAGATGATGCACATTATACACAGGGGGTGCTCCTCATTATGTCAAAGCAGGCATATAATGCACTGATAGGATGTGAACCACACAGGCCCAAAATCCTCACGGTAACATTTAGGACCAAGAAGGAGAAAATAAAGATGAATGTCATACAGTGCTGCGCTCTAATAAATGATGGCAAAGAAAAAAAGAATGACTATTTTTATAAGAGACTACAGAATATAGTAAAGAACTTCCCAGACAAAGACATCAACAACCTCATGGGTGATTTCAATGCCAAAACTGGGTCAGACAACACAGGAAATAAATAAGACATGGGGACCCACAACATGGGGGAGATGAACAAGAATGGAGAGATTCACAGACCATTGTACACTGAACAACCTGGTCTTCAGGGGTACAATCTCTCCTCACAAGAGAATCCACAAGAACACTTTGATATTACCAGACCATGTGACAAAATCAGACTGACCACATGTGCATAGCCAAGAAGTTCAGAAGATTCCTGAAAGATGTGAGAGTGAAGAGGGCTGAAACTTAAACTGAAGAAAATCTGGATTGGCAAACAAGAGAAGAAAACATAAGCCTGCTGAAAGATGCAAAAACTTAAAAGAAGAATACAGACTAATGCTTAACAAAAAGTACCAAATGCTATTAGAGCTTTTTGAAGATGGTGAAGACAATGTGAACATCAAATGGCAGAAAATTAAGGAGGCAGTAAAATCATCATGTTAAAAAGTACTAGGTTTCATGAAGCACCAGTAGAAAGAACGGATTTCAGCCCAAACATTACACTAAATTCAAGAGTGGAAACAAAAGTAAGCAGCAGTAAATAGCAGTAATACAAGAACTTCAAAAGTAAATGTACAAAGTGTACACTGATGCCCACAGAGATGTGAAAAAAGCATCAAGATAGACAAGAGAAATTATGTTGAAGGACTGGCAGCAGTCAGAAGAAGTGGAAACTTGAAGAAGCTGTATGACATCATCAAGAAGCTGTATGACATCATCAAGAAGCTGAATGGCAAGTACAGCAAAACAGAGAGACCCATAAAGGATAAGCATGGAAAGACCATAGCAAGTACAGAACACAAAATCAATAGATGGGCAGAAGGAAGCTGGACCTGATGACATCAGTCCAGAAGCCCTTAGAGAGGACCTAGAGGCTTCAGTGGAAATGCTATACTCCCTCTTTGAGAAGATCTGGGAGGAAGAAATACCGACTAACTGGAAGGAGGGATACCTCATCAAGATCCCCAGGAAAGGTGACTTCAGCAATTGATCCAACTATAGAAGAGTCACACTCCTGTCAGCACCAGGGAAAATCTTCAGTCGGGACCTTTTGGAGAGGATGAAGGAGGCCATAGACCAAGTTACAAGACAAGCAAGCGAGCTTCGGGCAGAACAATTCATATACAGAACAAATAAATACTGTTCACCTCATAGTTGATCGATCGTTGGAGTAGAATTGTTCACTGCGAAATAAAAATATCACAAATGCGAGAACAGATCGTAGGTGGTCCGAATAAGCTATCATTGTCAGAACGTCAATTCAGGTACTTCAATAAAGCCAAACAATCAACGACCAGCATACGACTTAATTTTTCTGTGGGTGCCATTAAATATATCGCTAAAACATGTGGTATATTTCCAGCAGCATGCAGGGTGAACCCTACAAAAGTTTGCTCGAGTCATAACAAAAAAAAAAGGTTCCTGCAGAGGCTGAAAAAAATGTCAACAATGCTAAACAAAAGTCTCTAACATTTCTATTTCCATACGCCTGACTTTGTCAGGAGGTTAGCTCATTTTTGTTATATCATTTTTTGACGTATTTTTTATGATTTTGTCAGGTGATTTTGTTTACTCGTAAAGCAACCCAATTGTTGTCCTTCACACCCTCCCTGCTGCTATTAATTGTCATGGGGAGCTTAACCAAATATTTTATCTAGACCTACACTTGATCTTGGATCATGTAGATTTATCGTTATAAATCCAAACAGAACAGATTGTGCTTTAGAAAAGAAATTTTTATATTTATTCATATCCATGTCCCCTTAACACTAAGTATAATAAATATTCTGTAGAATATAATTATCTACAACATTAAACACAACCAAAATATTACTTATATCTGATCACCTTAGGTATTTGTGTATATCGTTGTGTAACAAATCACGTCTGTGTTTTTGTGTCTACCTCTAGAAAATATTCTAACTGATTAGATTGTTTGTCCAGCATTACATCATCATATACTACGAGATTATTTAAAGTCCGGTGAACGATCTCGCGAATGGGTTGCAAGGTTACCAAGTGTGATATCTGCATTAAATAATGAAATTACTCTTGCATCTTCCATGAAACCTTCTAATGCAATAACAAAAAATATATACCACGTAGCGATGAATACGGACAACGAGGTCAACAACCAGTATTAGGAATGTAATTGTGAGATATTTATACGAACCAGGGGAGTTAGAGGGTGGCAAAAGACGAGCTACTGACCCTATTTAGAGTGTGACCACACATACAATTTCTAGCGTGGTTAGATCCACTGGAAAACCTGCTTTATACAGACTAGATTCTACTGCCCCTCAACGTGGATTTGTGCGTGAACAATTGCAAGTAATTCCTACAGATACACAATTACTGCCACCTTCACTTATGTAAATTAACACCTCTGCGTCGATTACATTCAAGACAGGTCAGCGTCACATTTTCACGTGTGTGACCAAGATCATTATTTATTCTGTCTACGGTAAATTGTCTTGGATTATTATTCGAATATTGCCATAACATTATTGTGTTACAACTTTCACAGTGATTATTATGTAGTTGTTTTAGTTTTATAATAAATTCAGCATCAATATCAAAGTCACTTTTTTGTCACATTGTTTATAAGACGCTAATTTTTTCTTTATTACACCATCGTCATTAGTAATTTCTTCATTTATCACATAATCTATAATAACCCTATGTAGTTGAGTTATTCGTCTGACGCGAGATACTGCAAGATAGACTAAGTTTGACCACTCGATCCGGTCATCTACAATCCAGATATTTGTATCAGAGATAGTTAATCCCTGCGACGAATGAATCGTTATAGCGTATCATAACGTCCAAGGTGATTTATCCATATTCAATGCCCCTTCAACTGTACTAATCGGTATCAAAATAATGTCATTCAATACCAGATTTTGTACTCCGCCACCAGGAATTTCAACTTCAATATTCTGTCGTCGAGTATCTGCTGGGCGATAACATAATGGTACAGGTAAATGTGAAAACCTTACTTTATAAATCAAATAATTTCTTCTGCAATTCATCACGAACTATCCTTTTCAGGAGGTCTCCATAAAGTTTTAAAAAAAATATTCATGCTAGTTTCTGGAATTATCTCACGCATTACTTCACATTGTATTTTATCTGATTGTAGTCTGATTAATCTTTTAAGTTCTTTCAGCGATTCATCAATAGCTCTATGGTCATCATAAATTTCTTCATAATAATCCACATTCATGTGGAGACTTCCAATAAAGGGTGGTGATTGACCATGGTCACCACACATAAACACAGCAGTGTTTTTTGTTAATAACCACTCAAGATTTTTTTTAAGTCTTTCTAACGTCATCGTGTCTATCTCGTCCCATATAATATACTTAGGTATATATTTCTCACCCATTCGCTCAGGACTCCATGTATCTCCACACCATCTAAAGAAACTATGATACGTGCATGTTTTTACCCCTAGTTCTTTTATCTCTCTGACGAGTTTATCTGTAGGTGTCAAAACGATCATATCTGAATTGTATAAACAGTCTTATGTCTAGCCACATGACACAGGATCGTACACAGATGGTGCAAATGGTTCTGATATTTGATTATTATTTCTGTGATATATTTCCTTAATTTCAACTTCAGCAAATTCAGAATAACTGAGTATATTTTCTTGCTTTATCCTCCATGTTCCCTACTCACCATTACCGAGTAGCAGATTTAATAAATCCTTATACCTTATATTTTTTGTTTATATAAAATGAGTCCGTAGCGACTCGAACAGCGGGACGAGGAAATCTATTTATCATCGATAGTAGATTTTTAGAAACCAAGGCTAGCACTGAAGATCTTAAATGAGTAAACTGTGGTGAGTCGCCATCAAGATAGCTCACAATAGTACCTAGTTTGGTCCCATCCGATAAATAAGCATTATTTCGGCTTATAAATGTGTTTCTCTCTGTTGTATCAGCGATTATAAAATCTAACTCAGCATCGTCCATAATCTTGTACAGTGTCGTTAATAACCATATGAACCACCCTGAGTAAACTTACAGATCATCTTTCTACCGAGATCTTTTGCGCGCTTCTCATCGTACTCGTCTCTGCATTTTCATATTTTAATAATGTCATCTTCGGCAAGATCAGGATATTCTTTCCTGACATCTTCTATATTAAATCTGTCCGGTTCAGGTAACCAAACTTGCTTTTATATATAATTGCTTCATTTTTAACGATACTAATATTCCAACATCAAGCATATATCTTAATAACACTATTGGAGTCCAACATTTTTAGTGTTTACCAAACCAAACATAAGTAATTGGATGGAGATCTTTTGCGAACTCAAATGATTCTATATATGCAAATCCGGTTAAGTCAAAATCTGGTAAGGGTCCATTTATCGCAACTCTGGTCATGTCATGTGTGTGATGTCCAAATCTGTTAAAGTATTTAGAACACTCGCCATATCCAAGAAAACTTCCAGAATAACATGCAGCTATATCGACTGATATAACATCATTATAATCGTATTTAGTATTCCATAATCCACTATGCCCATATTCTATGCAACTTTTTTGTATATCGATAAATTCCGATCTTGTATGTTTCCATGAATTTTTTCCTGTGCAAAATGAGCTGCAACAGATGGTACGGTAAAACAATTATTCAGTAGTTGTCTGATTTTGTCAGAAGAATATTTTAGTACAAGAATTCTCATTTCTTCGTAAAGAGATTCTGTACGATAAATATTACCGTTAGGCCGTACAAACTGATCGTAATCGTGTTCCGAACTCTGAAATAACCAAACAGATACAGGGTCACTTTTACTAATATTTTTAATAAAATCAAATACATGACAATTATAAAATTTAATCATTCTGTCTCTTGGGAATATTGTTACAGCATCAGTCCATGGATGTGCATTATGATCAATTATTGTTTTCGGACTTCCATTTTTTGTTTATTTTGGTTTGTACATTATCTCTCCTGTTAGTGTTTTTACTGTTTTTGGAAATCTTAATGACTTTTCTAGCTTAGCAACATCCTTAATAGATGCACCTGAATCTTTAATGGTCTCTGTCCATTCACATATTTTTTACGTCTTAAATCTGTTAAACCATTGCCACGCATCGCATTTGTAAAATTTTCAGTAATGCGCTCCGCAACACAGTTTATTCTTGACTCTGACAATCTCATCGGTTTGAGATCCGCAGTATTAGGTTTGTCATTTAGTAAAAACAATCCATATACCACAGCAGTAACTGGATACCCTCGCTCAAAATAAGGTCTATCAATACCAGTCAATATTCCAGGTTTGGATTTGTTACTTAATAATATCGTTTTATTATTTCCAGACTGTATCACGAAATATCCAAATATCGTCTCTCTCCACAATAAATTTTATTAAAATAAGATATTTTTTATCAATGTGGTTAATAATTGCTTTTCCCCATCTGTCTTTCATCATATTAATGATGTTTCCAACTTTAAAAGTTGACCATACATAAATAGCACCGTTGTGGCAAATTGGCGGCGTGCAAAACACACCAACCTCTTTCACTACGGTTCGTTGCTAGGGAATGACATCCGCGGTGTAGTTTACCCAGTGTGGATAGATAGAAAGAAAAATGCAGATCACTGAACGAGTATGTTGAAGAAATAACAAAACGAGCCCCCTTTCAATGAACAAATATAAAATTTAATCAGTTTATCAACAGAATTTAAAATGAAAAGAAATCAATGACTTAGTTACAAAAGAAGGAAAAATGGTACTAACATGTACTCAAATAAAAAAGACAATACAAATTTCTTTAAATGTAAAATTGCTTTCAACGTTAAATTGCTATCCTCATTGCCAATGAGATGTGACCTTTGAGTGTAACGATGAGAGACTTCATCACCTAATTTATGCAGACATCAAGACTTCCGTTCGTCCCTGCTCTGTCGATCTTTGTCTAGCTTTTTCGTCTTGGACTCTTGTCCGTCGAACTCTGACTTAACAATCGTCTCTGAACTTAGATTTCTGCGTAGATCTTGTTCTCGTCCTGTGATTGTTCAGGGATTTCTCATGTGAATCCAGGAAAGCTGTTCTCTTCAATAAATAAAAATGTCTCGCAATAGACAATAGACAATCTCACATTCCCATGTATTTTACATTAATTCGGCTCAGAAAACAAAAGGCATAAATTCTGCCGCAGTAACTTCTGTTAGCTAACTGTTATGTTTACATAAACGGTCGATGCTTGTCCTGACCTTAATTCGGGTCACGCTAGGGATGGTCAATTAAATTCAACTCAGCCGTATGAACTCGTATGTAACCCCCACTCGACTGCTGACTCTACCAATCTAGCAGTCTTAAGTTACATATGCTTAGACCCTCAGATCTAACTATTCTAAAATAGTTTACTCGACCAATTAGATATTACAAACCAGCATATAGATACACACTTAAGTGATCAATTAAATATTACAAACTAGTATATGAATATACATTTAATGTTAAGTCATACTCATTTTAGACAGAGTTAATCCATAAAACTATGAAATAATACCCATCATTCCTTAAACTTAATTCATTTAAATTCCTAATCACTCCTATGTATTCAAGATTCAATTACATGCAATCTTTTCATCTAATCTAATGAAATTTTAATTACATTCAATCTTGCCAATTCTCCAAATGAATTGATAATTAGGAAATCAAAGAATAAAATGTTATGACTAGCATTTCACTAAAATCCTGAAAAATGGAATAATACATACATACATCATATCAAGAATACATTTGCAAAATAGATCAACAAATGAAATAACATATTAAAATCGGGAAACTAAGATTGCGTACCTTTTGCCGTTTCTTTATGCTTCCACGAACCTCACGTATAGTCCGTCTCCTAACTGAGAGTACTATCCGGCCCCTTACTCAAAAACGAAAACGTACTTTCTACGAATTTCGGAGTCATACTAACTTTCCTTGCGAAAGATCGAAGACGACTAAAGAATTTCCCTAAAGTAAAACCTTTAATATCTTACAGAGTTACGCCCATAAATCCATATTAACCAATTGGAATAGACAGTTTCCTAAACCTGTTCGTAGAATGTTTGGATTGACAAGAAAACTAAACAACTAATCATGCCGTAATTAATCATTTACTTTGAGCTATCATCTATAGCCAGATGCCGCCTTTACCCTGCCGATTTTGGGGAAAGGTTTTATGTCATTCTCTTGTACCATAGCATCTGACTCGGTCATGTTACGTCGGCTAGAACGAATTCCCTTCTGACGTTCAGAGATGAAATGAAAATAATCGTCTAACTATCTCTAGCCCTTTCTACTTTAATTAAGTTGACTTTGATACAATTCCTTTAAACAAAGCTTCTAAGAGTTTTCAAAATTCGACACATCACATAGGCCCTCCTTTAAGAGTAAAATCTGGGATTTTGCTCATCGAATTTTGAAGTTACAGTTTAATTTAATGTTTACATGTCCTGAAGTGACCCCTTCACCTCAGACTCAAGCAATCGACTCATGCAATCTGCCCCACATTTGAGTTTCCACGAATGTAACGTAGCTGGACTTGATATTGTTGTAGAAACAATGACCACCTGGTATGTTCCATCTGGTGTTGCGAAAGCAAGTTTTGGACGGTCTTCTTTTCGTACAGGAATTTGCCAATAACCTTTCGACAGGTCTATTTTCGAGAAGTATTTTGCGTTCGCCACTCCGGCAAATATATTCTCAGGATCTGGTAACATCTCTACTTGAAATTCTGTGATCCTATTCAACTTCCT